>OX401422.1:13551908-14030129 GCA_947846245.1 Cerastoderma edule | reverse complement strand
AATTTCTTTATGCACGCTGCTGCTAAAAATAGTATGCCGTGAAAGTCAGAGTAAGGGGATCAACAGCAAGTTTACTCATGGGGGAAAGATGGGCGTTGTTGTCTCCCTTTTTTCTTTGTTATTGTTTGAATGCATGCATGCAAAAAGAGTTCACATTACTCATTACACAAGTCCTTTTCCACACACTGTTTTCAATGTATGCTAACTTGTTCATTGGATTGTCCCATTCATGACTAGGAAGACTGGAGTCTGAAGTTTGAGATCTGGCCAGATCAAACTTTTGTTTGTTTAACCCTTTACCAAAAATAGTTGAGAAATAGTTTAGAGAGTCCCTAACTGAAAGAGTTTCAGACGCCATTTCTAAATGCGATGAATTTGAAAAATAATCTTGGGATAGAGGAGAAAACATTGTGGGAAAAGGAGAAATTGCTGGTGAAGAACAATTTCTCATTTTCCCACAACGTTTTTCCAAAGTCGCCTCAAACAAACTGGTCAAATGTCGTTATTGTTTGGTAATGGTATAAGAAGTCAATGCGACATGTCTCATTGGACAAACCCACCAAATTGCTCTACGTGAAAATAAAACAGATGAAAAAGTCATCAAAATGACTAGAATACTGTTGACATCAGCGTTAAGTCCCAAACAAACCGAGCGACAGAATAAAATACTTTGAAACGTATCGGTACTTTATGATAGCAAAATAGGGTAAATAGGGATTCAGTCTTTCAAGGCAATCTATTCTAAAGAAGTATGCAGACGATGTTTCTGATTTTACCACCTTAACCAGAATGTCGTTTGTTCGAGACCCCGTCCGATCAATATTTCTATATGGAGATAATCAAATAAGCCATTGTCCCTTTTCCTACAGTGTTTCATTGAGTAATTCTACTGACTATTATGTTTCTGATTGCTACCCCTTTACCCATAATCTGGCAAGACTGTTAGTGTATATGTTCATATCCGCACAGAGTAACTTCCCCCCCAGAAACCCGACCCCCACACCCGACTCCAACCAAAGCGTTGAAATCCTCCTTATGAATGGGCAATTTCTTTATCCACGCTGCTGCTTAGAATAGTATGCCGTGAAAGTCAGAGTAAGGGGATCAACAGCAAGTTTACTCATGGGGGAAAGATGGGCAAAGTTGTCTCCCTTTTCTCTTTGTTATTGTTTTGAATACATGCATTCAGAGTTCACATTACTCATTACACACAAGTCCTTTTCCACACACTGTTTTCAATGTATGCTAACTTGTTCATTGGTTTGTCCCATTCATGACTTGGAAGGCTGGAGTCTGAAGTTTGAGACCTGGCCAGATCAAACTTTTGTTTGTTTAACCCTTTACCAAAAATAGTTGAAAAAAAGTTTAGACAGTCCTTATATAACTGGAGGAGTTTCAGACGCCATTTCTGAATGCGATGAATTTGAAAACTGATCTTCGGATAGAGGAGAAAACATTGTGGGAAAAGGAGAAATTGCTGGTGAAGAGCAATTTCTCATTTTCCCACAACGTTTTCAAAAGTCGCCTCCAACAAACTGGTCAAATGTCGTTATTGATTGGTAATGGTATAAGAAGTCAATGCGACATGTCTCATTGGACAAACCCACCAAATTGCTCTCCGTGGAAAATAAAACAGCTGGAAAAGTCATCAAAATGACTAGAATACTGTTGACATCAGCGTTAAGTCCAAAACAAACTGAGCGACAGAATAAGATACTTTGAAACGTATCGGTACTTTATGATAGTAAAATAGGGTAATTAGGGATTCAGTCTTTCAAGGCAATCTATTCCAAAGAAGTATGCAGCCGATGCTTCTGATTTTACCACGTTAACCAGAATGTCGTTTGTTCGAGACCCCGTCCTATCAATATTTCTATATGGAGATAATCAAATAAGTCATTGTCCCTTTTCCTACAGTGTTTCACAGAGTAATTCTACTGATTATGTTTCTGATTGCTAACCCTTTACCCATAATCTGGCAAGACTGTTATTGTATATGTTCATATTCGCACAGAGTGACTTCCCCCCAAAAACCAGACCCCCACACCCGACCCCCGTCCAAAGCGTAGAAATGCTCCTTGTGAACAGGCAATTTCTTTATGCACTCTGCTGCTTAAAATAGTATGCCGTGAAAGTCAGAGTAAGGGGATCAACAGCAAGTTTACTCATGGGGGAAAGATGGGCGTTGTTGTCTCCCTTTTTTCTTTGTTATTGTTTGAATGCATGCATGCATAAAGAGTTCACATTACTCATTACACAAGTCCTTTTCCACACACTGTTTTCAATGTATGCTAACTTGTTCATTGGATTGTCCTATTCATGACTTGGAAGACTGGAGTCTGAAGTTTGAGACCTGGCCACATCAAACTTTTGTTTGTTTAACCCTTTACCAAAAATAGTTGAGAAATAGTTTAGAGAGTCCCTAACTGAAAGAGTTTCAGACGCCATTTCTAAATGCGATGAATTTGAAAAATAATCTTGGGATAGAGGAGAAAACTTTGTGGGAAAAGGAGGAATTGCTGGTGAAGAACAATTTCTCATTTTCCCACAACGTTTTTCCAAAGTCGCCTCCAACAAACTGGTCAAATGTCGTTATTGTTTGGTAGTGGTATAAGAAGTCAATGCGACATGTCTCATTGGACAAACCCACCAAATTGCTCTACGTGGAAAATAAAACAGATGGAAAAGCCATCAAAATGACTAGAATACTGTTGACATCAGCGTTAAGTCCAAAACAAACCGAGGAACAGAATAAAATACTTTGAAACGTATCGGTACTTTATGATAGTAAAATAGGGTAATTAGGGATTCAGTCCTTCAAGGCAATCTATTCTACAGAAGTATGCAGACGATGTTTCTGATTTTACCACGTTAACCAGAATGTCGTTTGTTCGAGACCCCGCCCGATCAATATTTCTATATGGAGATAATCAAATAAGCCATTGTCCCTTTTCCTACAGTGTTTCATTGAGTAATTCTACTGACTATTATGTTTCTGATTGCTAACCCTTTACCCATAATCTGGCAAGATTGTTAGTGTATATGTTCATATCCGCACAGAGTAACTTCCCCCCAGAAACCCGACCCCCACACCCACTCCACCCAAAGCATTGAAATCCTCCTTATGAATGGGCAATTTCTTTATCCACGCTGCTGCTTAGAATAGTATGCCGTGAAAGTCAGAGTAAGGGAATCAACAGCAAGTTTACTCATGGGGGAAAGATGGGCATGGTTGTCTCCCTTTTTTCTTTGTTATTGTTTGACATACATGTATAAAGAGTTCACATTACTCATTACACAAGTCCTTTTCCACACACTGTTTTCAATGTATGCTAACTTGTTCATTGGATTGTCCCATTCATGACTTGGAAGACTGGAGTCTGAAGTTTGAGACCTGGCCAGATCAAACCTTTGTTTGTTTAACCCTTTACCAAAAATAGTTGAAAAAAAGTTTAGACAGTCCCTATATAACTGGAGGAGTTTCAGACGCCATTTCTGAATGTGATGAGTTTGAAAACTGATCTTCGGATAGAGGAGAAAACATTGTGGGAAAAGGAGGAATTGCTGGTGAGGAGCAATTTCTCATTTTCCCACAACGTTTTCCAAAGTCGCCTCCAACAAACTGGTCAAATGTCGTTATTGTTTGGTAATGGTATAAGAAGTCAATGCGACATGTCTCATTTGACAAACCTACCAAATTGCTCTATGTGGAAAATAAAACAGATGAAAAAGTCATCAAAATGACTAGAATACTGTTGACATCAGCGCTAAGTCCCAAACAAACCGAGCGAGAGAATAAAATACTTTGAAACGTATCGGTACTTTATGATAGTAAAATATGGTAATTAGGGATTCAGTCTTTCAAGGCAATCTTATTCTAAAGAAGTATGCAGACGACGTTTCTGATTTTACCACGTTAACCAGAATGTCGTTTGTTCGAGACCCCGTCCGATCAACATTTCTATATGGAGATAATCAAATAAGTCATTGTCCCTTTTCCTACAGTGTTTCATTGAGTAATTCTACTGATTATGTTTCTGATTGCTAACCCTTTACCCATAATCTGGCAAGACTGTTATTGTATATGTTCATATCCCCACAGAGTGACTTCCCCCAAAAAACCAGACCCCCACACCCGACCCCCGTCCAAAGCGTAGAAATGCTCCTCGTGAGCGGGCAATTTCTTTATGCACGCTGCTGCTTAAAATAGTATGCCGTGAAAGTCAGAGTAAGGGGATCAACAGCAAGTTTACTCATGGGGGAAAGATGGGCAGTGTTGTCTCCCTTTTTTCTTTGTTATTGTTTGACATACATGTATATAGAGTTCACATTACTCATTACACAAGTCCTTTTCCACACACTGTTTTCAATGTATGCTAACTTGTTCATTGATTGTCCCATTCATGACTTGGAAGACTGGAGTCTGAAGTTTGAGACCTGGCCAGATCAAACTTTTGTTTGTTTAACCCTTTACCAAAAAATAGTTGAGAAATAGTTTAGAGAGTCCCTAACTGGAAGAGTTTCAGACGCCATTTCTAAATGCGATGAATTTGAAAAATAATCTTTGGATAGAGCAGAAAACATTGTGGGAAAAGGAGAAATTGCTGGTGAAGAACAATTTCTCATTTTCCCACAACGTTTTTCCAAAGTCGCCTCCAACAAACTGGTCAAATGTCGTTATTGTTTGGTAATTGTATAAGAAGTCAATGCGACATGTCTCATTGGACAAACCCACCAAATTGCTCTACGTGGAAAATAAAATAGATGGAAAAGTCATCAAAATGACTAGAATACTGTTGACATCAGCGCTAAGTCCAAAACAAACCGAGCGACAGAATAAAATACTTTGAAACGTATCGGTACTTTATGATAGTGAAATAGGGTAATTAGGGATTGGGTCTTTCAAGGCAATCTATTCTAAAGAAGTATGCAGACGATGCTTCTGATTTTACCACATTAACCTGAATGTCGTTTGTTCGAGACCCCGTCCGATCAATATTTCCATATGGAGATAATCACATAAGTCATTGTCCCTTTTCCTACAGTGTTTCATTGAGTAATTCTTCTGATTATTATGTTTCTGATTGCTAACCCTTTACCCATAATCTGGCAAGACTGTTAGTGTATATGTTCGTATCCGCACAGAGTAACTTCCCCCCAGAAACCCGACCCCCACACCCGACTCCACCCAAAGCATTGAAATCCTCCTTATGAATGGGCAATTTCTTTATCCACGCTGCTGCTTAGAATAGTATGCCGTGAAAGTCAGAGTAAGGTGATCAACAGCAAGTTTACTCATGGGGGAAAGATGGGCATGGTTGTCTCCCTTTTTTCTTTGTTATTGTTTGACATACATGTATAAAGAGTTCACATTACTCATTACACAAATCCTTTTCCACACACTGTTTTCAATGTATGCTAACTTGTTCATTGGATTGTCCCATTCATGACTAGGAAGACTGGAGTCTGAAGTTTGAGACCTGGCCAGATCAAACTTTTGTTTGTTTAACCCTTTACCAAAAATAGTTGGAAAAAATGTTTAGACAGTCCCTAACTGTATGAGTTTCAGACGCCATTTCTGAATGCGATGAATTTGAAAACTGATCTTCGGATGGAGGAGAAAACATTGTGGGAAAAGGAGGAATTGCTGGTGAGGAGCAATTTCTCATTTTCCCACAACGTTTTCCAAAGTCGCCTCCAACAAACTGGTCAAAATGTCGCTATTGATTGGTAATGGTATAAGAAGTCAATGCGACATGTCTCATTGGACAAACCCACCAAATTGCTCTACGTGGAAAATAAAACAGATGGAAAAGTCATCAAAATGACTAGAATACTGTTGACATCAGCGTTAAGTCCCAAACAAACCGAGCGACAGAATGAAATACTTTGAAACGTATCGGTACTCTATGATAGTAAAATATGGTAATTAGGGATTCAGTCTTCCAAGGCAATCTATTCTAAAGAAGTATGCAGACGATGTTTCTGATTTTACCACGTTAACCAGAATGTCGTTTGTTCGAGACCCCGTCCGATCAATATTTCTATATGGAGATAATCAAATAAGTCATTGTCCCTTTTCCTACAGTGTTTCATTGAGTAATTCTACTGATTATGTTTCTGATTGCTAACCCTTTACCCATAATCTGGCAAGACTGTTATTGTATATGTTCATATCCACACAGAGTGACTTCCCCCCAAAAACCAGACCCCCACACCCGACCCCCGTCCAAAGCGTAGAAATTCTCCTTGTGAACAGGCAATTTCTTCATGCACGCTGCTGCTTAAAATAGTATGCCGTGAAAGTCAGAGTAAGGGGATCAACAGCAAGTTTACTCATGGGGAAAGATGGGCGTTGTTGTCTCCCTTTTTTCTTTGTTATTGTTTGAATGCATGCATGCATAAAGAGTTCACATTACTCATTACACAAGTCCTTTTCCACACACTGTTTTCAATGTATGCTAACTTGTTCATTGGATTGTCCCATTCATGACTTGGAAGACTGGAGTCTGAAGTTTGAGACCTGGCCAGATCAAACTTTTGTTTGTTTAACCCTTTACCAAAAATAGTTGAGAAATAGTTTAGAGAGTCCCTAACTGAAAGAGTTTCAGACGCCATTTCTAAATGCGATGAATTTGAAAAATAATCTTGGGATAGAGGAGAAAACATTGTGGGAGAAGGAGGAATTGCTGGTGAAGAACAATTTCTCATTTTCCCACAACGTTTTTCCAAAGTCGCCTCCAACAAACTGGTCAAATGTCGTTATTGTTTGGTAATGGTATAAGAAGTCAATGCGACATGTCTCATTGGACAAACCCACTAAATTGCTCTACGTGGAAAATAGAACAGATGGAAAAGTCATCAAAATGACTAGAATACTGTTGACATCAGCCTTAAGTCCAAAACAAACCGAGCGACAGAATAAAATACTTTGAAACGTATCGGTACTTTATGATAGTAAAATAGGGTAATTAGGGATTCAGTCATTCAAGACAATCTATTCTAAAGAAGTATGCAGACGATGCTTCTGATTTTACCACGTTAACCAGAATGTCGTTTGTTCGAGACCCCGTCCCATCAATATTTCCATATGGAGATAATCAAATAAGTCATTGTCCCTTTTCCTACAGTGTTTCATTGAGTAATTCTACTGATTATTATGTTTCTGATTGCTAACCCTTTACCCATAATCTGGCAAGCCTGTTAGTGTATATGTTCATATCCGCACAGAGTAACTTCCCCCCAGAAACCCGACCCCCACACCCGACTCCACCTAAAGCATTGAAATCCTCCTTATGAATGGGCAATTTCTTTATCCACGCTGCTGCCTAGAATAGTATGCCGTGAAAGTCAGAGTAAGGGGATCAACAGCAAGTTTACTCATGGGGGAAAGATGGGCCAAGTTGCCTCCCTTTTTTCTTTGTTATTGTTTGACATACATGTACAAAGAGTTCACATTACTCATTACACAAGTCCTTTTCCACACACTGTTTTCAATGTATGCTAACTTGTTCATTGATTTGTCCCATTCATGACTTGGAAGACTGGAGTCTGAAGTTTGAGACCTGGCCAGATCAAACTTTTGTTTGTTTAACCCTTGACCAAAAATAGTGGAGAAATAGTTTAGAGAGTCCCTAACTGGAAGAGTTTCAGACGCCATTTCTAAATGCGATGAATTTGAAAAATAAACTTGGGATAGAGCAGAAAACATTGTGGGAAAAGGAGAAATTGCTGGTGAAGAGCAATTTCTCATTTTCCCACAACGTTTTTCCAAAGCAGCCTCCAACAAACTGGTCAAATGTCGTTATTGTTTGGTAATGGTATAAGAAGTCAATGCGCCATGTCTCATTGGACAAACCCATCAAATTGCTCTATGTGGAAAATAAAACAGATGAAGAAGTCATCAAAATGACTAGAATACTGTTGACATCAGCGTTAAGTCCAAAACAAACCGAGCGACAGAATAGAATACTTTGAAACGTATCGGTACTTTATGATAGTAAAATAGGGTAATTAGGATTCAGTCTTTCAAGGCAATCTATTCTAAAGAAGTATGCAGACGATGTTTCTGATTTTACCACGTTAACCAGAATGTCGTTTGTTCGAGACCCCATATGATCAATATTTCTATAATCATGGAGATAATCAAATAAGTCATTGTCCCTTTTCCTACAGTGTTTCATTGAGTAATTCTAATGATTATTATGTTTCTGATTGCTAACCCTTTACCCATAATCTGGCAAGACTGTTAGTGTATATGTTCATATCCGCACAGAGTAACTTCCCCCCAGAAACCCGACCCCCACACCCCACTCCACCCAAAGCGTTGAAATCCTCCTTATGAATGGGCAATTTCTTTATCCACGCTGCTGCTTAGAATAGTATGCCGTGAAAGTCAGAGTAAGGGGATCAACAGCAAGTTTACTCATGGGGGAAAGATGGGCAAAATTGTCTCCCTTTTTTCTTTGTTATTGTTTGACATACATGTATATAGAGTTCATATTACTCATTGCACAAGTCCTTTTCCACACACTGTTTTCAATGTATGCTAACTTGTTCATTGGATTGTCCCATTCATGACTTGGAAGACTGAGTCTGAAGTTTGAGACCTGGCCAGATCAAACTTTTGTTTGTTTAACCCTTTACCAAAAATAGTTGAGAAATAGTTTAGAGAGTCGCTAACTGAAAGAGTTTCAGACGCCATTTCTAAATGCGATGAATTTGAAAAATAATCTTGGGATAGAGCAGAAAACATTGTGGGAAAAGGAGAAATTGCTGGTGAAGAGCAATTTCTCATTTTCCACAACGTTTTTCCAAAGTCGCCTCCAACAAACTGGTCAAATGTCGTTATTGTTTGGTAATGGTATAAGAAGTCACTTCGACATGTCTCATTGGACAAACCCACCAAATTGCTCTACGTGGAAAATAAAACAGATGAAAAAGTCATCAAAATGACTAGAATACTGTTGACATCAGCCTTAAGTCCCAAACAAACCGAGCGACAGAATAAAATACTTTGAAACGTATCGGTACTTTATGATAGTAAAATAGGGTAATTAGGGATTCAGTCTTTCAAGGCAATCTATTCTAAAGAAGTATGCAGACGCTGCTTCTGATTTTACCACGTTAACCAGAATGTCGTTTGTTCGAGACCCCGTCCCATCAATATTTCTATATGGAGCTAATCAAATAAGTCATTGTCCCTTTTCCTACAGTGTTTCATTGAGTAATTCTACTGATTATGCTTCTGATTGCTAACCCTTTACCCATAATCTGGCAAGACTGTTAGTGTATATGTTCATATCCGCGCAGAGTAACTTCCCCCCAGAAACCCGACCCCCACACCCGACTCCACCCAAAGCGTTGAAATCCTCCTTATGAATGGGCAATTTCTTTATCCACGCTGCTGCTTAGAATAGTATGCCGTGAAAGTCAGAGTAAGGGGATCAACAGCAAGTTTACTCAAGGGTGAAAGATGGGCAAAATTGTCTCCCTTTTTTCTTTGTTATTGTTTGACATACATGTATAGAGAGTTCACATTACTCATTACACAAGTCCTTTTCCACACACTGCTTTCAATGTATGCTAACTTGTTCATTGGATTGTCCCATTCATGACTTGGAAGACTGGAGTCTGAAGTTTGAGATCTGGCCAGATCAAACTTTTGTTTGTTTAACCCTTTACCAAAAATAGTTGAGAAAAAGTTTAGACAGTCCCTATATATATATAACTGGAGGAGTTTCAGACGCCATTTCTGAATGCGATGAATTTGAAAACTGATCTTCAGATAGAGGAGAAAACATTGTGGGAAAAGGAGGAATTGCTGGTGAGGAGCAATTTCTCATTTTCCCACAACGTTTTCCAAAGTCGCCTCCAACAAACTGGTCAAATGTCGTTATTGTTTGGTAATGGTATAAGAAGTCAATGCAACATGTCTCATTGGACAAACCCACCAAATTGCTCTACGTGGAAAATAAAACAGATGAAAAAGTCATCAAAATGACTAGAATACTGTTGACATCAGCGTTAAGTCCCAAACAAACCGAGCGACAGAATAGAATACTTTGAAACGTATCGGTACTTTATGATAGTAAAATATGGTAATTAGGGATTCAGTCTTTCATGGCAATCTATTCTAAAGAAGTATGCAGACGATGTTTCTGATTTTACCACGTTAACCAGAATGTCGTTTGTTTGAGACCCTGTCCGATCAATATTTCTATATGGAGATAATCAAATAAGTCATTGTCCCTTTTCCTACAGTGTTCCATTGAGTAATTCTACTGATTATTATGTTTCTGATTGCTAACCCTTTACCCATAATCTGGCAAGACTGTTATTGTATATGTCCATACCCGCACAGGGTGACTTCCCCCCAAAAACCAGACCCCCACACCCGACCCCCGTCCAAAGCGTAGAAATGCTCCTATTTGGGGAAAATTTCTTTATCCACGCTGCTGCTTAAAATAGTATGTCGTGAAAGTCAGAGTAAGGGGGATCAACAGCAAGTTTACTCATGGGGGAAAGATGGGCAAAGTTGTTTCCCTTTTTCTTTGTTATTGTTTGAATGCATGCATGCATAAAGAGTTCACATTACTCATTACACAAGTCCTTTTCCACACACTGTTTTCAATATATGCTAACTTGTTCATTGGATTGTCCCATTCATGACTTGGAAGACTTGAGTCTGAAGTTTGAGACCTGGCCAGATCAAACTTTTGTTTGTTTAACCCTTTACCAAAAATAGTTGCAAAAAAAGTTTAGACAGTCCCTAACTGGAGGAGTTTCAGACGCCATTTCTGAATGCGATGAATTTGAAAACTGATCGTCGGATAGAGGAGAAAACATTGTGGGAAAAGGAGAAATTGCTGGTGAAGAGCAATTTCTCATTTTCCTACAACGTTTTCCAAAGTCGCCTCCAACAAACTGGTCAAATGTCGCTATTGTTTGGTAATGGTATAAGAAGTCAATGCGACATGTCTCATTGGACAAACCCACCAAATTGTTCTACGTGAAAAATGAAACAGATGAAAAAGTCATCAAAATGACTAGAATACTGTTGACATCAGCGTTAAGTCCCAAACAAACCGAGCGACAGAATGAAATACTTTGAAACGTATCGGTACTTTATTATAGTAAAATATGGTAATTAGGGATTCAGTCTTTCAAGGCAATCTATTCTAAAGAAGTATGCAGACGACGTTTCTGATTTTACCACGCTAACCAGAATGTCGTTTGTTCGAGACCCCGTCCGATCAATATTTCTATATGGAGATAATCAAGTAAGTCATTGTCCCTTTTCCTACAGTGTTTCATTGAGTAATTCTACTGATTATGTTTCTGATTGCTAACCCTTTACCCATAATCTGGCAAGACTGTTGTTGTATATGTTCATATCCGCACAGAGTGACTTCCCCCCAAAAGCCAGACCCCCACACCCGACCCCCGTCCAAAGCGTAGAAATGCTCCTTGTGAACGGGCAATTTCTTTATCCACGCTGCTGCTTAAAATAGTATGCCGTGAAAGTCAGAGTAGGGGATCAACAGCAAGTTTACTCATGGGGGAAAGATGGGCAAAGTTGTCTCCTTTTTTTCTTTGTTATTGTTTGAATGCATGCATGCATAAAGAGTTCACATTACTCATTACACAAGTCCCTTTCCACACACTGTTTTCAATGTATGCTAACTTGTTCATTGGATTGTCCCATTCATGACATGGAAGACTGGAGTCTGAAGTTTGAGACCTGGCCAGATCTAACTTTTGTTTGTTTAACCCTTTACCAAAAATAGTTGAAAAAAAGTTTAGACAGTCCCTATATAACTGGAGGAGTTCTAGACGCCATTTCTGAATGCGATGAATTTGAAAACTGATCTTCGGATAGAGGAGAAAACATTGTGGGAAAAGGAGAAATTGCTGGTGAAGAGCAATTTCTCATTTTCTCCACAACGTTTTCCAAAGTCGCCTCCAACAAACTGGTCAAATGTCGTTATTGTTTGGTAATGGTATACGAAGTCAATGCGAAATGTCTCATCGGACAAACCCACCAAATTGCTCTACGTGGAAAATAAAACAGATGAAAAAGTCATCAAAATGACTAGAATACTGTTGACATCAGCTTTAAGTCCTAAACAAACCGAGCGACAGAATAAAATACTTTGAAACGTATCGGTACTTTATGATAGTAAAATAGGGTAATTAGGGATTCAGTCTTTCAAGGCAATCTATTTTAAAGAAGTATGCAGACGATGTTTCTGATTTTACCACGTTAACCAGAATGTCGTTTGTTCGAGACCCCGGCCGATCAATATTTCTATATGGAGATAATCAAATAAGTCATTGTCCCTTTTCCTACAGTGTTTCATTGAGTAATTCTACTGATTATGTTTCTGATTGCTAACCCTTTACCCATAATCTGGCAAGACTGTTATTGTATATGTTCATATGCGCACAGAGTGACTTCCCCCCAAAAGCCAGACCCCCACACCCAACCCCTGTCCAAAGCGTAGAAATGCTCCTTGTGAACGGGCAATTTCTTTATCCACGCTGCTGCTTAAAATAGTATGCCTTGAAAGTCAGAGTACAATCAACAGCAAGTTTACTCATGGGGGAAAGATGGGCAAAGTTGTCTCCCTTTTTTCTTTGTTATTGTTTGAATACATGCATAAAGAGTTCACATTACTCATTACACAAGTCCTTTTCCACACACTGTTTTCAATGTATGATAACTTGTTCATTGGATTGTCCCATTCATGACTTGGAAGACTGGAGTCTGAAGTTTGAGACCTGGCCAGATCAAACTTTTGTTTGTTTAACCTTTTACCAAAAATAGTTGAAAAAAAGTTTAGACAGTCCCTATATATATAACTGGAGGAGTTTCAGACGCCATTTCTGAATGCGATGAATTTGAAAACTGATCTTCGGATAGAGGAGAAAACATTGTGGAAAAAGGAGGAATTGCTGGTGAAGAGCAATTTCTCATTTTCCCACAACGTTTTCCAAAGTCGCCTCCAACAAACTGGTCAAATGTCGTTATTGTTTGGTAATGGTATAAGAAGTCAATGCGACATGTCTCATTGGACAAACCCATCAAATTGCTCTACGTGGAAAATAAAACAGATGAAAAAGTCATCAAAATGACTAGAATACTGTTGACATCAGCAATAAGTCCCAAACAAACCGAGCGACAGAATGAAATACTTTGAAACGTATCGGTACTTTATGATAGTAAAATATGGTAATTAGGGATTCAGTCTTTCAAGGCAATCTATTCTAATGAAGTATGCAGATGATGTTTCTGATTTTACCATGTTAACCAGAATGTCGTTTGTTCGAGACCCCGTCCGATCAATATTTCTATATGAAGATAATCAAATAAGTCATTGTCCCTTTTCCTACAGTGTTTCATTGAGTAATTCTACTGATTATGTTTCTGATTGCTAACCCTTTACCCATAATCTGGCAAGACTGTTATTGTATATGTTCATATCCGCACAGAGTGACTTCCCATCAAAAACCCGATATCTTTTCATAATGTATCAATGATGTATTTTATTGAATTTTACCATTAAAAATATTTCATCCATGTGATTTTAACTTCCACCACTTCATTTAATTTGAACCAGTCACTCAATCGTGATTTACGGAATAGGTTCAGCTGAATGGCCTACCAACTTGCCATACAAAAGAACATTCTATTCTTAAAGATACATCCAGGAGCATCCTTTCTTAGGAAGATGTACTTCATATTTAATTATATCTTACCTAATAGCAGAAGACTTACAGTTTTAACGCTCACCAGAATCGTTTCAACTTTTTTTTTTAAAGCGTTTGATTAATCAAAGGGGAACAACTCAAAAATAATTTGAATATTATTTTGTAGGCATTATTTCCCTTGAATAAATAAAAGGTCCATTGCATTATGTATTCGGGTTGTCTTACTTCTTAAATGATTATAATGGCGATATTCATCATCATCATCGTCGTCGTCGTCGTCGTCGTCGTCGTCGTCGTCGTCGTCGTCGGCGTCGTCGTCGTCGTCGTCGTCGTCGTCGTCGTCGTCGTCGTCGTCGTCGTCGTCGTCGTCGTCGTCGTCGTCGTCGTCGTCGTCGTCGTCGTCATTATCATTAGTATATGTATTAGTATCTGATTTCTATCATCATCACTTTAATGAATCTTTGTTATCATCATAATAGTGATACCAAGAGCATTTTTCGATCACATAACTGCTGGTACTGTTAAGAATGAAGATGGGAGATATGAGCAAATGCCAAGAGAGCTGGCTGACAAACTGGCGTAATCGAAAGTGAGAGGAAACAATAACGTCTTGGTGGAAAATCAGATCAGGGTTCGTTCAAATTTTCAAGGCACGAACCAAAAACAACTTCCAAACAAGCAAACTCTAAATGAATCAAACAGCCTGGAGACGAGATCCAACCACGATCAAAAGTTGGTGTTCCCAGATAAGATCCAGTCAAATTTATAAACAGACCTGGTACTGTGGTCATTATATATCCTACTACGTAGTAACGTCTTGTGGCAGATATTCGGTTGAGCAGCAAAGACGTATTGTAATAATATAACTTGTAGGGATGGGAACGAATAGTGAAATCACTATTCGAATATTCGACTAGAACTATTCGAATATATTCGAATATTCGATTTTAGAATTCGTTTTGATGTCCGAATGTCTGCATGTCCGAATACTAGTACACTAGTCCCCTGTTCAAACCTTTTGTGTATAGCCGATATCTTGTCGGCAGAACGAGTAAAGTAATTCCAGACATGTGATGGAGACATTGTGATTTTTATCGAATAGATGTAGAAATTAGAATGAAGATAAGTTTGACAAATTATTCTGAAGAAAAATATACTTTCTAACACATTATTTGATTGGTCTTCGTGCATATGCAATCATGATTACGATTGGTTATTGAAAGAGTAATTGTTTAATTTCACGACAAACAAGTTACGTGATTGGTTGACACTGACAATTGTCAATTAGCGTGATTGACTTGTTTGGGATAAAAAGGAGCAAGTGCAGATCATTAAGGTGTTAGATTTAGCGGCTTAAAATAGACTATTTTCACACATAGGAATTAATCGTTTTGCAAACTGTCAAAAGATGTGGTAATTTGTCACAGGTGTTTTACTGTGTGACATACGTTGTAAAAACATCGCAACTGCACCTGGGAGCTAGGCACGTTCTTCGATATTTGGGATCGGTTTAGAGGAAGAAAATGGAAATAAAACAACATTATTTTTGAATAAAATTTATGTCAACATACAGTAATATGGGTTCATTAAAATCGAATATTCGAATACTATTTTGCTATTCGAATATTCGACCCGCTATTCGAATATTCGAATATTCGAATATTCGTTCCCATCCCTAATAACTTGTAAGTGGTCACATACAAAACCAACACGATTAGTTGCAGTGAAGCTGACCGTTCCATGAGAGGATAGGACTGAAGAGGGTCTTGCAAGAAAGAAAACAAACCAAGATCATTCAGAGGCATGCACCATTCAACAATTAAGAGATGGTAGCCATATTAGTTAAGATTTTTGGTCTCGAAGGCTATTGCTATATTAAGTGACGCCTTCGTAGCGAAGCACAATAAATGTCCAAATGTTGAAACTATCTTCGTTCACGGATCATTATTGGGACTAGGAGCCATGTGTGTTCACTGTGGAGATGTGTGTAGAATGTTTCTTTCCGAAGCATTGTAAAGGACACTCGAATCTCTTGGCATAAAGTAGACTACCAGACAGTGGCCCAGGCCAATGGGTGGGCATCAGAGACGGCACCGCTTTGGCTTTGGCTATCCAAAAGATGGAAAGACGAGACAGCCATCAAAGATAAATAGCGATCAACAAACACCGCTAACCGACTACCCGCTGTTCTGAGGGTGTTCCAGGATGAATCGTGAAACACCCAGTTGATAATTGAGCTGGCTGATGATGTCACCGATTTGATAGTAATAAATATGATGGAACTCTTTCTTTTTTGTAACTGTGTCTGCACTTTTCTTTACAAGCCATTTTTTTTTAAAGATATCTCACATATATATACGTGTATCTTATATATTTATCTACAACCCACGCTCTATCCACCGACAAAATTTACGTCAAACTACAAAGTTGTGTGTTTTATTGCGTTTTGTTTTCTGTATTTCAATAAGATGGTACGTGTTTATTATGGTATGAATAGTTCGCCATGTGCTGCTGCTGCTACTGCTGCTGCTGCTGATGATGATGATGATGATGATTATTAACAAACAAAAGCTCTAGATGTTTCACATGGAGTATCATATGTGAGCACGAGACCAATTTACCAATGGAATATATTAGGTCAAATCACCCGGTACCAAGGCAGTGAGTGTTTGTGTAATTCTGTATTTTCCTTAATAGATTGTGTTCGCACGATCTTTCACTTTTTTGCTATGTAGGCCCACAGTCTCGAATAGTTTTGTTCCTTGTGACGTTGTTGATAGCGAAATTGACTTGTGTATATTGAATTTGTAATAAAAGGCCCTAGATTATTAAAACCACTTAGAAGCAAGGATGCCTGAATTTCGAAAGAATTTGCACAAAAGAGGCCTCTGCTCATTTTATGCAAGTCATCTTTTTTTTAAATCTTTGAATGCTTCAAAAGTTCACATGGATAGTTAGAAAGACCTTGACCTTTGCTAGTATAATGTACATTTATCCGGCTGATGTGCTGTCTATTACAACGTTTCCAGCACTGGAAACCTTTTAAATTCATTCTATTTTCTTACAAAAAAAAGTAATATAGCCTCTTGACTGATAAACAATTTTACAAAAATTAAAAACTTTCTGGGAAATTCCATATGGAAAAGGCGGTAAAATGTTAATAATTTGGCGGGATAAAGCAGCAGCCATTCGCAGAACGTAGTCCAAGAGAGAACAAAGGCTTCCATGTTGAAATGCAGGGTTTCCAATGCTAAGGTGAGGACCGGGTGACCTTTTGACTTACATCTGGTCAGCATTAAACTGTAATAACTGGTCACGTGCTTCGGCTTATCAATAGAAAGCACATCAGAAAGAAAACTTAACCACAGAGACGTGGTAGGGAATAACATACACATGTATATGTGACCAGCATGATGATTCTTGGAGGAGTATTTCAGGTTCTTTGAAGACTGCTAGTGGTGTAGACTAGTAAATCATTGTCTTATAGGTCTCTAAGGTTGGCTTCCATAAAGACCGAGATTCGAGTTCACAGGTTAGTCTAGTCTTTATTTGGATTTTAATTTCATTTCTTTGTAGGTTAAATTGCAATCTGCAGACGACCATGGATGATAGAAAGTACCCATTCCCTCAAAGTTTGGACAAGTCAAAATTAGAATGAACACCAGGTAACATCTAGTATAAGATTCATTTTTCCTCTCTGACATTTGGTAGAACTATTGACAAAATGGTGAAATGCTCATCACTATTTTTTTGTCTTTTGTCACACTTGCTCTGAAGCCTTCTTTCAGAGACCTATTCTAGGGCTGTTCACAACCCAGAAAAGCATTCACATAACTGAACAATTGTTAACAATTCCATTCATAAAACCACATGTAAATATTAAAACCTGAAGCCTTTAATTAGATCTACATGTTTATTTCTTTGTATTAGGTAGGAATCATTGTGATAAATCAAACAAAAGTGCTCATTGCCATTATTTTTCTCTTCTTTTTTTCATGATTGAAAAGCTCACAGCAAGTCGTTCTGAATGAGAGATTCAGAAAGAGAAGTGTTTGATAAGGAAATGATATGTCAAATCTGTATTGATTATCATGACATAATTGAATCATCAATGCTTCATAATATCAATTTAATAGGAATTGTATAAGGTTTTATTAGTTAATATAACTGCTATCTGCTAAATGCCTCACTTTGAAGCCTCTAGGAGTTGAGGACTATAGAAGTACTAAGACACAAGACGAAAAACTGAAAAAAAAACATTTCTTTTTGTATTACTCTGGGTTTTTTTTCTTGATAAAACAAGTAAAATAAAATTTTACACTTTTTTCAATTATTGTCTATTGCTACCATCAATTTGAACTGGCTATGAAAATTCAGAACAAATTCATTAAATATCCATTTGTCTATATGGGCTTGAACATAATATCAACAATTCTTCAGTTGTGTTACAGTTTTGCTCGATTCACTATGGGTTTGAATGTCATGTCAGCAATTCTTCAGTTGTGTTACAGCTTTCCTGGATTCACAAGTACTAGGCTAGGGCTCTGAAATGTATTGCCAAAGGATGCTCTCATTAAAACTGATTTACCCATGGGGCTCAAACCCAGGACCAATGAGTTCAAAGGTCAGCACTTTAACCACTAGGCTATGCATGAACCTCGTAAATATAGTTTAATGGCTTACCCTTAGAATGCTTGGTAATTATCTAAAGATATATTTTTATATAGTCTGCTTTTTAAAACCTTAAATATCTGCTTAGTTTTGATGAGGAAAGATATCTAGAGTAGCAAACAGGTTAGATCACAGGCTAGCTGCCAATTTAATTGGCAGCTGGCCTGGATCTAATCTGTTTGCATAAGCATGAAGTGTATTCCAGCACTATAAGGGTGAAGACGTCCACTCCACTGGTACAAAATGTCAAGTGTACTCAATCTTTTATCCTAGATAAGCCTATGTGAACTATACAGGCTGAGCCATCATGGCACTTTATCCTTTAACCAAATAATCATGGAATTTCATAGATGGCCGATCAATGCAAGACTATAGTAAGTGTTTCATGTTTGTCAAGGACTTAATGTAGTCTCGCATTGAACCCTTGACTAGTCTGGTGCCTACATTTTTCGGAAATTTTCAACAGAGAAAGGAAATATCATTTTGTTCCAGATGGTTAACAAAAACATAGTGACAATTTACAGAAATTGCATGGACCAAGTCCAAGGAATTCTTCCTTTTGTTACAATAGTTTCCTTTTCATGTCCAAGTTTATCTATTGCTATGTCAATTATTATCGTCTGCTCCTTCAGAAATGTGTAACAGGCATAAGGTTCTTAATGAAGGAAAAGGATTATATTTGATGGACAAGTAAAAGTTTTTATCAGCAAGTAGAATGTGTGAATATGTTTAGTATGTAAATATATAGGGAGAAAGGATATTAATCTACAGGTAAGTAAAAACATGTGTTTAACCATATATGCTTGGTATGAAGTTTTAGTAAAAAGATAACGATATTCTTTTCTTTGTTAAAAAAGTACAATTTTTAAGAAAGATAATGAATGGATAATTATTGAGATTAAAGGAGAATTGGTTTCTCACTACTCATTTTATCTTTCATAATAATGGTCTCAGTCTACAGCGATTCAGGTTTAGAATAAGCATAGAGAGAAATGTTTTTACTTTTTTTTTAAAAGATGGGAACTTATGATTGTTCAAATTGAAAGCAATGGCAGACAACAAAATAAAGCATGAGAAATGAATTTTAATTATATAAGTTGGAAACTGTTTGACATAAGGATGAATTGCTCATTGAGGTTTAGAAAAAAGAGCTTGTAAAGCAATTTAAATTAATTTCTAAGCAAACTGTATATGAAAATATTCTTACAAAACGAGCAAAAAAGGTTCATGAGAATATTGTCATAAGGCATCACTGATTTTATTTTGCTTTTACGGTCATTTCATAATTGATTTTGTCAGTATCATATTTGTGTCACTCAATATGCATAGATCTTTGTTTAAGAAATGTCATTGTATGAATATCTGATAAACAATTCTATTCAAACCTTTCAGGGTATTTTCGTATCATAAAAACATGTTAAGTTTACATTGTCAGATAACAAATTCACACATATGGGACATTTTTATGCGTCAAAACTCTTAATAGTTTGTGATAAACACTTACATTGTTTTTCACTGAAATTAGGTTGATACCATCAACCAAGTTTTAAGCGAACATAGTAGACAGTATTACGTTGTATAAGACATCTAATTGCTTGGTACGGATTGATGCCAGTCATTCAAAAAGCTCCAATAAGAGCTCTCTGAATGACTTGGATCCTTTATTAAGACAGCCTTCGACTAAAAAAGTTCTAATGCACTGTTTAAGTAGGTTGCTTAAAAAACAAGATTGTTAGTTGGGTTATCCTGTAAATCCCTTTTAGGACATATAGGGCTGTCACTATGTAACTATCCAGTGCACATGATCAGTTGCTGTCTGTTTTGCCCCTCCACAAGACATCATCAATTTCTGGAGTTCAGGTTCCTTCTTTATGTTCTAACTGGTATTCCTCTCCTTCCTTGTAGATTCCATTCCAAGGCTTTGTTGACAATTAAAACAAGTTAGACTGGAGCATTATTTGGGTGTTCAATGGAAGACTTTTACATAGTAAAGTCATTTACAAACTTGAAGCACTTACTATAGTCTTGTATCTCTCAACATGATTAAAGGACATATGTAACCCATTATGAGCAACTTCTCGTTTTGCCATAGTGTATTTCTAAAGCTGCTGTTTTTGATGTATTAGAATGATAATCTTATGCAGACCTTTGCCTATATTTAACTTCAAATTCCCTCGTTTTAGCTCGTTCCCACAAATAACAATTTGGGACAAATTGAAATCAACAGCAGACAACAAAATAGCTTGAAGAGAATATGTTTTTATAATTGTATTTTGTGAAAACCATTATGACAAAAGGATGAATTTCCCACTGAGTACTGAACTACCTTGGTTCATAGCACAGTAGCAGTAGAAATGATTTTTCATAAGAGGTAGTCTCCCTGGGTACCGTTTTACTAAACAACTTACGGAAAATATGTGCATAAGTCATAATTGATAAACATGGATAGTATCTTCTATGAAAGTACAATGTTGCAATGTGGCACTTCATTGGAAGCGTCTCGGAGAGACGATTCCAATGATGTGTCACTTTGCAATATTGCTTCGTCCAATATTGAAATAAGAGGAATTGTTGTTTTAGACTTACGCAAATCTTAAGCGTAAACTGTTTAGTAAAACGGGCCCCCGTTCATTTACAGAATGCCAATGACTCTACTAAGTTAAACAAGGGGCTTTCCTCTATCCATAATGAACTTGATAGCACAATATAACTGAAATATTGGTGAGGCAATGTCACAAACTAGATAAAAGCAATTAAACAAGCAAACAAACAAAACAGATGTGAAGTGCTTGCTAAACTCTTATATTGAACTCTCAAATTCTCGTCTGCTTTTGCTCTCAATTTAGAGCTCTGTCTCAAACTTCCACCTAAGGGGGCTCTCACATGTAACTGTGTAACTATTTCAAGCAGTCCCTGAATGTGTTTATAGTTACTGTGAGTTGTGAGATATAAATCATGTTAGTGGTGTGAGTGTGATATGAAGCGACCATCTGTCTATTTAGCATTTATCATTTAGACAGTGGGCCCCAGATACGATGGGTATTTTTAATTGGTTACTTTCGTTAATCCTCGTCTAAACCCTATGTTGTTGGTACTCATTAGAATTGTCTTGTCGAGACGATTCTAATGAGTACCCACCACATTGGGTTTGTTGTAAAATTTGAAGAAAAAAAAGTTTTTGGAAGTGAGAATTTCTTGCATAGCCTTAGCTTAGCTTCAACATGCTGTATTAGCATTGAGTGATGGTAGACTCTTAATTCTTCTGTCTGTCTACAGGCTACAGCCACTGGGCTGCATACTGTCAGACAGGTTTTGTTACTCTAACTAACCCATTCCTCCATTAGGGAATTTGTACCTGGTCTAAATTGAAAGCAAAGGAAGACAACAAAATGCTGTGTCGAGGCAGGTCTGTTTAAAATAGGGGCTTTGGGATATTTCTTTCTTTGTTTCACAGTGAAGAGTGGATTGATCTCAAACCATGCAGGGATATTAAAAATCAAACCATAGTGATAAAAGGGGAATTTTCTTACTGTGGTTTTTGTGTGACTATTCATCAATGGTACTCTGTATAAAATAATGGTTTAAGAATCATTACAATTGACTTCTGTTTCACAATGAAGAGATGAATGATTTCAAACCTTGTCTTGAAAGTTGAAACAATAGTTTGTTGGTTTTACAGTGACGATTTGATGATATTCAAACTATTGCCACAATATTTGTGATACCAGTTAAAAACCATTCTGACAAAAAAAGTGATATGAAGAGTCTATGGTTACAGGCACATCAACACAAAACTATATTGAGGTATCTGCAAGACTAGTAGCTCATTCCATGTTTGCGGAGAACTTAGTATAGTTTTGCATTGAACCCTCAAATTATATAATGTTTTAATTGGTTAAGTGTTGGATATTGATTAGAAACTCTATAACAACAGGAGTTGTTTTAAGAGTCTACTGTCGTGGAATCAATGTGAGACTTATATAGAGGGTTCAGAGCAAGACTATAGTAAGTCCTTAAGGTTTGTGAAGTACTTACTATAGGCTTGTATTGAACCCTGGAATGATATTTTGCTCTCTTTTGTTACACAATTAAGAGTGGGTTAGAATCTGATTATCACTACCTTGGATAATGGTAACTGATTGATAATGTGAAAGCAGCTCTGAAGCATCATAATGAAAGCCACCTAATGGCGCTCTTAGACAGACTTGAATGTTAAATTATGAATTTATTGGTTAAGGATTTTTTACTTTTGTTTTATACAGAAGAGTGAGGCTACAATCAGCCAGATCATTATCACCTTGGATATAATGGGAACTGATTAATGATGTGGAATACACTCTGAAGAAGCATGATGAAAGGCACTTTTCAGTGTTGTTACACAGACATGAAGATTAAAGGCTTCCATGATGCTGTACATCATCACAAGGCTATTTAAGAACCCATCTGGAACTAAAGATGTTTCTCAGTGTTTTTCAGAAATGATATAACAATGGAAAAGATACCCATGTATTCACTTGGAATATAGGTATGGGACAATACAACATCTTATTATAAATTATCGTTGCGTTGGCTCGGAACTAAAGCTTTCACTGTTTGTTTTTTTTTAAATCCAATGTAAGATACAGTGATAATCCTTGGTTGGCATCATATGATAAAAAAATGCCAGTGTTAGTGTGGACCTAAAGCTTTTGCGGTGTGTTTTTGAAATAGAAAGTATTATTCAGTGCTTACCCATATTTGATATCCTTTGGAATATAAGTGGTTGGACAAAACAATGTTGAATGATAATTGTTCTTGTGCTAGCTTGGACCTACAGTGTTTGTGTCATGTTTTTGAAATTTAAAGCATTGTACATTGTTAATCTGTATCTAAAGCTCAGATCTCAGGATATCCCTCAGCTTTTCCTCATGTTTAGACAAAGTATGTTGTGTATTGATGCTGTGTTTACCAAAGTTTGAGACTTCCATATAGTGCTAAATCTAATGTTTGACCTGGAACAGTTTCCTATGATATAAGACTTTCATACATTGTCAACTCCAAACTTAAGCTTTCATAAAGTGTTGTTTTATCTGATCTTCAGCTGTCATACAGTGTTAAATCTGGTTATAGGCTTTTCAAACTGTGATTCTTCAAATCTAAGCTTATAGGTTTTTCAAACAGTGATTCTTCAAATCTAAGCTTATAGGTTTTCATAAATGGTGTATCTGATTTTATGCTTTTATTCAGTGTTAAATCTGGTGTTAAGCTTTTATCTTGTGTTACTTCATCCTTAAGGTTAGACTCATAAAATGGTACATTTATATCATTTTAAGTTTTCATAGTTACAGTGTTAAATCTGATCTTGGGCTTTTCATACAGTGATACTACAACAAGCCTTAATCTGGTGTGTAGCTTCTTCATGAACTCTGAAAGCACTTGTGTGAATGTACCAAAGTTGAGAAGAGAGGAGTATCCATCTATGAATTGTGTGCTGTTGACAGATACGAGACAACATGTCAACTGGAATTAATGTGTGGAGAAAACAGTAAGTATCTCTTAACATTCTTCCTGACACTTTACCAACCCTTATGATGCTGGAACCGGCTTCATGCTTTTACAAACAGGTTATATCAAGGCCATCCTCCAATTAAATTGGTGGCTTGCCTGTGATCTAACCTGTTTGCTAATCTAGGTATCGTTCCACATCAAAATTAAGCAAATATTTAAGGTTTTGGAAAGCAGACGACACAAAAATCTATTTTTAGAAAATAACCCAGCATTTTTAGGGCTAAACAACCACGGGGGTTCAAGGTGGCTGCTTTGGTCCTTTTTGGGATTTGTCCGGGGAAAGGTAGATAAATCTCATGCGGACAATTTCTGTAATCTGTTGTTTCCAAGGAACGTTTTCTATCCTATCAATTCACCTATATGTCTTCAACACATTTCCGTCACATGGCGATTTGTGATTGGCCCAAATTGAAAGCACCAGCAGACAATAAAAAATGGCAATGAAGAATACATTTTGTATATAATATTGGGTAGGAAAAATTGTGATGAAATGATTAATTATATTATTGCTCTTTAGTTGAAATATATCCGTTTGTCATAAAAGGATATTGTTGTCACGAACAAATTTTCATTTTTGAAAGCATGGTTTTGTTTTTGTGATATTAGTGTCAGAGCATCACTTCAGATTTAGTGTTTGGCTAGGAGTTGTTTGTATAGTCAGTCAGTATACATGCTATGTACACATAAAGAGAGATTTAGGGCAAGAAAATGTTTAATGACTGAGGTTTCAAAAGGAACGGCCGACTTGGCCATTCACATAAACAGTGGGGAGTTATATTAGTGACCACTACTTGCTTGTTGACCATTACTTGCTTGTTGACCATTACTTGCTTGTTGACCATTACTTGCTTGTTGACCATTACTTGCTTGTTGACCATTACTTGCTTGTTTGACCTATCGAATGCTTGGTCATTTTCTAAAGATAGATTTTGAGTTCATCTGCTTTCCAAAACCTCAAATATCTGATTAATTTTGATGAGGAAAGATATTCAGAGAAGAAAGAGGTTAGATCACAGGCCAGCCGCCAATGTACCTTCTGGCTGGTCTGGATCTATTACTTGGTTGCATAAACATTAAAACGAGATAATGCAATTTATAAGCAAGCTTTTGGTATTCCTCCATTAAATACGAGACTAGCATTAAAATCGAAATTCAGTCCAACTTGTGTTAAGCAACCATCCTTTGAAGCAGCCAACCTGTCTTAAACAACCACTACAGAAAGTCCCAGCGTTGGATTCAGAGTGAACATTATTTTGTGTTAAGCAGCCAACCTGTCTTAAGCAGCCAATCTTCTCAGGTCCATAGACTGGCCTCTTTACACAAGTTTGACTGTACTGTTAATGTGATATAGAACCTCAATAACTTCGACAGTACTAGTACTGGTGATGTCCAGGAAAGCCTTGAAATAACTGAATTAATGTTGACGCAGCATTTAACCCCATCCCTTTAACCCCATATGAAAAAAAAAGAACCTTTATAAACAAACATGAAATTCCATATTCAGAGAGAACCCTTTACCAAACACCAAATTTTCAACTGTCCCAAATTCAAAGAGTTTGCAGACAATATTTCAAAATGTGATGAAATTGAAAAACAATCTTCTGATAGAGCAAAAGCATAGTGGGAAAAGGAGAAATTGCTCTTTAAGAGCAATTTCTCCTATTCCCACAATGGTGTCCAGATTTGTCTGCAACAAACTGGTCAAATGAAGTTATTGTCAAAATGTTACTCAAATACTCCTGAAGCAATGTAAAACCTTAATTATTAATAAACAGATAATAGCTGGGTATTTCTCCATTGATTATGGGCCCATAATCGTAATATAACAGAAATATTGTTGATGTGATGCAAAACCTTACCAAACAAAATCTTACTTGTAGAGGTAATGGGTAAATAAAGAGGATTAAGGTAGATACACCTGTATAGGGTTTTATAATGAGGTACAGAGCATGTGGTTTTGGCTAATTGAAAGTAAATAAGGGAACAAAGCCTCTAATGTCACTGACAACATAGAAATGACTAGTAATATTTATTGTGCAATTAAAATCACCATTTAAACGGATAACCCATTACCTCAGAGATACAATTAAACCATAACTCTTGTACGTTCTTGTGTTCTTGTTTAATCTCGCCTGTAGCAGATGATTTTAAAGGTGCAAAAAATGCTCACAGAATGGAAAATTTAAAAGTCAAAATTTGGATTTCCTTGAAACGGTACCGTTTTTGTATTGTTGTCTGATATACAATTAAAAATAGCTATTGAAAGGATAATTAAATTCAGGAAATGTCGACTTATCTTAGTATGTACAGTTTATATGTGGTAATTGACCTACTCAACAATCTCCGACACAAGCCCAAATAAAAGAACTCTGCTTTTTATACTGCAATGTAATAGAAAGTCATTGAAAACAAAACCTCTGTACATGTTTAAGCCCAATGAATCATTTTTGTTTGTGTGTGTATTTTTTTCAAGGTGCAAATTGTTAATCCTTTATTGGAGACACAAGATTAGACTAAAACAGTTACACTCATTCTAATCTGGTTTTGAAATCTTTAAAAAATGTTTGAACTTCAAAAGAAGGCCCACATAATGAGTGATAAAATCAGATTAACTACAGATAAAATCTGACACCATGTTTGGTTATTGTTTCTTTGTAATTGTTTGTGCTTTCTCATTCTTTGCATTTGAAAGCAAATTTTTAACTTTTTAAATCTAACAGTATTTTTCTTTATAACCCTTTTCCCTTTCTTTTTAGAGTAATTTACTCTTGCCAAGGTGACACTTACTCTGTAGAATTATATCTTATCATTAGAAGGCTAGATAAATCTCTAAAAACAGATTTTTGTGTTGTTTGCTTTCCAAAACCTTTAAGTTCAGCTTAAATTTAATGAGGAAAGATACCCAGAGTAGTAAACGGTTTAGATTACAGGCCAGCCGGCAATTGTCTTGGCAGCTGGCCTGGATGTAACCTGTTTGCATAAGCATGAAGCCAGTTCAAGCACTATTAAGGCTGATCAATTGAAGTATGTATCAAAGACAATATCTTGAAATTACTTTGACATAAGGGAAATGCTTCTTCATGAGAAAATTCTTTTTGTCACAATGATTCTAAGTTGTCTAAAGTGACGGCCAATGAAGTGATCTTTATAAGTGAAAGGTGTGGTGTTTTATAACAGGAATACAATCTTGCAAAACAAGCAAGGAATTAAAAGTGATTTGAAATTCAATGCTATCTTTTCACATTGTGGTAGTATCAGAATTCATTAAGCATAATAGAACCACTGAAGTGAACTCAGAAAAACTGTGGGGTTCATGGAAAGACAATAGTTTGAAACACTTTTCAAAACATTCAAGGGATTTAATCATTTTGACATCTGCTGCAGTAGAATTCGAAAATTGATGTAGGAAAAAGATATTCTATGATCAGTTTCTTTCTGTAACAACAAATTCCTCTCAGACTATATGAATAAAGTCAAGTTCCATTTGTATTCAATTATCCACTGCAAGTTTTTTGATAGAGGACAACAAAAATAATTGTTAGGTCATAACCAGAAGTTATTCTCAAATTAAGTTTTATAATTGGTTCATAGTGAAAGAACCAACAGACGGACAATATAAAATGTGAAAGATAAGATTGTAAAGGTAATTTTGGATTGTCACTATTGTGACAAAAGAAGAAACTGCTAGTAATTATTTTGAACAACTTCTTTTGTGTCAATTTTTCTTGAGTCTACTTCATAAGGAATGGTGTTTTAAAATCCATAAAAAGTCCATATTTATGAGGGAAAGAACTGAATGTTCATAAATTGACACTTCCTTGATCAATTATGCTTTCAATAGCTGCTTTTAATTGTATATCAAACAACAATGCAAAAATTGCATAGCTTCAATGGCAGTTTGACATTACTTTTAAATCTTCTCATCTGTGAACAAGCACCTTTAAACCAAATTTTCTTTCAGTATAAAAAAAAAATTCTTTATGGTAATATTTTTTCTTATCCCTCCCTTTTTAAAATGGCCTAACAGTATCTTGTACATTTTACTGAAGATGACGATAAATGCATATGTACATTTTGAGGGTTCAGATCAAGACTACTGTAAGTCTGTCACATATTTAAAGCTTTTATTATAGTATTTCACTGATTCCTTGATATATTAAGTAATTAGGAAAGTGAAAACATTTCTTTTGTCCAGGTTGATTGAGCATTCATTATGTAAAAGCTGCAATTAAAACTTCAAACAATCAGGCACGTTTATGTGTAAAGAAAACGCCAAGTGCAGCGGGTTAGTTCACACACTTTAACCCATTACCAAACAGTAACAACATTTGACCACTCTGTTGCAGACAACACTGGAAAACACTGTGGGGAAAGGAGAAATTGCTCGTAAAGAGCAATTTCTCCTTTTCCTACAATGTTTTCCACTCTATCAGAATATTACTTTCCAATTTCATCACATTTTGAAATGTCTTCTGCAAACTCTTTCAATTTGGAACAGTTGAAAATTTGGTGTTTTGTAAAGGGTTAATGAATCTGTGACACGAATCTCCTACGACTAGGTTTTACCTTTATCCTGCCGGCAAAGATGATTGTCGCTCACCAACAATGATCAATGGATAATGATATTGAAACTGTTTCCCTCTTGAGCGAGCAACACATTAATATTAACCCTTTATAGTGCTGGAACCGACTTCATGCTAATACAAACAGGTTGGATCCAGGCAAGCCGGCAAGTAAATTGGCAGCAGGCCTGTGATCTAATCTGTTTGCTACTCTGAGTATCTTTTCTCATCAAAATTGAGCAGAAAATTAAGGTTTTGGAAAGCAGACGACACAGAAATCTATTTTCAGAAAATTACAGAGCACTCCAAGGGTTAACCTATGATTTTGAATATATTATCCCTCATATTTCTGTATCCTGAAGGATATTTTATTTCAACTGAACGATGTATAGCTTTTGGCTGACAAAAATATGATAATGAATTAATCTTACGCTATACTTGTATATTTACCTTTTACACAACGTCCACAATAGGTTGTTACTTATTCAGTATTCTTTTTTTGTGAGGTGTTTAATGCCCACGCAACATTTTTCAGTTTTATTTCAGTTATTGAAACATTTCCACTTTGGGGTATTTTTTTAACAAAAGAAATCAGAGAAATAATTTTTGATTAGGTAAGGCAGGAAGAAATTCTGATGAAGTTTTTACTGTTTAAAACATTGTGACAAAAGGGGAAAAATGTCTTCAAATATATCCATGGTTTGGATAAAAAAAAATCTTGTTTAACAAGTAAGTAATAAAAGACGTTTAATGCATGTAAATGCTAAACACTTTTTAACAATGTCTTTTATTGTCACAATGATTACACCTTAAGTTCACCAGTTGTAATATCTCACATACAGATTGACATTAAGATTTTTTCACTCTTCCTAGAATGTTTGTCATCTACAATAAAGTTCACCTGGTAAAAAACCCAGAAAGGGTGAGAATGATTGTGATATGAGAAAAGGTTAAATTAACCCTTTCCCAAACAACAATTTTTCGACTGTCCCAAATTGAAAGAGTTTCAAAATGTGATGAAATTGAAAAATAATCTGCTGATAGGGCAGAAAACATTGTGGGAAAAGCAATTTTTCCATTTTCCACAATGTTTTCTAAAGTCATCTGCAACAAAGTGGTCAAATGTTGTGATTGTTCGGGAAAGGGTTGAATTAAATCTCCATGAGTCACTCGGTACTCGTAAAACTCTAAAGCGTATAGTAAAAAGGGTATTGTGACAATGTAAATGTTTTAAAATCGAAATGATATATTTTTAGAACTTAAAAATACAATAAAACATGTATGAATACACCTCTGATTATTCAGCACTTGTAAAACAATACAGACAAACTTGAAAATGGTTTTGTAATAGTGTTAATATTTAGATTTGAAATTGTATTGAATATTCTTAAGATTTCATATGGAATTTTATTCTTCTTAATTGGTAGTTGGTACTTGCAAACTGCAAGTCTGTCTTGGATTAAAGGTTTGGTGAAAATGCATTTTTTTTTTAAATTGGAATGAATTTTATAGGTTCTTGAATTAATATTTTCATATTTAAATGCTCGATAGCTTACAGTTATAAGAGTTGTGGGACAATATGTAGGATTTGAAAGTGAAGTGATTGTTTTAAACTTTAAAGTAAGAGTTTGTTTTGTGAGGTAATAGTTGGCCATAATCTGTTTTGTGGTTTTGACTAATAATAAATCCTTTACAAGTATGTGAGAGGACATTCATGGAATTGCGGTGATGAATCATAAAAAATGGATTTGACTTAGTTAAATTTGATTTGGATTTAATTTTCATGGAAAAACGTTTAATTAGATAATGTAAGTATAATACTTTGATATTAAAATTTACTCTTTTCATTACGTAAAGAATCGTAGCAAACAATCTGAGAGAAAAACATTTTGTACAATTTTCATGAAAGATGGTTAAATGAGATTACGTAAATATTCTATATTGATTGTACAAATGTCAATATTCTATATTGATTATACATATGTCTGTTTTCATTATGCTGCAGAACTTTATTAATTCAATTTCCCATTCCCAAGATTCCTGCATAGCCCAATGATTTTAAACGTGATGGACTTATTACCTGTGGGTACTAGGTTCAAGGCCAACTAGCAATGCAGGTTTTGTGAAAGTGTCCTTTTGCAAGATGCTTCAGAGCCCTTGCCTAGTATTGGTGAATCCTCAGAAAGCTGTGATATAACTGAAATATGTTTGATATGACATCAACCATCTCCAAACAAAGATATTACTATTTGTAGTAACATGCAACATACTCCAAATAAAACCATTTCTCAAACTGATGATTTCCATCTCAGCTTATCTCTCGTTTTTAGCAAATCTTTTTGTCTCAGTGAGTCAAATTACAGATAATCTGCTGGAGGGGAATTGAGTAAGTCATTGTAATGAAATGGATGAAAGGGAAAAGTTTAAGTATTCTGACATTTAGATTTGGCAAATTCTTAAAACATGTAGTTGGTATGTTCAACATTATCTCATCTAAATGGTATTTAATCCTTCCCTTATTAAACGTTCTCTGTATTTTGTCTTTCTGCTGCTGAAGCCATTTGAAATTTAGTTTAAACTTATTTAGTTGACATCGATTTTGAAACAAGTTCTTACAACTTAGATTAATCACTCTTGATTCTGCTTCCTGGATCATGACCAGTGATTGCGCCTAATGTGGACAATGTTTTTTTTTCTTATATGTTTGGTACCACAGTACCATAAAACAGACCCATCCCCAATCAAATTAACTGACTATTTTTCCCAATTTTCCAATAAAATTAATGTTTTAATTTAGTTACTCCTGAAAAATTCCCAATTTTAGAGAGAAATGCTGTGATTATTCCCAATTGTTCTGGCAGCAGACCCATTCTCTTAATTTAAAAAAAGAAATCACTGAATATGTTGGGGATACCAATGTGGTTTCTGTTTGTTATAAGTATCCAGTGTTGTCATTCATTTTTGGACTAAGGGTGCGCCAGCACCTTAGTCCATTGAATTTACATACCACTTTTTGAGGGACGGTACTTTATTGATACACAAACAGCGGTCTGACCCTAATTACTCATTAAACATCCGCCTTCACTGTGTGGACTCATACCTTCTTGAAACTAGGAATGTAGTCCGGATTTACTCGCTTTGTTTTGCTCTATAGAATTATAACTGTTGCCTCATGGGAAATCATAAAATGTCAAGATGTTCGAAAAATGGACTATCATTCAGTCTCTGTTCACAGAAATAATAAGTATGTTAATGGTGGTAAAAGAAGCAGCTGTTTTCCCTGAGATGTTGCAAAATGAAATTTTCAAATGTATTCTTAATCATCTTGCTTTAAACGCACCTTAGTCCTTCAGTGCTATCAGCGCTTTGATTAGTATGGGTAAGAGGCCAACTTTTGATTTGAGGAGGCCAATGAAGCAATCACCTCACAAGAATTAGGTGTTATTTATGACCATCTATCATATTTTTTATTATTTGAGCTGACCAAAAAGCCATTTGAAGTGGTCAAATTTGCCGGCAACCTGCCCTTAACGACAATGTTAGGTATCTACAAAAACTTTAACCTGATTGAATACTTTAACAGTTGGTTTCATCTACCACACAAACTCAATAACAATTGTTTTAAGTTTCACTTAAAGCGAAGCTCGAATTTTAACTTGTCTATCCTTGTGTTGCATTTTCTCTGCGCCTAAAAAATTGACGAAGTACTGAAGTGAAAGAAATGGGTTAAACATAATTACCATAATGATGTTATAATGTATCAGAATTAAATGCTTTACTATGACGTTTGTTTTGTCCTCCTATGTTTTGATGAATGACTCTTTTAAGTACATAATTAATTATCTGAACACTTTTTATGAAACAATTTTCTGGTATACCTGGTCTTTAATTAAGGTTTGTTTTGATATTTGTGGCTCTAAATGTTTCGTAGCAGATGATTTTTGAAAGTAATGTGACAATCAATCTCTTGGGATGAACACATCCTTCTGCTGTCAAAATAATCCTAATGATTGATTATTCTGTCATGCCTTTAATCAAGATATATATGAATGCTTTCAATTAGTGGCCGTTGATCAATCCATAAAAAAGATGTAATGATTTCTTCATATAATCTGATTATTTCATGCCTAAAGCACACTTTTCAGAAAATTGTGACAAAAGGAAAGCTTGCTTGTGACAAAGTTTTCCTTATGTTGCAATGATTTCTATCCAATATTTCAAGTCTTTCTTGTTCATACATAAACAATCTGCATTTGACTTTTTCATCTGTCACAAATTTCATTTTAAGTGTATTTTTTCAATATACATATACCCTGCTGATGAAGAAATCTTTTTTGTTAGATTGTTAAAAAAAACGGGAAATATTTTGTGTGTGGGTAATATCCGGTTAAAAGCATAATTTAAAAGTTGTCCACAGCATTATTCATTTTGTGTATAAGACAAGAAATTTCAACAAAAATCTTTAGATTACTTTTGTTAAGACCAAAGAACTTCTTGTTTTATTTTCAAAAGTCAAAAGGCCTGGCTGTTTTGATAAAAAAGACAAATGACATTTTTTTAGGGGAGATAATCAAGAATTCCTTATATCTCCAGCCAGAAAAGGGAGACAACTTGATAAACAATATTTTCAATTGCAAGTCCACACATTCATTAAACCTATTTTGCTTATGTTAATTATATACTTGTTTGTTGATTCCTATAAAGTTAATTGCAGTGTCAACAGATACATCACAGTTTCCCTAGGATTCACCAGTTCTAGGCTAGGGCTCTATAGTGTCTTGCCAAAGTACATTGCCACAAAACAGGGTACCGTTTTACTAAACAGTTTACGCTTAAGATTTGCGTAAGTCTAAAACAACACGTCCTTTTATTTTAATATTTGGCAAAGCAATATTGCAAAGTAACACATCATTGGAATCGTCTCTCCGAGACGCTTCCAATGACGTGTCACAGTGCAATATTGTACTTTCATTGAAGATATTATCCATGTTAATCAATTATGACTTACGCAAACATTTTCCGTAAGTTGTTTAGTAAAACGGGCCCCTGGTGGTTACATGCCCACCTCAGTGCTTTCTTACGTTATATAACAGAAGCCTATGAAAAGCACCGTCCCAATCATAATTTTCTTTAAAATCATGCAGTTTCCCAAAAAGTTTAAAGCCACACCAGGTTTTTTGGTTTCCGAATTTTCCAAATACCAACAATTTCAGCGATAATACTTCCCAAAATTAACTCAAGGAAAAGATGCCATGCGCCTCCTTAACCACTTGACCACTTAAAACCCCTAGTACAGTGAACCCTCGTTTATCCGGACCCCGATTATCCGGATGTCTCGCAATCTGAACAAAATTGTAAGGGAACGGAATTATTGGACCAGTTTATTGCAGACGACTTTTGAAAACATTGTGGGTAAAGGAGAAATTGCTCGTGACGAGCAATTTCTCCTTTTCCCACAATGTTTTCTGCCATATCAGAAGATTATCTTTAAATTTCATCACGTTTTGATGTCTTTTGCAAACTCTTTCAATTTGGGACGGTCGACAATTTGGCGTTTGCTAAAGGGTTATAACTATACACCGCTCATACAGACCGTTTATGTCTTAATGTGAATAAGAACATGCTCTGCTTCATTAGTCCGGATTATTCGGTAAACCGGACATTTTGTTGGGAACGGACGTGTTCGGATTAACGAGGGTTCACTGTACTGTGAAAGAAAAGAATTGAATCTGCTTTGTAATTTTTCAAAATGGTTTGGAAACAAATGGTTCTATGTTTTTCTTAAACAAGTATTAATCATATCATGTTTGCCAAAAAAAGTTGATGTATTATTCAACCAGATCACATTGAAAGCTGATCCGATATTGCTAGGTTGATTATATTATCTTTGCTTGGCCAACTTATTGATTGATTTCATTTAGTAGATAAAAAGATCAGTAATTTCACATCGTTCATTTGATGGATTACCATTACTTTACTGAGTCTAATGACTTGTTGATTAATGTATTGATCACTAAATTTACTGCTTAATTTATTTGAATACATCATTAAATGTAAATGAAAGGTTATTGATTGATTTATAAATGAAAAAAATACTTATTGATTTATTTGATAACATCTGTACATGCAAATATACGGCTACCTTCATAACTATAACATGTTTTACTTTTTTGTTTTTTTTAACAATTTGATAGATTTTGGCAGCTGGTCTGTGATCTAACCTGTTTGTTACTCTGAGTATCTTTCCTTCACAAAATTAAGGAGATATTTCATGTTTTGGAAAACAGACGACATAAAAATCTATTTTTGAAAATTAACCAACATTTTAAATGTTAAACATTTTGATTAATATATTTCAGGTCTGGACCAGGTAGGGGGAGAGCTGTACCAGTTTATGATGGAAGGACCTGGCCTGTGGTAAGTGTAGTTAAGACCTTTTTCAACAATTTGTCGGTTACATTGCAACATTTCCCAGAATCCAAACCAGTGCTATCAATTGGTCTTGCTTGGCCCAGTGGTTAAGGTGGCAGTGATCAATCGGAGGGACCTTGATCCTAGACCCAAAGGTGCCTTTGGTTTTGTGGGAGAGTTCTTCAGCAGGATACTTCAGAGCTATGGCCTAGCTGGTAGTGGTAAATTCAGAAAACTGAAACATAACTGAATAGTGACACTGCATTAAACTTCATAATTATATAACTATAAAATTAAGAACAACCAGTACTCTTTATACCTTAAACTGGCTTTTCCAGTCCAAAATTTTATGTTATTCTAATTATCAACTCCTCAAAGTCTTCTGATGCACATACATCAAAGTGAGATACTTGGAAGTAAAGGTGATAAGTGTTAACATAGTTAGCTCATCTGAAAGTATTGCATATTATAGGAAATTTTGCAAACAAAGACCAGTACCTCCTTTTGCTTTAGTGATTCTAATGTTTTTTAACTTATCGTAAAATTGTCATAGCTATCAATGTCCCTTTGAAGATTGTTGGAGTTCTTCTGCTGCTTTTTAGCAGGAAAAGTGTAAATCCCCCATGTGAGGTCTTTTGACTGGTCTAAATTCACAGCAAAAGCAGACGACACAAAAAGTATAAAGATAAAACATGATAATCTAATGTTGGTTTAAACCCATTGTGACTAAAGGGTAAATTGCTCCTCAGGTCGTTAAAGTCTTCTGCAACAGACGCTTGAATTCAGAATGAAGTATTTTGGAGTTAAGGATTAAATGTTAACCTCCTGTTGCCTAGGTTTTCTATACCAGCCATTAAAACTTGAGTCTTTGGGTTTAAATACTATCATTTGGTGGTCTGAAAGTGCCCCCCATCCCCCTCTTGAGGGAGCCATATTGTTGAAAGGTGCTAATTTATTGACTTCACCATTTATTTCCCTATCTCTTTACCTCCTCTTTGCCCTTTTCTTACCTGAACATAGAAATCTGAGTAAAGAGGGTTTTTATTGACAAAAAATAAAAAAAAAATAAAAAGGAATAATAATCTACATTGTAATTAGATCTATCATTTTTCTGCTTGAATTGTATACAATGTGATTATTTCGAATTTTTTCAAGATATTAAGATTGTTCTGAGATACTCTGAAAAATGACTGACATAATGTTATAGATTCCTACATGTTAAGTTGCTAAGCAACAATGAAGTTGAAAAAATGAAAGAGAAAAAAATAGAACGAAATTTGATTCAACCAAAGAAAAAAATCACTTGCGGGTAAATACCTATGTTTCTTATCTGTTCAATGGAGAGAATATACCATTCTCCTGTTGATATTATGTAGAAATCACTGCTACAAAGAAGATTTTGCTCATGATGAGCAATTTCTTCTTTTGTCGCAGAGATTTCCAATTTCTTCTGCTGCAGATATTTCAAAGCAATTAGATATGGAGTGAGAGATTTAGTCATCCATCAGCTTCCTGTGAAAATCATCATACACATATCACTTTCTGTTGCAATTTGAAACCCTGTGAAAAAGAGCATTCACCTATATAGAGTTACGAGTTTCTCATGTTGAGAAAATGCTTCTTTTTTCACATTTTTTCGGTGAGGTTCATGTGACTTTCAACCAATTCATTGTCTGCATATATTTGAGATAACCAATGCGACTTTGTAACAGTCAAAATTGAGAGCAAATGAAGTTGATAAAAAACTCTTAGAAATGAAGGAATACATATTCTTCATGTAAGTAGGTAGAAACCATTGCGATAAACAAAATTATTTGCTCAATAGGAACTATGAAATCTTCTGCCACAGGGGCTTCTAATGCTGTCTCCAGGAGTATTGTCAAAGTGATATATAATGTAGTTAGGTGTTAAGGAAATGTTTACATTGTAGAGGGATTATTCGTCTGTCACATTTAGAGCTAATGCTTTTATCTCGCCAAAACAAAAATATTATTTCAATCATTTTAAGTTGGAAGGAGGAGCAGAAAATCATACTGTGTGATGATAAAATGATCATTCCAACAATTTATGCATAAGATTGGAAAACAATTCCTCTAGAAATATTAACCCTTTACCAAACGCCAAATTTTCAACTGTCCCAATTTGAAAGAGTTTGCAGATGACATTTCAAAATGTGATGAAATTGGAAACTAATCTTCTGATAGGGCAGAAAACATTATGGGAAAAGGAGAAATTTCTAAGTGGTAAAATGTTATTATTGTTTGGTAAAGGGTTAAGAAATGAAATTACAAATCCATGAAATACAATTTCAATTGCACTTAACGTCTGCAAGTTGCTTACAATTTTGGGACAATGAAGTCTGCTTTGATTTTTCATGTATACATGTTGTAATGATGACGAACCTTTTAAAGGTGTTCAAGTCATGAAATAAACTTCTGTTCTGTTTACAATTTTAGGACAATGATATTTTTGTTATTTGGTTTAGAGTGAAGGGATAGGTCAAAAGGTTAACCTTCATGCTGAACATTTATTTTAATGGGTTCTGTCTAATTTAGAGCACAATTTTAAAGTAAAATGAGAGAAAATTGCAAATAGTCATTGAATGGGTTGTAATTGAAACTAGAGAAGCATTGATTGATTAAATGATGAGTATGATGAATAATGGTTAGTTTCCTTTTTTCGCAAGATTTTCTCGTTCTGTATTTACGAGATGTGTTTTAGACTTTCGTTCTATTCATCCAACAATATGAATTTCATTTTTTGAAGAATTTTAGTCTTATTAGAATTAATGGTCAAGCGAATCAATGGTGCAACATTTTGACATATTTTATGTAAAATGGGTCTTATTGCAGAAGAATAAAAGTGATGTCCTTAGTTTCATGTAAATGATATGTTATCTATTCTGAGTATTTTGCATCAAATCAGATTAAGACAAATGAATAAAACTCTATAGAAAGTCATGTGTTGATTCAAATTACCTTCAATTTTGTTTTCTGTCAAAGCATATCGTTGCGGTTTAGTGGCTTCTGTTTGATATTCTAGGCAATTGAATAGCCACCAATTCCTCATTGTTACACTTTTATGTCAAGAGCTATATTACTACTGTTTAAGTGCTATACTCTGCTATAACAAGGCTTTTGATAAAATTCTGTACATGTACATGAATATTTGCAATGGACATTTCGTAAACATTGTCCTTAGTTTATGTAGTTAAGGGTTTATTTATGTTTGCTTGCTAAAAATAAACCTTTTATATTAAGAATGATTTACTGCATAAAACATTCAATTTAAGATATAAAATTGACCTAAAAACCCAAGTAGTTTCCATTGAGCCTTTGGAGCGTTTATGGGATTTTGGGGCTTGGTTGTGTGGCTTAAATGGGATTCAAACCTGTTACCACAGTGGTGTCTTTGTCACAACTCCACCACAAAAAACATGTTCAAATACAGTAAAGATATTGTCAATGTACATGGAAGTCATTCAGACACCTTGAGTTCTTTTTCATGATGAGAAATATCCTTTATGTCTCACTGTATTGACCCTTTACCAAACGCAAAACTTTCAACTGTCCCAAATTGAAAGAGTTTGCTGACAACATTTCAAAATGTGATGAAATTGAAATATAACCTTCTGATAGGGCAGAAAACATTGTGGGTAAAGGAGATATTGCTCGTTAAGAGCAATTTCTCCTTTTCCTACAATGTTTTCCAGAGTTGTCTGCTAAAAAGTGGTAAAATGTCATTATTGTTTGGTAATGGGCTAAGACACCTTGAGCATACATTCTTGATGAGAAATTTCCTTTTTGTCACACTGTTTCAGACACAGTCACATTCTCCTACAATTTTGATTAAAGCATTCTGTGTTAATGATATAAAAGAAAAGCAATGCCCTTTTGCATGACCAGCATTGTTTACAAGAAAAATGTAAACATGTCAGGTTTCTGTTTGCTCTCAACCCTTCATTGACATTCAGACCAGTGTCAGGATTTCTATTGTCTGACCTTGGAAAGTCTCATGGCAGACGTTTTTCTCACTAGCTGATCTACACAATTGAATTGTTTTTAATATCATGCAGGATTCCTTGAAGAGACTATATCACAGACTTTGTCCTGTGATTAACACACATTAAACATTAAGAAGGCGAATTGTCACTGTGATATAACTAAAAATTTACTTATCAGATCAGCAGGGGTGGCAAACTCAATTGTCTGTATGGCCCAACTTGGCCAAGAGCCTTTTAATGGGCAAGTGAATTCATACTAAAACTTACTGTATAACCATCATATTGATAAGTGTAGAAATTTGACATGCCATTTACAGACAAGAAAATAGAATTAGATTTCACTACCCCTGATCCCTGATCAAAAAGAAAATATATGGTCAGTCTTGATTCTGAAAATGCCAATACAGTAAGTACACCAAATGTCTTGGCTCGATAAACGATGGGCAAAGGGAGTCATTGTGTTTATCGTGAAAGGGTATTCGGTTTGAAAAGATGTCCAATTTCATTCTGAACTTGAAAGGAAATACCTGTAGCTCTCTGCTGAATGGTTGATAGTCGGAGATCGACCATCGAAGATGTCAGTACAGTGAAAATAAATCTCAACTTGACATGATTAATTCTAGGCTGTTGGATTAAATAGGGGGTTAGATTTATGGATTAATGGTCAAACACAAAGGTAAGGTAGTTTAGATTATATTAAAATTAATTCTGACTTTTTGATAACTTTGTATGCTTTGTTTTATCTGTCTATTGGACTGGTTTAGAGGAATTAGGTGATATTATTTTTGTCATTTTGTGATGTATTGTGTGCTTTGGCTGGGGTCTGTAACTCTTTATCACTCTTTACAAACTGACTGCTGTTTTGCAATCTTGCCATCTTGCCACTTCAAGCAGCACATGTTTAGTGTTTATAAACGTCAATGGAAAATATTGACGAAAAAGAAAACATTGCTCATATAAAACAATTACTAGTCTTTACATGATTGTTTCTCATGAACACCAAGTTAGTGTTTAACCTATTACCAAACAATAACAACATTTGACCAAATTATTGCAGACACCTTTGGAAAACATTGTGGTTAAAGGTCAAATTTCCCGATAAACAAAATTTTCTTTAATTATGGTTTTTGAATTAGGTTATGGTTTCGTTATGACGGAGGTAATGATTTTTTTCTCATACAGAAGCGAAATATGTTGTTTTTGACTACTTTTATTCACCTTTATCGATTTTTGTGAATGACTTATCTCCCTTGTTGTGACGTCATTTGTGCTTCAAAGTCATATGAACTATCAGTAAGAAGAATCTAGTTCTCAGTAACGACGGTGTTTTTGCACAAATTTCGGACATTTTAAGTGTTGAATTGTGTTTTGGGAAACGTAAATTGGATATTGAATATGGTATTTTGACAGGTCTTCTGGTGTTATTCTGCTTTTGGTCGCAGGGATGCGAGTTTCTCCCGTTTTCCGACAAACATAAAAGCTGCAAAAAGTTTCCATAAGTAAACTGGACCGTGTTTTTACTTTACAAATAAGCAAAAGATATATTCCCCAAACAAGAACAGTAGGCTGTGTTACTTTCACTTCGAAGACGGCAAGTTTACGCATTGTTAGGCGTTTCCAGAGAATTGATTTTATTGATCTTTAAATGATCGGACTCAATTCAAAGTAATTTATACAGGTGAAGACGCTTCAAATTCATTCTACTTACTGAGTAACCGTTATATTTCCCTTATTTCAAACACACCGACAACATTCACTAGTCTTGTTAGATCTTTATATAGAATTTGCACTGTGTAAATGTAGATAAATTCAAGAAAAGGATAAATCACGTTGATTACACCTTTTTTGAAAGTTGATTTCCTTGAATGACTCTCTTACTCGCCAAGTGAGTTTTGTTTGGAACAGATTAACTATGCTACATACTTAGATAGGAATACTTAATTAGGCTGCTTTACGATTATATTACGTAAGAATTCAAAGGGTTGAAAGAATATGTTAATTTCATCCAACATCATAAGTTAGTGTATATCCATGTATTTAGGTTTTAAACGCTTAAAGGCATCTTGTTCTTATTTGCAAATCTTGTTTTATGTTTTAACATAATCGGAGAAACGTTGCCATTGTACATAAATGAGACAAAAGGAAAAATGTACGTTGATTGCTATGATAACAAACTGATTAAAACAAGCAAGTTTCTTTTATCTGCCGTTGTCTTTGAATGAAAATTCAAAATAATGAATATTTGATATCCGCAAACTGTCTCTGAACTCATCAACGCAAATGATAATGGGTTCGATCTTAACTTAAGCGTCTGCTTTTCGGAATTATTTAAATCACACACGTCATTTTTTTGCCATTGGTAATATTGGTTTAAATGACGAATGTCACACTGAAATGCAGGTGTTCAAACATGATTATTACAAATTAATATTGATAATTTAGTAATAAGATCACTAAATATATAATTTAAACATTTGAACATAATCTCTTTGTTTACAATTTAATTGATTATTGTCAGTTTACCTCACATACAAAGGGTCAATCAACAAACATCGGACATTACAAGGATTAAGGGTCGTGATGCAAATTAACACCAATCTGCCACATTTGCACAGTATGTTTCAAGTCTCAAGTCCTTTATTGTTTAGGCGAAAGATAGCCTCTGGCGTTAATCTCTTAAATATCTCTGTTGTTAATTAACAGGTCTGACACGTTCTGCTATTCCAGACATGAAATAACAAGCGGCAAATCTCACACTTTCAATGCGCGGCAATTAAATTTATCTAAAAAATCCATTGTTAAGATATAACCAATTAAGACCAAACTCTCACAGGATGTTTGGATTGATAAGGTGTGTCAGGACATATTTATCTCTCAATGTGACTTACGTCTGATACTTTGTCGTTATGTCGTTATGATATCCAAAGAAGTGGACATGTCTTTTCTATTAGAATAGTTTGACACTTCAATAAGTATATGATAATCAGTATTCACCAAAACGGTATTAACTCTATGTTTTCAACAAAAACAACGTTTAAACATCAAAATCAAGTTTTGTCAAATTGATATTTATATTCCAAAATCATAACAAATAAATTCAAATATTGTTTATTTAAGGTTGTTAGTAAAATAAACTATGACGATTTTGTTGTTGTAGCTGTTAATTATTAAACCTGTCCGAAAATTAAATGCTCAATATGTCAAGGCTACTTACACGAGAGAAAACGAACATAAATGTAAAGTGAATATGAAGAACAATTCTTAAGTCAAAACAGTTGATCTAGAAAGACGACATCGGAATCAATTTCGAAATCATATACCTTTTACTGGGGGTGGAGTTATTGGAAAGTTGCCGGATGATTTTAACAAATACTCTTGAATGTGCCAGTGTTTAGTTTTGAAATTTGGATGTGTGGTGAAAATGTGAGTTAAAGGATAACCTTCGTATCACAAGTAAGTTGGGTTATAATACGGTTTGTTTGTTCGCAATTTATGATCTTCTCCCGTTTCATTTCATGTATTGATAAGACAATGCAGGGTGAATTTGACAGTTAATAGTTATACGATGTACGGTTTTAAGACAATTCGTTTATTCAGATCTATGTCTTTGTTTACTAGTCAATTAAAACCTTAATGCTTATACACGATCATTGACGAAAAGGTACTCGTGTTTTTTTTTCTTCAACAAATATTAATAAAACTAGCTGTTTTCACAAATACCGTCAAAATTTCAAGCCGATTCTTACATATGAAAACATTTACAAATCCTTTCAAATTTACGCGTTACGTCACTTACTCTTTTTTCAGAAGAATATTCTTATAATATGAAACATATTCAATAAAGAAAATGCACTGTCAATCCAAACATTGACTTAAGGATTGCTATTTCGAGGAAAATCGTCCCAATTCAAGCCGTTCCTTTCATATGAACGCATTGACATATCCTTGTAAATTCACGCGTTAAGTCACTAATTTATTTTTTTTCAAATGGATAATCTTATATTATGCAAAATATCCAGTATAGAAAATTCACTGTCAATCCAAACAATGACTTAAGAATCATTTATTTCAAGGAAAATCGTCCAAATTTCAAGCCGTTCCTTTCACATGAACAGGTTTACGCAATGACAAATCCATGCAAATTCACGGGTTAAGTTATTAATTTATCTTTTTTCAAATTGATATTGTTATAAAATGAATCATATTCAATAAATAAAATGCGCTGTCAATCCAAACAATGACTTTAGGGTCGTTTATTTGAAGAAAAACACCACTTCTAACCAGCGATCGCTCTTCACGCCCTTTACATGGCGCATTCAGTGGATCACGAATGACGTCACAGCAAAGGGAAGTAAGTCATACGAACTTTTATTAATCGGTGCGCTATGACGGTGATTTATGGCGTAATGCGTTGTGCTAAAATGTTGCAAATAATTTCAATGTGATTCTTTTACTTCATATTTTAATTTTATGAAATAAACCCAACCTGTACATATGACCTTTAAAGGAGAAATTGCTCTTAACGAGCAATTTCTCCATTTCCCACAATGTTTTTCTGCCCTATCAGAAGATGATTTTTCAATTTCATCACATTTTGTAATGTCGTCTGCACTCTCTTTCACTTTGGGACAGTCGAAAACTTGGCGTTTGGTAAGTGTTTAACATTATGTGTATGTGAAAGATATACTATAGTATATTGCATTGAACCACAGATCTGTAGTAGCCACCCAGAAGTTTAAAGGATCATTTTATGAAAGGTCAAATCAGATCTATATCTTATTGAACAGAAAACGCTTTTACAGCCATTTGAATAAGAGCTATTGAGAAAGTTTTACATAGACTTTTACTGAGAATTCTTTCTCGTCACAAGCAAGTTGCCCATTTTTCTGGATAGTTTGAAATTTATGCAGTAAAGGATTATTAGACTTGATTAGCATCTTATATATAGACTTTTACTGAGAATTCTTTCTCGTCACAAGCAAGTTGCCCATTTTTCTGGATATTTTGAAATTTATGCAGTAAAGGATTATCAGACTTGATTAGCATCTTATTACGTAATCATTTGCCTTTTATGTACGCATTTTAACTGGGACACAGACACCTTAACCCTTTTCGCTATGATTTAGATTTGTTGCAGATTTTTTAAAAGAAAAACCATTGTTACTGAAGGAAAACTTGCCCATAATGAAAATTGTATATTTTTGACACAATTGTTACTTCCAAATATATCATAGAAAATTGTTTTTTAATGTATTTTTTTCACCTGCTTATGACACTTTCAATTTGGTCTGGTTGCAAGTTCCCATATTGGGGAATGGGTAAAAGATATATTTATAAAGTGTATTTCACCGATGTCAAAAATAAAATTGTCATTTATCAGATTGTACAATTTTCCTCTGCTGTTGCTTTCAATTTGGACAAGATACAAAACTCCAAATGAGGGATTGGATAAAGTTATTAGATATATTCTCTGCATAACTTTAATGTGGATTATATTTCTTTCCTGCCGGAAATGGTGGACACCTTTCGTTAGAAGCAGTAATTTTACCTTCTAAGCAGGTTCCCTCATAGGAGCCTCCATGGCCTAGTGATTACAGCGCAGAACTTAAGATCACATGGCCCCCATCTCTTCACGGGTTCAAGTCCCTCTGGCGGCATTTTCATGAGAGGTAGTCTCCCGACTGACTTGCAGAATGGCTTGATCAGCTCTTATTAGCGGTTGTATATCACTGTCTTCATCGACCAATAAAAGTAAAAAAAAAAAGTTATTGATGCGGTATAAAACCCATATAAATGCAAATCATGCGGGACAGTGTAGTAAGTCATAATTTGAAACAGTTAAAAACTGATGCCTAAAAAAGAAATTCTTTTCATGAAATATTTCCCCAAATATCTATATAAGTGTCTTTTACATGCATTATTTGAGACGATTCTAATGAGTACCAACAATATAGGGTTTTAAGAAGCATTGACGGAGTAAGCTAGAGGAATCTGGACATGTGTTTTCCTTTGGTGAATATTTTGCCACATGTCTCTTGTTGTGTTTATTTGAAAAGAAAGGGAATACTCATGAAAGTCCCAACCACTTGACTCAGGGTCTTAGATATAGTATAAATTGTGCTCTAAATTTCATTTGGTTCAAAGCTATAAATTTGTATACAAAAGGTTATTAAGTGTGGATTGATATTAGATAGCTAAGGAAACAAGGAATATTTACAGAGTATGATAACTACCGATGTACTTGTAACTGTTAAATAAAATTATATGGTATGCAGATAAACTGGCAGTTATTCTAAAAGGTATAATCATATAAAGTTTGATTAAGTTACTCTTCTGCTATGGAAAGATTTATGATTTTGTAGGTATAGAACTGTTATAAAGGGGCCTCTTTGACCTAAAGATTAAATAACCGAACTTGAAATGACGCAGTCCCTTTCTGTGTGGGTTCAAGTCATGATGACGGTATTTGTATTTTCATGCAAGGAAGTTTCCCGGTTGATTTTTCGAATGCCGATGGTTCTACCCGACATGACTTTTAAGTAGCCTTTACGGGCAGTCAAGTTTTGCGGTCTTCCTTTATCGTTATGAACCGGGCATCACATCCTAACTGAAATAATATAAAACCCATAATAGATGCATAACTATAAATGGTATATGTTATAGATCTACAACACCAGAAGTCTTACATTAGAAGAATTGAAACTTAGTTTAAATGCCTTTCAACACAAGATTGCATTTGAATGATTTTGCGACAAAAGGAGCATTTCCTTTAGTACTCATACATTCATATGTCATCTTACATCAGAGGATCTCACAGCCATTTTTTGTTTAAACAAATGATTGAATAAAGAGACAGTGATAGAACACTAAGAGGTTAAATAAAGCCACATAAAACATGAAAAAAGAGAGATTGAAAACGGTGCTAATTCCAAATCAAATCAGCCTATCTCGTATCTTCTAGTCATACCTTCCTTATTTATTATAGCATCTTTTTAGATGGCCTGTAATTACCTGATGTAAACTGTTGTATTAAATTAGCATATTGTTCTGCACTCATGCATGTGAAAGAGAATTAATTGGGTCTGACATCCTCTTATCCGATTCCTTTGTAAGGGGAGCTGTGATTGGTCGAAATTGATAGCAACTGCAAACGTCAAATTTTAGGTATACAAAAGATAAAAATCAACATTGGTGACATTTGTGAGATGAATCTTTGATATTGAATGAAAATTATAATAACCTAAAAGAGATATTACTCCTCAATGGAAGCAAGAGCAGAAACAATGAGCAACAATGAAGAAAAATAGCATTTTCCATAAAGTGCTGTTTAGAAATCTGATGGGATAAAATAAATTAATTTCTCACTTTATCACCTTCAAATAGTAAACAAGCGCAGAAGCAACTATTGAAGAACTGAAACACCATTTCCTTATTTAAAACACACTATGACCAATCAAGGGTTCAGTGCAAGACTATAGTAAGTCCATTAATTTTACAAACATGAATCACTTACTGTAGCAATGCACTGAACCTTGAAAGTGAAAAAATCGCTTGCAGATAAATCAAAATGGGTAGAAAGATGATAGCAAGGGTGAATAGAAAATATCGAGGTGCATAGATCAAACTCAGTCAAAAATCAAACAACAAACTATTCACATATTTATAGCATTTCACTGAACCCTGAAAATGAAAAAATTGCTTGAAAGTGTATCAAAATTGGTAAATATATGAAAGCAAGGGTAGAAAGCAAATATGGAGGCGCATAGATCAAACCGCATCAAAAGTCAAACCACAAACTATTCACATGTTTTTGTAGGGAAACCTTTTTTTTCATCAGGTCTCAAATGTTAGAAATAGATTAGCATTCCTTGTATCATTAATTTACCATTTTGAGGTGACGATTTACATATTGATGTTCAATGTGCATGAAAATCACTTTGTTCAACAACTTCTCAAATACATTCCATTCACGAGGATTTGATACCTATTAGCAGCCAATACCTTTCTGTCATTTTGGTGAATCATTGTGGCACTCGGAACTACTCGGGTATTTTTGTGAGCTGTGAAATACAGCTCGGATATAAGTGTAGGGTTACAATTTTTCGGGTAAATCGGCATCCGGCAATTAACATATTTTCAAAGCGTGCAAGTTAAGAAGTTCAATGTGTATGGAAGGGTTGGACATCCTTTTAAATAATCTTTTTATCAGTAACTCATACCAAATGGCGAAATTGTTGTTGTGACATGTATAGTTGTTTCCTCAATCAAATTTAAAGACTTTTAAGATTTCACATTTAAGATCTATTCTTAAACACGAAAGTGGAGTGACGTCATTCTCGCGGGAAACAATATGGCGTCATCCCTATTATTTCAGAGGTCTTTTCTTTGGATAAACCCGATGTGTTCAGATTGTCTTTGTGGGGAACATTAGCAGCCAAGTAATGGTAGAGTACCAGGGCAGGATATCATAAGAAGGTGAATTGTCAGCTCAATATAAATGAAGGTTTGATAATTATCAGGTATGAAAATCATGTCTATAACAAACACAGTTTTAGAGGGGCTTAAATATTGGAGCGATTCTCCCAATCTGTGGGTAAAAGGTGTGTTAAGCAATCTATAAGACAATATTTAACCCTTTACCAAATGCCAAATTTTCAACCGTCCCAAATTAAAAAAGTTTGCAGACGACATTTCAAAATGTGATAAATTTGGAAAATAACCTTCTGATAGGATAGAAAACCTTGTGGGAAAAGGATCAATCGCTCATTATGAGCAATTTCTCCATTTCCCAAAATGTTTTCCATAGTTGTCTGTAACAAAGTTGTATTGTTTTGTAATGGGTTACGATAGTTTAATGAACCTGAGTCAAGAGGTTGTGCAAAACAAAATTTCTGGACACTTTGCATCCAAAAGATCCAGAGTTATTTGCCCTTTCAATTCTTGTTTTTAGATTAGGTTTAATTCATTGTGAAAAGAGTATCATTCTCTCTGAACGATGTACTCATTGTCACAATAGATATTTAATAAGGCTCATGTTTACACATATGAAATTGAATGAACATATTTATATATATATCAATCAAAGGAGTAGTGTTGAATTTGCAAGAGTGATTCAATCAGATTGAAATAGAATCTCATTGAACAAATAATTAGTAAAGGCCAGAGTATTCGTTCATGAATAAAATTGTAGATCAAAGGTGTGTTTTATGACCATAAAAAAAGGCTTATATATCCATGAAAAAGTAATTTGTGCCATTTACAGGGAAGCCTTTATTCTTTTGTAAGGAGTGACCAAAGGCTGAAGAGCTTTCACCCAATTTTAACACAGAAATCTGTTAACGACCCTGGTTTCTAATTGGTCTGTTTTCAACTTGGCTGAAGCTAGTTATCCATCTACTTCATATATTGAGGGTTCAATGGGTCCTGCGCGGCCCAGTGGTAAAGGTGGCAGACTTAGTATTTGGGGTTCCAGGTTCGAGCCTCACCAACACCTCTGGTTTCATAGGAGTGACCTTTGGCAAATCACTTCAGGGCCCTAGCCTAGTACTGGTGGGTCCAGGAAAGACGTTACACAAGTTAACTGAAATATTGTTGGTACAGTGTAAACACCATACAAAATTAACAACTTTGGTTTCTAATCGGTCTGTATTCAACTTTGCTTAACCCATTACCAAGCAATAACGACATTTGACCAGGTTTGTTGCAAACGACTTTGGAAAACGTAGTGGGAAAAGGAGAAATTGCTTTTAAAAAGCAATTTCTCCTTCCTCCACAATGTTTTCTGCCCTACCAGAAGCTCGGTTTTCAATTCCATAACATTTAGAAATGTTGTCTGCAAACTCTTATAATTTGGGACAGTCGAAAAATTTCATGTTTGGTAAAGGGTTAAGTTATCCTTCTTCTCCATATATTAAGGGTTTAATGCAAGCACTATAATAGGCATTACACATTTGTGAATGACTTTTTCAGTCTTCCATTAACACCTCAATAAACCTATTTTAACACTTCATTGTGCTTGGGCAGGTCAGAAAGGGTACCATTGTGACTGTAGGAGAAATTGCTCATTAGTTGATGTTAAAATCAAGACATTTGAGATGGAGACACTTCATTACAATTTCATTACAATGCCACCGCATTTTCAGGATAGAAATATTAAAGAACGACAACTTTGTCAACATTTATTCCTGCATCATCATCAAGTCACGTACCGAATAATCACAAGCTGTGATGAACATGATTTTAATTATATATAGTTTATATAATGATACAGTCCAACTTGTGTTAAGCAACCATCCTTTTAAGCAGCCAACCTGCCTTAAACAACCACTTCAGAAAGTCCCATTGTTGGATTTATAGTGTACATCAATTTGTGTCTTAAACAGCCAATTTTCTCAGTCCCATAGGCTGACCTTTTAACACAAGTTTAACTGTACATGAAATTTATGGGAAGCTGGCAACTTTGATTTTGTTCGCTCTATTGATACGTATGAATGGTCGTATGAATGGTGTTCATTTAGTTTTACATGTTTTTCATGAAACATTGGTATAATATATAATTGTGCGTGAAGGATAAGGCTGATGGGGGAGGGGGGGTATCATACCCCTTCAGCTGTGGTCCTGATACTTGATATAGAAATAACCAGGGATGTATTCCTCCATTTGATGGTTCACTGCAAGATTACAGTAAGTGCTTCACATCCGTGAATAACTTACTATATAGTCTTCCATAGCACCCATGCTTTGATGACCTACATGAAATCAAATTATTCACGCCAGTGCCCGTGGTTTATAGTTTCAAAGTCAACAATCAAGGATCGCATGTTAGGCGGTACTATTTATGCGGGCAGTTATTTAAACCTTGAAACATGCTTATTGCATCTTTGTCACAAAGTCTGCGGTTTTTTGCCAAGGTTTCGACAAAAGATTTATGTATTTTGTGGTGAGATCATCAATGATATTTTGGGGATATCGGATTTGTATTTGTAATGATATCCGAAGTTGTTAGATTTAACCTTTTAACACTCCGATCCTTTTCATAATATACCACCCATGCTGAAAGTTAATGATTAGGTTAAGCTTTTCCTTTTGTTAGATTGGTCCCTTTTAAAAGTGGTTTGAAGCCATAAATGTGATAAAGTATGTAATTGGAATTGGTTTAACCTATTTTCTAACATAGAATTTTGCAAATGGCCTTATACAACAGTATATACAAAAATCAGATATTAAGGATGAAAAATTATTTTTTATTTTTAGCTTTTGTATTGACATTTTTGTGACAAAAGAAAAAAACCTCCTGTAATGATCCATTATTTACTTATATTACAGCACTTAATTAGTTTTCTTTGTCTTCTATAAAATGCATTCATTTGGAATAAAGGGTTAAGATTTAAAAAAAAAAAAATATGAATTGAATATATTAAGGTTAAGACAGAAGACAGCCATGTTGATTCATTTTATTTCGCCATTGACAAACAAACAAGACACAGAAAAACAACTTTTATTGAGGCCAAAAGTTTGTCAAAGTTCGAATGACTAAGGCTTGTGGTCATGTGACAGTTTACTGATATTTCCTCCTTTTACAGAAGAGTTGACTCTTTGTACCTCGTTGATTGAAGACTTAAGATTGTATTGTATAGATAACAATGAAGTGGAAAGATAACCCACAAGATTTCGCAACACTTAACTTGTCATTACAATGTGACATATACTATATAACCCTTTACCAGACGAAAAAGTCTGGCTTCCCAAATTCAAAGAATTTCGCAGACGAATGTTAAAATTTCTTTTGTGGAATAGAAAATAATACTTGAAAATGTTCATACAACCAAGTCTCATTTCCCTAAATGAATTCAAAAGATTCTTTACAGTCCACCAAAAAAAAATTAAGTTTTTTATATATATTTTTTTCATCATTCCCAATCGCCAAGTACATCCATACTTAACCCATTAATTTCTACTGCCTCACTTTCAAACTCATGGGACCTGTGTGTCACAGTGGTCATGGTGATGTGTATAGAACTTAGGGGTCTTGGGTTTGAGCATCAACTTTACCTCTGGTTTCATGTGAGTTTCTTTCAGCAAAACATTCCAGAGCCCTATGCTAGAACTTGTGAATCTTGGCAGCCGTAATGTAAATGAAAAAATATTCAAACAGAATTAAACCCATACAAACTGATTTAAGCTCATGCAGCTGTCAACCATAGAGACATAACAAACTTTTTCTTCTTTTGTCACAACCATATAGGTATACAAATTGTGTTCTATAAAATGGAATATTTAAAGTTCTTTCACAGGAGCCTCCATGGCCTGGTGGTTATAGAGTACAGGACTTGAAATCACATGGCGTCTCTCCTTGTGGCTTCAAATCAAAATGACGAAATTTTACATTTTCTTGAGATGAAGTCTCCTGAATGACTTAAACAGAATGCCGATGGTTCTAGGGGGGTCTTTCACCATTATTTAGAGTAGGGCATTGCAGCATAACGGAAATAATGTTTAAATGCAAGTTAATTTTTTGGTTAACAAAATTTTATAAAGAATTTTGGTCTAATTTTTTTTTGTGGGTTCTCATTGATGCTCATGGGTGCCAATATATGACTGAAATAGTGTTGTAAGCATCACAAAATTGATATTACAATGCTTTCCAACCTGTAATTGTCTATATATTAGGTAAACAGCTAACAAATAAAACAGGAGACTCTATCAGTCGCTAGATGTGAAAATGTCTCCAAACTAAGATAAGGTAAGATAAGGAGGTTATATAAAACTATTTTAAAATAACAAGGTTAGCAGACATAGACACTCTAATTGATTTCAACAACACCAGATAAAAAAGTGAACCTAATTTGTCTGTTTACAATGCCGTAATGGGAGCCCTTAGACCTTTCTAACTCAAACAGACCCCCTTTTGATCCCTGTTTATTTACAAAGGTGATTTATTGATTGAGGGTTTTATAAAGCCAAGGTGATAACATGATTCAATAGGGAAGACTCTCAAAATCTCATTATCGACAAAGGTCATTTCGAGGAAGGTCATTTCGAGGGTTCAATGCAATACTATAGTAAGTGCTTCATGTTTGTGAAGCACTTACTATAGTCTTGCATTGAACCCTCGATTTTATGCCTTAGGTTTGGCCTCTGTGGCCTTATGGTTAGAGTACATGTACAGAACTTGATATCTATCACATTGCCCCCCTTAGCATGGATTCGATTCCCAGTGAGAGATATGGATTCTGAAAGAGGTAGTCTCCTAACTGACTTATGGAATGCCGATGGTTATACCCGGCTTGACCAGCCTTTGTGGGCAGTTTAGCATGGGTTGTTCCTCCCTAATTAAGAGTCTGTATTGCAACATAATTGAAAAAATGTTGGATGCAATGTAAAACCCATATAGATAAATAGATATGTCTGTAGGCAAAGAATTGTATGTAAAAATGCACTGTGTTTAGAGGAAAAATTGTTAACGATGAAAATCATACAATTTGCATGATTACCTATAGTACAAAAAGACATTATGAATTATTAATCATAATCAAATTTTGGTTTCACTGAAAACTCACTCACAAAAAACTCACTTAAATGTCACCAAATGTGATGATACTTGAAATGTTAAATACTTGCCTTGAAATTCTAAATGCTATATGCTAAATAGCTCCCAGACACCTTGTCTGATTTTTTCCTCACAGTGATTTTTGGTAAGTCTACAATGGTATGCCTTGGCAAGGGTATAAACAATAGATTAATCCATTTTCTCAATTGAGAATTTTATGACTGGTTGAAATTGAAAGCAACGGCAGACATAAAAGAAATAGTAAGAAAAACAAACAAAAAAGCATTGCATTTTTGAAATTCCAAAGAAACCACTGGGATAAAAGGATAAATTGCTCTTCAGAAGTAATTATCCTTTTGTGACAGTGTTTTATTTACTTCTTAACAGAAGTGTCTAAGTGAGGTATTTTAGACTAAGGAAATAATGGGTTTAACGCCATTTTGCACTGAACGATCTCACAGTCATCTCATCCGCCATCTTGGTTCAGGAGATATGGTATTATTACCGTGATTAGACTCGTTTTGCTTTTTATCTGATACCTAATCCCAACATTATGTACACCCACATTCTTAACCCTTTACCAAACAATTCGTTGCAGACGACTCTGGAAAACATGTTGAAAAAGAAGAAATTGCTCGTAACGAGCAATTTCTCCTTTTCCCACAATGTTTTATGCCCTATCAGAAAATTTATTTTCCAATTTCATCACATTTTGAAATGCCGACTGCAAACTCTTTCAATTTGGGACAGTCGAAAGTTAGGCGTTTGGTAAAAGGGTCAAAAGATAATAGGGGAGACCATCTTGTTGACATGAGATTAATAGTCCTATTGACTCATCATTACCAGATAGAATATCTGAGATAATATGGGTTTGGGAATTCTTGGTGCATATGATACACTGATACACTTATTCTCCTAACCATTTTCTCTCCAAGTTGCAGAGTTTTATGTCACAATTGAAGAAAAGAACAAAAAGCAAAGTGACTTTCCAATTCAATGTATGAGAGAAGTTTTCCTAATGTAATTCCTGCAATGAATAAATAATTTGATAGTGAAAATTTGAAAATGATAGGTTGAGTACATCTTCAACATTATTTGAAAATCGGAATGCATTTACAAATTGTGAATGAATAATCATGTTCCATTGGATAGTATTGTCGCTGAAAAAAGACATATTCTTTTCGTTCATTTAAGCGAGTTTTTTGAAAGGGTTTAACATCTATAATGATGACTTTAAAAAAACAAAATCATTTAATACAATAACTGAAGTAATTTCTAATGTTTCCATGTCAAATTAAATGTATCGTCGTTTTTTTTGTGGAAGTGTAAAGTGAAGTTCCATGTTAGAGAGATTTTTTTTTGTTTTGTTTTCTTGATGACTGATGCATCCATATGAACTTTTCTTTGTTATCAATGAAGGCGCAAATTAGGTTTTTCAGCAACTGTGTTGTCTTCCCTGTGTTGAATTCCGTCCTAAACATAAAGAAAAACATGCTACAACTAATATCTCTTTTTTGTGGCAATGGTCTCTTGCAATTTCACAAAGAAACACAGTTTGTGTACTTAAATTTGTTCCCCAATACCTTACTTCAATCACATTGGTTTTGGAAAGAGTTTTGAAACCTTTGTGACAAAGGGATTGAGTTTAAATTGAAACAATTGATACTTATTCATGTTACATTGATTGTGACAGAAACTTGAAGCTTGTAAAATTCTCTTTCATGATTGTTTCCTGGATAAATGACCAGTACTCGAGCTGACTTGTTGGTTTCTCCTGGCATTTTCTCTGCTCTAACAGGGATTGAACATGAGAAAAGAAACTGGGACCCTTGGTACCAGAGGCACTGACACTCAAGTACCACACCAAGAAACTGGGACCCTTGGTACCAGAGGCACTGACACTCAAGTACCACACCACCACTGGATTTACTGCTCCTTATGAGTAGGTTTTCTTACAGTAATAATGCTTCCTTTCTTACATGATTAAGAATTTTTCAATTTTTTCTTGCCATTTCTTAGCGTCTGCTGTTGTTTCAAATCATATCTAGTAACACAAATCCGAATGATTGGAATTGGCTAATGTACAATGTCCACCTTTGAAATTGGGAAAGTTTATAGAGGAAACAGAGGGAAAGGGATCAAAGATTTGAATCTCTGCCAGATTGGAATAAATCAGATGAATCAATATCACTTAATTGGATTTTCAATGTGAAGAAAATTCAGGTATCCCCTTTACTCTATTTTAATGAAATATTGGTTTGTCTGATGAATTGTTAAAACAAATTGCTGCTTAAATGTATGTTACAATGGTCGTTCTGACCGTTTCCCTGTTGAACTTGGAATCTCCAAAAATGGAAAGTCTCGCATGCGGCAAAATGAAACATTTGAGGATTAAAAGATGTAAATAAAGAAATTTAAGACTTGAGTTAGTCACATCTACAAGGAAAAAGAAAACAAATTTAGTTATTGGTAACATCCTAAACTTGTTTTTTCTAAGTATTGATTAGACAAAAGAGAAATCTTTAGTCATTAGAATTGTTTTCTTAACAACGTTGCCTTTACAATGGCATTATAACCTCTGATTAGAGATACAATGGTCTTGTAGTAAACTACAACCAGCCTCTATGGGCTTCAAAGAAGGTTCAGTTTTGATTAAAGACTGCCGAGAGCTGTAAAATCTTTTATAGAACGTATCTTTACAGAGCAAGGAGGCCATTACATAAAGCAAAGAATGTCAAGATCCCTTCAGACACAATCAATGTGTTCAATGTTAATAGGGAAAACTTGTATTTGTATTTGTCAAGCATTGACGTATTTGTTACAATTGATGTGTAACTCTTTGCTTTGTATACATACACTTATTATAATGCATCGGCCGGAGATGGTAAAAGAAATAACACACAAATAAGAATATTTACTTGTCACAAGCGATTTCTAATTTTGTCACAATGTTTTCTGCACTTTGTCCAAATGAAATTGAATAATTCATATTTTTCTAACCTCATCTACTTTTAAGACTCAAAGTTTTATGGTTGAGGATTTCACCTGTTATAAAAGGGTAAAAAAAAATCTTTCAAATAGGTGAAAGAAAACATATTTATCAAAGTTTTGATTGATTTGCCTTCCCGCTGATAACTATGAAGTATGGTATGATTGTATGATGTAAATATATTCTGTCAACACATTCTTAATGAAATAACAAATATATCCAAACACGTCAGAGCAGAAGTCAAGTGAGGATTTTAGATTCAAGATTCAAGATTCTTTATTGACTTTACCTGTGTACAGTTTCTCAATGTGTCAATAAACATCAGAAAATTTATACATAACATAATAGAAATGATTATAATTGGTACTTGACCGCTCAAAACTTTTACCCCACCCATCTTAACCCATTATCAAACAATAACAACATTTGACCACTTTGTTGCAGATGACTTTAGAAAACAATGTCAATTTTAAATCCTTTTCTGCACTTGTGGTACTATAGCAGTCATACGGTGAATTTCGGTATGAATTCACTTGTCTGTTAAGGCTTTTGGACAAGCTGGGCAATGCAGACAATTGATTTTGCCACCCCTGGGAGTTGAAACCATTGTGGGTATAAAGTAAAATTCACATCTTGAGCAATTTTTTACTTATGTCAAAATGGTTTTTAAATACCTCTGCGGCTCATTCTTCCAAGTGGTGTATCTCTACTCAAAGGATTAAAAAGATTTCATTACATTGTGTTAAAGAAATCAATTAGTTCATTCTACCTTCCTTTCCTTGAATTTTCACAAATATTTAAGAAACATCATGTTTGAGAGCTTAGTTTGAAACCATTTGGTCCCTCTCTCTGTCAGTAAAAAATAATGGAAATCAAATAACGGAAATACATTTATATTCCGGCAACACGGTTAGTAATTTATAGCGCATAGCCAGCTAGGGATTATCCTTCATTGATTATGAGCAAAACAGCATGATATGGCAAATTTAACCGTTCATAGATAGAAAAACATTTAAAAAAATAGAAATAAATCAAATAGAAAAATATCATGACAAGAGCATCAAGGGAAAATCAAATCAATACAGTCAGAGGTGTTGCCATCATTACTCTGTGTAATCAGCCAGCATGTTGACATATTTTCATAACCAATAATTCCTTAATCAAACAAGAAAATTAAACTTCTCTAAGGTTTAAATAAACAAGTCCCAATCTTTGATCTTTTACCTTTAACCCTTGTAGTGCTGGAACCAACTTCATGCTTATGCAATCAGGTTAGATCCAGGCCAGCTGCCAAGTAAATTGGCAACTGGCTTTTGATGATCTAACCTGTTTGCTTCTCTGAGTAGATTTCCTCATCAATTTTAAGAAGATCTTTAAGGATTTGGAAAGCAGAAGACACAAACATGTATTTTTAGAAAATTACCCAGCATTCTAAGGGTTATTCCAAGGTAAAAGTGAACCATAGCTTGCCTTGTGAAAATTCACTTTGAAAATTTTTTTTTTAAAAAAATGGATAGAATATTTCTAACAGAGAAGTCTTTTCTCCATTTCTTGCTGTTCCCTCTTTTAAACCTATGTTGCTCAAAGAGATAATGTCTCAAGGTGGAAGGTTGCATACCTGGTCTGGCCCTTCTCTGTGTGGGTTTAAATCCTGATGACTGCATTTTCATGATAGGTGGACTTCAGGCTGACTTGCTTGACCAAATCTTATGAGCAGTTTGGTTATGGGGTCTTCCTCATTCTATGATGAACTGGGATTAATAGCAATAAGATTGAAAAAATCTTCGCCATAATGTAAAATTCCCCTATTAACACATTACCAAACAATAACGCCATTTGACCAGTTTGTTGCAGGCGACTCTGGAAAACATTGTTGGAAAAGGAGAAATTGCTCTTTACGAGCAATTCCTCCTTTTCCAGCAATCTTTTCTGCGCTGTACGAAGTTTGTTTTTCAGTTTCATCACATTTTGAAATGTTGTCTGCAAACTCTTTCAACTTGGGACAGTCGAAAACTTGGCGTTTTGTAAAGGGTTAAACAATTTTACAGGTAAGGATTGTATCTAATCTGACAGCTGTTACCTATATGAATTGCAGAGGTGCATTCACCAATATGTTACAGTCACTTTACAATGCATATAATTTGCCAATACTTTAACTTTATAAAGTACACTTGATTGACCACAGTGTACCTTTCCATGTTTCCTGTTATTCTATTACAGGAATAAAACATATTTTCCTGATTTCTTTTTCGAAACAGAGAGACAGATTTTTCTCCTCGGGGCTTTTAAGTGTTATATAACAGGGGCCTATGAAAGACACCTTCCCAATTGGAAATCTCTTTAACTTTAAGAATGCTAGGTATTTTTCTGAAAATAGTTGTTTGTCATCTGCTTTCCCAAACCTTATCTATCTGCTTAATTTTGATGAGGAAAAATACTCAGAGAAGCAAACAGGTTAGATCATTGGCCAGTCGCCAATTAATTTGGGGACTGGTCTGGATCTAACCTGTTTGCATAAGCATGAAGTTGGTTCCAGCACTATAAAGGTTAAAATCATCCTGTTCCCCCCCCCCCCACCAGCCCCCCAAGAAAAAAAAATTCTTTGAAATGATACAAACTTTCATGACTTACATTTCAATAATTTTTTCTTCAATCAAAGCAATTGCAAATTTTTGTTTAGGGGTGGATTACTTTTAAGCATAAAGCAATCAGATACAAAATCTTATCCAGGTGCAGTTATCAAAGGATAGCAGCTGCAGTGCCTGTTTGTATCTCTTGATGCTGCATATCACATGCACAGCTCTAAACATCCTCATTTTAACCCTTTCACCATGTGAGAATTTTTTGTGAAAGCTCCAAATTGAAAGCACTAGCAGATGACAAAAAATAGCATGAAAAAATGTATATATTGTTTTTAAATTTGGGTCAAAATCATTGTGACAAACATATAGCTTTCTCCCGACTGACTTACGGAATGCCGATGGTTCTACCCACCTTGACCAGCCCTTGTGGGCAGTTGATTATTGGGTCTTCCTCCATCATTAAGAGTCGGGCATCGCCACATAACTGAAATAATGTTGTGTGATGTAAAACCCATATAACCAACCCCCAAAAAAAAAGAATATAGCTTGCTCGTCAGAAACTAATTCAAAACTTTGTCATCTTTGTTATATTCAAGGAAGCATGTGGTCCAATTTCCAGCATTAGTTCGTAATTTGCCAACAAGAAAACAGCACTCATATTTTCATTCCATTTTTTGACAAATATTTTTTTCCAGTTTTTCTAAGGAAGTTTTCACACCTGAGTACAGTTTCTTTAAGGCAGGTTTTCGCCCTTCTTACTCATAGTTTATTTTTAAAAACTTATTTATTCTACATCAAACGTGAAATAAGTTCTTACAACTTGTATTTCTGCTTCCTTGATACAAAACAAGTACTCATGCTGAATGTGAATTAATAAAAGGTCGCAAGGCAGTCCCTCGCAGGACTCGAACCCACAACCCTTATGTCGAGAACCGACGCTCTACCAGACAAATTTCCTCCACAAGTCACCACTCAAGGGTTCAGTGCAATACTATAGCAAGTGCTTCACGTTTGTGAAGCACTTGCTATAGTCTTGCGTTGAACCCTCGCACTGTTCTCCACAAACTAACTCATAAAGAGCCCTTTGATGAAAGTGAAGGCAATTTGCAGAAGTAAAGGATGCCATTTCACTTTCTGCAGTTATTATTTCTCTGCCAAACAAATGTGGCTGTGTAATCAATAGGTAAAGTTTCAGAAATCAATCTGTGGACTGTATAACCATTACCCTTAATAATTGATTCTGGGATCTAAGCTGCTTTCTGTGGCTAAGCTCCTCTGAATAGAAGTCTGTATGGGATGAGTCAATCTGAACACAACAGGTTTATCCAATGAAAACCCCTCTGAAATAATAGGGATGACGCCATATTGTTTCCCGCCAGAATGACGTCACTTTTCTTTTGATTTCAAAAATAGATCATAAATGTGAAATCTAAAAAGTCGTTTAATTTGATTAAGGACACAACTTTACATGTCACTACTTATCATTTAGCAATTTCTTATGAGTTACCGATAAAAAATGATTTGAAAGGATGTCCAACTCTTCCATATACATTGAACTACTTAATGTGGACCCTGTGGAAATGTGTTATAAGCCGGGGGCCGATTCACCCGAAAAATTGTAACCCTACACTTATATCCAAGGTGTATTTCTCAGCTCACGAAAATGCCTGAGTAGTTCCGATTGACTGTAAGTTTCTATGTAGGGGTCCTGCATGGCCCAGTGGTTAAAGTGGCCGTCTTAGAACCTGGGGGTCCTGGGCTTTAGTTCGTTTGGTTCCTCTGGTTACGTTTGAGTGTCCTTTGGCAAGACACTTCAGAGCCCTAGCTTAGTACTGGTGAAACCAGGAAAGCAGTAACATAACTTAAAAATTGTTGACACAGCATTAAACCCCATATACTTATAAGATATCAGGGGTGAGGAAAATCTGATTTTGATCTTCTTGTTAGTAAATTCCTCACTGTTTTCTGCACTTGTCCATATGATAGTTATATAGCAAAATGCATAATGCGTTCTATTATCTGTTTAGACTTTTGGACAAGCTGAGCAATGCGGCCAATTGATTTTTGCCACCCTTGTAGAAATGAAGTTATTATCTCGTGTCTCCACTGCATTTAGACATTATGGTGGCTAGCCAGATATCAGACGCCCCACATAGCGCCATTGTTACTTATATCCTCTATGTTTGTCCTTTGGGCAAGGCACTTTTTCCTACCATACATGCAGCATGCATGAAACATACAAGGTGGAGGATGCGGCGGGTAAATTTATGGGTTTTGTTTTAAATATTTCTGAGTTAAGGGAGTAAATGTAATCAATTAATGTTCTCAACAACAGGAATAAGTACAATCAATCTTCACACTGTATTCATTGAACCGACTAATGATGTTCATTCCTCAACTTTCAATAAATCTTTTGATGTTTACAATATACCATGTAACACTGTGAGTCTGTTGGATAATTTAATGATTTGTAAGTACTTTTTTTCATTAATTGAAGATGTTTCCAACATTTGAGATTTTGGACTGGTACAAATTGAAAGTAAAAGCAGACCAAAAATAAACTGTATAAAAAAAAAGAGATTTTCTTTTCAATATTGAGTATAAAGAATTATGATTAAAGGAAAAATTGTTGATCATGTTATGTATCCAAGAAGCAGAAATGAGATTAAATAATTTAAGTTGCAGAACTTGCTTCTCAATCAATGTAAAACCAGTAATAAACTAGTAATCAGTTTATAGGAGGTGTTAAAATTTTCTTTCTAAAATTCCTAGAATTGACACAGGTCTTCAGATGGTCAGAGATCCATATCAAATTGAAGTGGGTGGGGTAATATTTACATATTTTCATGTTTTTCTAGAAACATAAGCATATGTTTGCATCAGATATCCTTATGATGTTTATTTGCCTTGGTGTGTCTGGCCGCTACATTTGTAATGGCACTCTCAGTAATATCCTCCCACTTCCTTGCAGATAAAGTTATTTGAGGATTTATTAATCCATTACCAAATAATAATGACATTTGAACAGTTTTTTGCAGACGACTCTGGAAAACAGTGTGGGAAAAGGAGAAATTGCTCTTAACAAGCAATTTCTCCTTTTCCAACAATGTTTTCTGCCCTATTATAAGATGATTTTTCAATTTCACCACATTTTAAGATATTATGTCTTTCAGTTTGGGAATATAAAAGAATTGGCATTTGGTAAAGGGTTAAGACTTCAGCCATGAACAGCTCTTGGACAACATTTTGTTTGGAATTGACCAATGAAAAATTGCATATTCAATGGTGCACCTTTCTACATGCCCAAGTTTTACACAAATACAGTGTTATGTTTATTTGTCTGGTTTTCAGTTCCCATAACTTATTGCCATTACCTGTTAATTGTGGGGAATTCTATCTACTTCATTTGCTTCTTAGTCAGCAAACAACATTGTAATAACATACATTTTTTACGTCTTGCATCTTTGCAATGCTAATGGCATTCATTGATTTATAAAATAGTTCAATAGTGATTGAGAAAGTGGAAACAAAACAGATAAATCGTTCAAAATCTGTTCATTTTTCAAAAAGCAGATTGTCTGTCAATTTTACTGCTAGAAATGAAACTTTTTATCAGGGGCTATTTGCCTCTTACCATTCCAAAATATTATAATTTTAAGAAAATGATACGTACTAGATTGCTGGCTTGGAGTTAAACCCAATAAACACTGCCAAAGGCCTGACAACCATTCCTCTTGGTATTTCTGCACCAGTACCTCACAATGTTCTTTCTGAGTCATTAATTGCTCAACCACAAAAACTTAACGAGGAGATAGCAAAGGGTAATATACACCATGAGACAATGATTTCATTAAATGTCAGCTAAAGTATTGGACAAGCTATGGTTTCTGACTTGAGATTGCTGAGTTCTATGTTGGACTCATTACCTGCTAAGAGCTGTAAAGCTTCCGCAAATGTTATTTGCATAAATTACCAGTTGCTGTTTCTCTGATTAGAAATTTGCTGAGAATTGCCATAATCTATTCCCCCCATATTGGAATTTGTGACTGATTTGTGACTGAAAATGCATTTCCCTTTATGATATTGGGTAGAAAGTCATTGGATGGAAACCATTGTAACAGAAGGATATATTACTCCATAGAAGCAATTAAACATTTTATTAAAGTGGTTTCCACAGTTTACTGCAGCAGATAGGTAAAAACAAGGTATAATGAAGTATGGGGCCGAGTTTCTCCATGGGAGAAGGTTTTGGATTTGGCTACAAACCAAAACCCAGCATCTGTATACTTACCATGCTCTCTGATCATGAATTTCTGGATGCTTTTAACTGTATCAGTAGCATCACTTTCATATTGATATCATTGGCAGAGTAAAAGAAATGGGCCATGTCACGGGAAAAGGGGCACTCGGACATAGCAAACAGTGTAGCCCCAAACCAGCCGCCACGTCAGTGACGTGGCGGCTGGTCTGGGGTTACACTGTTTGCCATCTTAGAGGACATCAAGTTCTACCTTTAAATAAATACAAATGATAACTGTCGTGACTAGATGCTGGAATCTAAGAAAGAGCTGAGTCAGCGGTTTTTATTTATGTCCGAGTGCCCCTTTTCGCGCGACGCAGCCCAAATGGTCTTTTTATGATATGACATGTTGTTTGTTTAACTCCTTACTTCATTTTGTCTCCTCATGAACATTTTGGCTTAGAATACTTCAATTCATATTACCTTGCTCTATGATAATGAAATTCCGGGATGCTTTTACCTGTATCATGAGCACCTTTTCCTTTATTGATATCATAGGCAGAGTTAAAGAAATGGTCTTTTTATGTTATGATACAGTCTAACTTGTGTTAAGCAGCCACCCTTTTAAGCAGCCAACCTGCCTTAAACAGCCACTACAGAAAGTCCCATTGTTAGATTTATAGTGTAAATCAATTTGTGTTAAGCAGCCAACTGGTGTTAAACAGCCGATTTACTCTGTCCCATAGGCTGGCCTCTTAACACAAGTTTAACTGTATAATGTTTGTGGATCCCTTCCTTCATTATGTCTTATTTTGAAAGATCTGAATCAGAATACTTTGATTTTCTTTACCATGCTCTCTTATAAAGAACTTTGGGATGATTTTGAAAGTCTATTATTAGCATCCTTTTCCATATTGATATTATTGCCAGAAAAAGAGAACTGGACTGTTAATATGACATGTTTGTTTAAGATCTTTCTACATAATGTCTCACTAAAAATGAACTTGATCAGAATACATTGATTTATCTTGCTCTTTGATAGTGAAATTCTGGATGCTTTTGAACGGAGTCATCACTCAGGTATTCCCAAGATTCAGTGCAAGACTATAATAAATGCTTCACAAATGTGAAGCACTTGCTTTAGTCTTGCACTGAATCCTTGATTTATTCCCAATTGATATCATTTGCAGAGAAAAAGAAATGTTTTGTTTATGGTATTTCATGGTGTTCAACGTCTTACTTCACATCCAGGCTTCAATTACTTAACTACGCTTCACATACGCATTGCTTTCAATTTTTAGGAGTCCACAAATTTTAACAGGGGGTATTGATTATATAAATCTTTTTGATTTTCTTACAAGAATCATCTACCAGACTACAACATAGAAGATATTTCAGATAGTGATTCAGATGACTAGTTTACTTTGGAATCAGTGAGACTGAACAATTTCTCCTTTTTCAGATACAAGGGTTTGTCTGGCAAAAGATTATCTTTTTGTCTGGTACAAATGGCATTTACTGATTGTGGAGAACACATGCAGTCAAATTTTCATAAAAGCTTTCATAAAGTGTTTGTTTTTTTCAAGGTTGTATGTTGAATATATTGCTTGTAATGAAGGAATACAGTTTACTGAATGCTTCATATAAACTTACTCTGGTGTACCATCAGAAGAAATCAATGTAACTGAAAGATAAAACAAGCTCTGATTAACAATTCATCCTTTTCTTACAATGGTTTCTGCCCCATATCCTAGATAAACATCTTTTGAGTGGAATATATTTGTCGTCTGCTGTTAGTTTTAAATTCAGACTGGTCCCAAAAATTTCCATAGCGGAAAAGGATTAATCAAGAAATGGTTAGAGTTAGTCAATATGTGTTGGTGTAATCATAGCTGGATTGTAATTAAGGTGTTTTTTGTTTCTGGATAGAAGGAATGTAAGCTTAATGCATGCTCTGAGATGGAAAGCATTTCTGTGAGGCATTTCGTTTGGTTCGCAGGTAAATACGTTTGTACATTTATTTACTTTTATTGCTATTTAACTTAAGATTTGTTTCTATCGTATTCCTCAGTGTTCCGACAAAGTGTGATTATTGTTCATTTTCTTTTTCTACCGAAAAGTAATTGATACTTTCAATTTGTTAAACCTTTTCAAAAACTTTTGATCCAGGTTTGAAGAGAATTTGCCTGATGAGCTCATATCTCTTTATCACAGTGGTTTCAAATGTCTTGCTGATGTTTGAGTAAATCAAATAACAATAAATTGATTGGCAAATATTTGCAATAACTTATCATTAATTATTTCAATAAATATTTATTTAACCTTTCTGATTAAGATGGTATAATCAGCTTCTTTGAAATGCAATTTGAAAGCAGAATGTGACTTAAGAAGTCAATGCAACAAAAGAAGAAAATGCTCATCACAACTTTCTTATTTGTTTTATTTTCAAAAGATTAATATTTTTTCCTTCAGATAAAAGAGAAAATATTCTATACCTCAAGAGATACAAAACTGTCAGTGCATCAAAACTTTTAAATTATTTCACGAGACTTTATTGGTAAAAGCATCTTTAAAAGGATATATCTCAATTATTTTGATGAAAAAGATACATCGTTTCTGACTTAACCCATTACCAAACAATAACGACAGTTGACAAGTTTGTTGCAGATGACTCTGGAAAACATTGTAGGAAAAGGAGAAATTGCTCTTAACAAGCAATTTCTCCTTTTCCCACAATGTTTTCTGTCCTATTACAAGATTATTTTTCAATTTCATCACATTTTGAAATGTCGTCTGCAAACTCTTTCAATTTGGGACAGTCAAGAATTTGGGGTTTGGTCAAGGGATAAGGAACAAATTATGTAAGTTTATGAGATGCAAAGTAAGTCGCTGTCAGTTGTATGTAACATTAATTACTTTAGAGGTGAAATGTAATTTATTCTATTTCCATTTTATTGGTTTACCACACTCTATTTCCGTCCATGGTCTACATTAAAGGTCCTTGTTCACAGATGTGGGGAAATTTGTGTGTTAAAAATTAATTCCTTTAAAACCTGTGTTATATGATACACACTGAAGAATAGTCATTGGAAGCAAAATAAGATCATTAATTTTTTATATCTTTAAAAAATGTTACCAGTGCATTTACATGTATTTTAATCCAAAAGAGTGGCACTGCTTTTGAGATCTAGCAGATATAAACTGTACAAACTTAGATGAATTGACACTTCCTGAATTGATTATGCTTTCAATAGCTACTTTTAATTGTTTATCAAACAACAATACATAAATAGTACCGTTTCAATGACATCTTATTTTGACTTTCCAATTTTTCTTGTCTGTAAACAAGGACCTTTAAATTGTAACCTATAAGATAAAGCAGACGGGCTAACCTAAACTTACTGATGCAGATGACATATATCATTCCCTCCATGGATACGGTCGGAATACAGACAAACTTGGTTTTAGAGACTATGGTAAAACGATGATGAATTGTGGTATATAAAGACAACAAACAGCTTAATACAAGACACATGTCGTTCAGAAATCTCCAGTCAGAGCTCTCTGAATGACTGGTGTCTTGCATTAAGGTAACTTTAGACTAAATAACCGTTCATGTACTGTTTGGTGACATTTGAATTTAATGAGGGGTAGTCTCCCGACTGACTTACGGAGTGCCGATGGTTCTACCCATCTTTACCAACCTTTATGGGTTGTTAAAGATGGGGACTTCCTCCATCTTTAAAAGTTTGGCATCGCAACATAACTGAGATAATGTTGACGCAATGTTAAATCCATATAAATAAGTATAGATAAATATCAGTTTTAACAAGTCACATGTACCATATATGGGGGACTGTATCATAGTGAATCTAAAGATAGAAATATTTGCTGCCAAATAGCATGGCTTGTTATTTAGCAATGCCTTTTTCCACAAACTTGTTTGTCATTTTGATTTATACTAATGGAGGCTTCAAGTCAAAGGTTTTGATTTAATGGAAAAAAAGCTCTTATAATGTTTGATTGTAACTCGTCTATTATTGAGAGACATCCCTAAAAAGGTCACATAGAAATAATTCAAACCTAATAGCAAGTCTTACAAAAACAAAATAAAAAAAATGGTATGAGAGGGGCAAGTCTAGTCGATAATGGATAAAATTGGATAAACGCAGGACATTTGATTATTGAGAGATACCTGATACATAGCAAAACCATTGTGTTAGTAATGATAGGGCATTGTGCCGTGTCTGGCTCGTCATGTCACACCGCAAGATTTAATTAGCGCCATCATTAGGTCTAGGTGTGGGAAAAAACTGATAGGCTCTGGCTGGAAGTCGTGTGTATTCACTGTAAACTGTAAATCGGTATTGCAGAAGTGTGCAGTTTGTAGTTTTGGGATTATGTGTCTGTGTTTGTGAGTGCGATTCAGATTGGATTAGATTGATTTGAAGGATTTTTGTGATGCATGTCACTTTGACAATGGATGTTTTATAAACACAGGTAAATAGTAGCCAAAATTCCTCTTATGTCTTTTTGGTGCTTTTATTTTTTAGGAAAAAATTATTTCAACTGCTTTTAGGGGTGGTGAAAGCTGATTTTAATTTGCTTGTCTGTATATGCCAAATCTTTTTCTGCACTTGTCTGTATAGTGGCTTTATAGTTAATTTCAGTAAAAAAAACCAAACCACTTGTCTATTAAGACTTTTGGACAATCTGGTCAATATGGACAATAATGCCATCCCTGCGCCATTATAAACAAAGTACTCTTTAAAATGCACCTGTAACAGACATGTGATATCAATCAACATTTGTGACTAAAATAGAAATTTCTTTTTTCACAATAGTTTATCATAAGAGGAAATTGTCTGCTACAGTTCTTTGAAGTTGCATATTAAACACAAGCGATTTATTTCCTATCAATTTTAGCACTATCTAAACCAAGACAAATAATAATCAAGCAGACGGCACATTTGACAAAAGAAGAATTTGATCCCAAATGCAATCTCTATACGTTACATTTGACTTTAAAATTCACTGCTGCATTTGTGTTAAAGTACACAATCAGAACACCCAAAAAATACCCTTAACTTTTCCATTTTAGACCTCTCACAAAAACGTTAAAAGGATTTCACATTGGGTCATAATTTATCGCATCATGTCTAATTTATAACCATTAAGAGTCTCTTTCATCCCTAAACTTCCTGGAGATGTAAGTTAATTGGTTGTCCAAATTTCCTCATTTAAAGTTAGGAGAATTGTCAAAATCATTAGATCTTTATTAGCTTTATCTAAACCAAGACGAGTCATGATCATTGTTCAAGCAGACGGCAAATCTCCAGATTTTACATTGGACTGTTAAAAAATTGTCTGCTGCAGGATTAACAAAAGTGAATCATCAAGAATGCTTAATGTTCTTCCAATGCTGTTAAACTTTTCTAAATTTAGACTGGGAAGAGTTTAAAGAGTTAATCAACCAGGTTCTTGTGGTGACGAAGATGTCATCATGTTATTATTTTGATTTTTTGCCACACCATGATGGATGAATTTCAGCTTGAAAGCTATAAATAGAATTATTATATCGGGAAACTGAAAAGAAAAATCAGCCTTTATAAGGGAAGCTGAATTGATATAACAGGTATGTGTTACACGGGAAGTTTCAGATATCAATACCTGGTACGATTAACCCCTATAGTGCTGGAACCAACTTCATGCTTATGCAAACAGGTTAGATCCATGCCAGCCGCCAATTTACTTAAATTTGCGGCTGGCCTGTGATCTAACCTCTTTGCTATTCTGAGTATCTTTCCTCATGAAAATCAAGCAGATATTAAAGGTTTTGGAAAGCAGATGTTGCAAAAATCTATTTTTAGTAAATTAACCAGCATTCTAAGGGTTAACTTTGCACCAAGTGACTGTGTTTTTAACCCCTGACTGCATGACTTACTCACTTTAATGCTCCTGCGGCAGATGATTTACTACAGACCATTTATTTTGTAATCAGTCTTAGAATAGAATATTGAAGGTCTTGTCTCATATCACTGATGTCAACCATGTCAGCTATCATTTCGAGGGTTCATTGCAAGACTATAGTAAGTGCTTCATAAATAGGAAGCACTTACTGGCTGTAGTTAGTGCTTAGTTTAGTTTAATCTTTTTTATTTTACATCAATTGTGAAACAAGTTTACAACTTTGACTAATCACTCTTAATTCTGCTTACTGGATACATGACCAGTACAAACTCCAAAAGTAAATTTGTGTAAGGTTGCAAGGCAGATCCTTCTACTCTTAGGATTCAAACCCTTGACTCTTGTGTTCTGAAACCAATGCTCTACCCCTGGAACACTGCTCTCCAAAGTTGTTTGTTAAAGGGTTGATATGAAAGAGATACCTATAATGGATGCTAATTGGTAATCATAAGGTAAATAATGAGCTTATCAAGCCAGTCAGGGCTTATCAGTACATTAATGGGGTTAATTAAGTACATGGGCTAGTCCCAATGGACAGGTATCTGTATATTTACCCTTTCTGTTCTAAGAGAAGCCTGCAGACAAGATCTTTTTGGAAAGATGAATGGAAGTGACCAAATAAATCCATGAATCGTTTTATAACAGTTGTGATAAATGGATTATTAGCTTATGGTGAGTAAAATCTTGTAAAGATGTTTATAATCGATGTATCAAGCTATAATTTGAGAAACCAAAGCAAGTTTAGCAAATGGCTGAAGTGATTTTGACAAAGGGATGATTTGCTTATAATGCATAAATTCTTCATTTGTTAAGATGTTTTAATTTGATGTATCAAGCTATGGTTTGAGAAACAGGCAGAGCAAGAATAGCAAATAGCTGAAACCATTGTGACAAAGGGATGATTTGTTTGAATCGGAAGTTGGCCTCATACTTCAATCAAAGCGCTGATAGAGCTGAAGGACTAAGGTGCGTTTAAAGCAAGATGATTGAGGATACATTCGAAAATTTTCTTTTGGCAACATTTCGAGGAAAACAGCTACTCCTTTTACCACCATCACTATAAATATTATTTCTGTTAACAGATACTGAACGATAGGCTATTTTTCGAACATCTGGACATTTTACGATTTCCCATGAGGCAACAGTTAGATGTTTAATGAGTAATTGGGGTGACAGACCGCTGTTTGTGTATGATAAAGTACCGTCCCTAAAAAGTGGTATGTGAATTCAATGGACTAAGGTGCTTAGTCCAAAAATTAATGACAATCATGCATTCTTGAGCTTTTTATACTTGTAATGTCAAGTTCTTTTCTGATTATGATCATACAAGGTGCGGTCAAAAAGTTCCCGGACAGGGTCTGATATTTTAATGTAGTATGGGATAGTGCCCTAAAAATTATATGTTGATGAAATGAATTTATTTTCTTATACAATGATATAACATGAGGCGGGGTAAATAAAATACTGGAAAATGTATTACATTATAAACAAGCACAACTTATACCGTATGGAGCACGTTGCATTAAGATGTAACGTTATACATAGATCCGACGTCAATTTTGATCACTTACATCATTACTGGTTTTCAAAGTATTCCCCATTGCACCTGATACACTCTTCATGGTGTTTGACCCAGCTGTAATAAATTGTAGCATACCACTCCTTTTTGGAAGCTGCATACTGCCGACCTCGGATCGAATTTTAGTTCCTCTATGGATCGAATCTGAGGCCTCGCAGCTCAGCTGACTCTTTATTCAATGTCTGACCACTGGGTACAGTGTGTTGGAGGAGCATCCCTTGACTGTCCATTAAGGAAATATACAATATTTTTCTCAAAGACTTCACGGTATTGTCCTTTCTTGTTTCCTGGTCATAGAAGGTTTATAGGTTGTGACGATACGGTTTAAGAATCGGTCGCCATCTTTCCTCCATCTTCGAAAAAAGGTTTCAGCCGCTTCAATCCTGGTCTGCTTATCATCTGTCGATAATATCCGATGGACCCATCGTGTACATACCTTACTCATTCCTCTAAGTATTGAGATAATATTCTATGGACAGTTCCATGACTAAGCCCCATTTCATCCGAAATATCATCTATGGATTTTCATCTATCCTTCATTACAACACTATGGACTAGTCCTTTCCCGCTGTCTGCCTTTGGTCTCCCGATACGTGGATTATCGTTTATATCATCTCTACCGTCTTTAAAACGCTTATGCCAGTCGAATACAAGAGTTCTGGATACTTTCTTCTTTCCCTTCTACTTTTTCATGAACTTCCAAGTGTCCATCGGTGTCTTATCCGCCCTTACACAGACTTTTATGACCGCCTGCTGCTCCGTATGCTCAAATGACATCTGAGTAAATGCAATCTTCTGAGCGATATTGCTGATTTTTCAAAGTTGTTTTGCGCTAATGTGGAAATGACCTCATGTGATGTTTCGTTTCGATTTGGGGCCATTTAAGGAATAATTTGTGTGTTTCACAACTGAATGAAAATGTGCCGCTCTAATGTTTCCAACATGCTCCGTAACCTTATTTATCTATCAATTGAAACACATAAATGAAAGAAAATAATAGCCGTACAATTAAAAAATTATACATGCCTAGAGAAATTGAATACATACTGCATTGTGGCAAATCTTAGCTCAATCTGACGTCAAGGATACTTGAAGCAGAAGCAGTCCGGGGAACTTTTTGACTGCACTTCTATAACCCTGTTTTCGCCCCATACAGCCGATTTCCAGCAATGTGGAGAAGCATTTCTCAGAGATAGCTTATTAACCCTTTACCAAACAATAAGGACTTTTAACCACTTTGTTGCAGAGGAAAAGGAACGTAACAAGCAATTTTTTCTTTCCCCACAATGTTTTCTGCCCCTTCAGGAGAGTCTTTTCCAATTTCATCACCTTTTGAAATGTCGTCTGCAAACTCTTTGAATTTGGAACAGTCGAAAATTTGGTGTTTGGTAAAGGGTTAACCATAAAACCAGGGAAGATACTGGACTGTAACACTCCCGGAGTGAATCTGGCATTGACTAACTTTATGCTGGCCATGGGAGACATAAAACATCAGGAACTTGCCTGCTAAGTTTGACTGCCAGGCACATTTATATACCTTTTTATTATTCTACTGGTTTGAAGTGTTTTAGACTAAGCCTTAAAAGATATTACGAGATATTTCAAAGGTTCAATGCAAGACTATAGCAAGTCCTTCAAAAAGTATTCCCAAAAATTCAGTCACAGCCTTTTGGATTCCCAATTCAGCAATTTCATCGATACAATTTCCCAAAATCAACAGGCATAGGCCTCTTGCCAACCTTAAAACATAAAGGCCCTTATCAATGACTTGAGGTGTGCAGTGTGCAATACTAAATGGCTGTGCAATTACCCAAGGATCATGGCCATTCCTAACGGCATTATTTTCAACCCATTGACTCCTATCACAAGAAACTGAATGAATACGCTGGTATTTGTCAATGAGTCACCTCTGTGCATTGATAGTAGAAAGAAGATTGTTATCAGAGATCAATTAAGGTTATTGAAATCTGAGATTTTACTTTGCCTCGGGGATATCCTTACCTTTATCATGTAGTGGTATAGTTAGGGAGATGTCTGTCTATGGGTCTCTTTTTAGGCAGTATTTTAAAAACTCAGTACAAAAGCTGTTTAGGGGCCAACCATCAGAAATATTGTATGGAGATGATGCCAATGACTACCCACAATACAGGCTTTAGAGAAGAAGTAACAAAATTAGCTTGGGGAAAACACGTCTTATCAAACTCCTCACAGTAATCTTGCTACGCTGCATCGATCACTGTCACCACAAGATTTTTCATCCAAATTTGGATGAAATTCAAATGATGCTGAGATTACCGGATTTCTTAGTTAATTTAGTAACAATATCTTGTTGTATTGATTTCTGACCAGTTAAGTTGGTTTTGTTTATAAATAAAGCACTAATGGATTACAATTTTTTAGTTTCGCTGCCATCTTGTTATGCCATTTTCGTTTCTTAGTAGGTGGTCATGTGACATTTGTGATGGCAGTGATCATCCCCATAAAGGGAGATCACTGTGAGGAGTTTGACGTCTTATATTATTGAGATCTCTCTGCACATGTACCTTTTCTTCCTCCCTTCACGAAGATTCTGAACAAGGGCAATGTTAAATATAGAAGTCAGAAGTCTCAGTTCCAGTTCCAGAACTTGTATGTCCATTTTTATAATAATTTCAATTCTCAGTTGTTTATCTTTTGACAAAATTTTCTAAACTATATACAGAATTATTGAACTCTTGCCCTGATGGATATAGCAGGAGAGTAATTAACTATCAAACTTGACAAAAGGAGAATTTTCTTGTCATTTTCAAGTTATTGTTTTGTTATAATGATTTCAATGCCTTGTTTGTTGTAATGATTTCAATGCATATGGTAAAAAGTTTACACTCTTTCAATGTCATTGATATCTGTAACAAATTTCTAAGATAATGGAAACTGCTAAATGCTGTCTTTACATCTCATTACAAAACAATAACCACATTTAATTACTTTGTTGCAGACGACTCTGGTAAACAGTAGGGGAAAAGGAGAAATTGCTCGTTACATTGTTTTCTAACCTATCAGAAGATTGTATTCCAATTTCATCACATTTTGAAATGTGGTCTGCAAGCCCTTTGAATTTGGGACAGTCGAAAGTTTGGCGTTTGGTAAAGGGTTAAGGTTAAAGGAAATCTGTGATATGGATCAGAGATCGGATGTACAGATAATTGTAAGATTTTTTCTCTAAATTGGGATATTGCACAATGGAGATGTACTAAGTTATCTGCATGCTTTATCTCTCACGCAATAATAATCGTAAATTCTATCACCATGACGATTAATTGTATCAGTCTAAGGTGACGAATAATTGATTTAAGACAGGTGAGAAAATTGAACCGCCACTCCCTTTGTCCATTTACACTTTATGTATATTGGGTTGAAATTTAACCAATATGTTATTTTATGCACTGATCACTATATTATGACTTAGATATTGTCAGAATTATGAAAGAGTTCTTTTTTTAATGTTAGATTGCGAAGCGGTTTGTTTGTATGGTGATTAATGCTGTGTGAACAATTTTTCAGTTGTGTTACGGCTTTGGAAGGAGTAAATGACTGTCAGGAGATGAATATGACGAGGACTTCTATGTATTGTTAAAGATTATCTGAATGTATATAGCATGTAACACAAATTTTGAATTATCTATGATCATTTATTATGGTAAGTTGTTAACTATTTTATGGTGCAAACAAAGTAATAGAGTAATAAGCTTACAAGAATGATCATATGGATATATAACCTGCTACCCCATTAACCCTTAGAATGCTGGGAAATTTTCTAAAAATAGTTTTTTTTGTCGTCAGCTTTCCAAAACCTGAAATATTTGCGTAATTTTGATGGGGGCATTACATATAAAGAGCACAAAAATCCATTACCATAAAGTGACAAAATACGCCTGTGACACACAGAATGTGTGCTGTATATGCACATTATCATAATGTCTAATGCTATTTAAGAAGCATTACTACGACAGCTCACTTATCTTAAACCCTTTACCCAATGCTAAAATTTGATTATCCGAAATTGAAAGAGTTTGCATACGACATTTAAATTTGATGAAATTGGAAGAAAATCTTCTGATAGAGTAAAAATCATTGTGAGACAAGGAGAAAAGGCTCATTATAAGCAATTTCTTCCTTTCCAACAGTGTTTTCCAGAGTCTTCTGCAACAAAGTGGTAAAATGTCGTTATTGTTTGGTAATGGATTAAATATATTTCCTTGATGATCAACAAACCTATGTTTTGCAAGCTCAAGGCGAAATTAAACCCAGAAAATCTCTCTCCTGATTGGTTGATGTTTAACTCAAGTTTTGGTCAAAACTCAACAGATATCAAACATAATAAGGTTCACTAATTGAGTAAAATACTTATTCTGTTTTATATGTATTCATTTGATGGAATCATCTCAACGAATTGAGCTGCAGAAATCTGTCTATTATAATCTTTGCAGGGATGAGATGTCCCATGTTTTTTCATGTAGAATTTTGAGAAGGAAATAAACTGAAAGCAACAACAACAAAAACAACCACAATTTTAAAGTTTTTGAAAAGTAATTTATTCCAACGATATTTAGCAAAAAATATTGTAATTAAAGAAGAAATTGCTCATTATGAGATGATTTGTTTTTGTCACAAAGGTCTTGGTAATCTTCTGCTGCTCTTATATTTAAATGAATTCACATCTATAAAGGAAATAATCCAATTACAATCAAATGTTACAATTTTATAATGATAAATCGTCCCTTTCTCAAGTATTTTGGCGGCTGAAACATCAAAGGCCGTCTGCATGCACCTGTGCAGGGGTTGAACCATTACCAAACAATAACGACATTTGACCAGTTTGTTGCAGACAACTCTGGAAGGCATTGTGGGAAAAGGAGAAATTGCTCTTAACGAGCAATTTCTCCTTTTCCCACAATGTTTTCTGCTCTATCAGTAGGCTACTTTTCAATTTCATCACAATTTGAAATGTCGTCTGCAAACTAAACTCTTTCAATTTGGGACAGTCAATCATTTGGCGTCTGCATACAACTGTTCAGGGGTTAAGGGGGTGGCAATTCCCCTAAAGGTATTGTAGTGATTGTCGATTTACTAATTAAGATGCCCAGAAAGACAAGACAGAATGACTAGATATTGTTTTATGGGTCACCCTTACCTGAGATGTCCAGTAAGATACTGACCATTACATACTGACCATCATATACTGACCATTACACACACTGACCATAGCTATGGACAGTTCGGATTAATCTTGGACATGCAATTTGGATTTATTCTTGGAACTATGTCTGTGATTTGATGTAATGTAAGTCTGATGTAATGTAAGTCTTACAACACAAGTAGATTGAATATGCTTTAGTGATTTCTTATATGTATGACTACCATGTTATATCATGCTTCATAGAGGTTAAATATTTTGCTGTCTTGATATTTTTTTATATATAATGTATCAAAACAAACATAATAAAAGGAAACAGAATCATGGTTGATAGGAAAACTAACAATTTACTACCGACGCAAATCACTCTTAAAGCTTTAGTAGGAGCTTCCTTAATGAAGGAAAACTAACAATTTACTACCGATGCCAATCACTCTTAAAGCTTTAGTAGGAGCTTCCTTAATGAAGGAAAACTAACAATTTACTACCGACGCCAATCACTCTTAAAGCTTTAGTAGGAGCTTCCTTAATGAAGGAAAACTAACAATTTACTACCGATGCCAATCACTCTTAAAGCTTTAGTAGGAGCTTCCTTAATGAAGGAAAACTAACAATTTACTACCGATGCCAATCACTCTTAAAGCTTTAGTAGGAGCTTCCTTAATGAAGGAAAACTAACAATTTACTACCGACGCCAATCACTCTTAAAGCTTTAGTAGGAGCTTCCTTAATGAAGGAAAACTAACAATTTACTACCGACGCCAATCACTCTTAAAGCTTTAGTAGGAGCTTCCATAATGACTTGTGTCCTGTATTAAGATAACCTCAGCCTTAACTTTCACACACTGTTTTAAGACTGGTTGCTTAAAACAACATTGACACTATAGCTAATATAACATTATAACACACCTATGTAAGAGGACTATTGATGAGTACTTTTTGTTTAACATTATAAAGCATTTGTTTTCAAAACATTTAATGCAAAAACTACCACATGATTGTATGCCTGGTATTATTTATTTATCCCATTCCTTACCAATTTTGTTAAATGGTCCAATCTAAAAGCAAGATAGGAAGACATTAATCTTTAAAAGGACAAAAGATTTGTTACAGTATATCTTTAGACATTTGAGTTACAGAATATATTTTGACAAATGAACTAAAAAAAGAATATGAAAGCATACATTAAAAGACGATAATAATAAAAGCCCAAAAAATGCATTGTCTCTGTATTACTGTATAACAGAAACCATTGTGACAAAAGGTAAAGTTGTTCATAAAGAGCAATAATTATTTCTCCATTTGACATATTGGATATTTAAAGTCATCTGCTGAAGGTGTGTCAAATTGAAGCAATGTTGAGGACAGTGTTCCATTGGTAGAGTTCTGGCCGCTAGACATGAGGGTCGTGGGTTCGAATTCTTTGAGTAGCGGGCTCCAGCTTGCGACCTTTCATTATATAGTAATCCACATTTGGCGCAAGTATTGGTTTTGTATCCAGGAAGCAGAATTGAGAGGGATTAATCTTAGTTGTAAGAACTTTTTCCACAATTCATGTTAAGTAAATCAATTTAGACTAAGTTGAAACAATTTGAAGTTAGGGGTTAATGTTGGCAATTGCTATGCTGTTTACCTTGTCGGATTGGTTGACAGTATTTGAACCCTTTTTGCCTACATGAAATAGACTGGTTCATATAAATATATCAAAACAGCAGCTCACAATAACAAAGTATCACCTTCAAAATTGTCTTTATTATTTTGATTGGGGCTTCCGTGGCTTAGTCAGGTTCAAATCCTGGTGACGGTATCTGGATTTTCATGAGAGGTCTAACGGAATGATGATGGTCCTATACAGCTTGTCCGGCCCTTATGGGCAGTTGAGTATGGGGTCTTCCTCTGTCTTAAAGAGTCGGGCATCGCTACATAACTGAAATAATGTTGACACAATGTAAAACCCTAAGTATTTATAATTGTGATTTGGATTGCAACTATTGTTTCACAACTGATAAATTGCTTGTAACACATGCAGTTTTTCAATTTGTTTAAAATATTTTTTTTTTCTAATTTTTGGTTCAGATGTTCGATGTTTCATTCATTATCAATTTGAGCCATTTATTCTTTTATCACAGTGGCTTCTAAAAACTCTTGAAGCAGATGTGTCAAAATGAGGTGCTGCATAATATGGAGCAAGGATTTAGAATGAAAGAATAACACTTAGGTCTTTATACATAAATTTTGACAGGATTTGTCCTTGATATTGGAGACTTACCAAGTTGGCAGACACACAGCTAAAGGTGTGGTTTGTGGGAAGATTGATATTGCTTACTTTTTTCTCGCAAAGATTGAGTCCCTATAGCGTTGGTACTTGTCAGAATCATATTGTTATTATGAATCTTACAAGTGCTCATGAAAGTAGGATTAGTCAAATATATGTTAAATATGGCATGTCGAGGATTCAATGCAAGACTATAGTAAGTCCTTCATAAATATGAAGCACTTACTATAGTCTTGCGCTGAACCTTGGATGTTATGTATTCTAATTTGCCTCCATAAACCAAGGTCCGAGAGCGGTTTTGATAAGTATTGGTTCTAAGTTAAAAACGGAAAATGTTGTGAATTTTGGTCCTTGTCAAACATGAGGTTACTAGCCATTTACTTATGAATACAGCTAAAAAAAACGTTGACACTGGGATAAACCGCACAATATATACATACTGGGTAGAACCTGATAAAACAAAGATAACGCCACACTAAATCCTGTGCTGTAGATACTTATATTATATATTATTCTATCTAGTATCAGATATATCATAATATTGTGAGAAGAAGAACACCTGTTGATGTACCCTAATAGAAAACGGTTTAGTACAAGACTTAATTAAGTCCTTCACAAATGTGAAAGACTTACTAAAGTTTTATACTCTTCCCTTGAAATGCCCATTATTTCATGATAAAAACCCTTTAAACCTTTACGAAACAATAAAGACATTCAACCATTTTGTTGAGATGCCTATGGAAAATATTGCGGAAAAAGGAAAAATTGCTCTCAATGAGCAATTTCTCCTTTTCCCACGTTTTCTGCCCTATCAAGAACTTTATTTTTCAATTACATCACAATTTGAAATGTCATCTGCAAACTTTCAATTTTGGACAGTCGAAAATTTGGTGTTTGATAAAGGGTTAACATGTTTTTACCTCAGTGCTCTGATTAAAATCACTATGATCAACTTTCAGTATTTCTGCAAAATTGATGTACCATTTTGACAAATGTAGAAGTTGCATGGTCATTCAAACATTTTTTTCCTTTTGTCAAAATGGTTTGTCAAACCATTTCCTACCAGGTCTTTTGAATAGCTAGGTAATGAAGGAAAATTGGATTAGTACGACTTAAAAACAATGTTAGAGGTTAAAAGATTAAAAGATTAGTAACTTGTAAATAAGAATGAAATAGTTACACCTAGTGGTCGTGATCATCAAGTGTAAATGTTTGGTATTTCTCAAGAGCACTCCTATCAATATATCATACTAAGGCAAACATTTGTGAGAAATCTTAATGAATCTGTACAAGGATTTAATGGATTTGTTTGATACTGAAAATGGGAATTTTAGATAAAATGGTAAGGTTCACTAATGCATGTGCCACTTTTGGTTCCTTGTTTGTTAATGTTATAGATAACATCAGTGGGTCCTGCATGGCTAAGTGGTTAAGATGGCAGACTTAGACCTTGGGGGTCTATGTTGGCGGACTTAGACCTTGGCAGTCCCAGCTTCAAGCCCCACTGACACCTCTAGATTCCAGAGAGCGACCTTTGTCACTTTAGAGTCCTAGCCTAGTACTGGTGGATCTAGGAAATTACAGTTACATAACTGAAAAATTGTTGATATGGCATTAAACACCATGAGAACAAACAAACACAGCATCAGCAATAGTTCAGTTATTATGCGATGCCAGGCTCATATTGTTGGAGGAAGACCCCAAGCTAAACATCAATAAGTGCTGATCAAGCTGGGTTACGAGCCAATGGCATTCTCTAAGTCAGTCGGGATTGCTACTTCTCTTGAAAATCCAAATCACCATTATTGTTCCCCTACAATGATTCGGACCTAGGCAGCGGACATGTGATTACAAATTCAGTACACTAACCACTAGGCCACAGTGGCCCTGAATGTACAAGTAGATACATTACTTAACCCTTTACCAAACAAAAATGAAATTTGACCACTTTGATGCAGACGACTTTGGAAAACAAGGTGGGAAAAGGAGAAATTGCTCATGACGAAAAATTTCTCCTTTTCCCACAATGTTTTCTGCATTATCAGAAGATTAATTTCCAATTTCATTACATTTTGAAATGTCGACTGCAAACTCTTTCACTTTGGGACAGTTGAAAATTTGGTGTTTGGTAAAGGGTTAATAGAGATATAAATTCCCATGTTATGGAATGGATTAAGGATCGTTCTGCTGGTGATATATTCTGCTTTTCTCAACAATTATCCAGGTCTTTATAAAATTATATGATTACATGTATGAATATATGATTTCAGGTAAAATGTGGTGCAGTTTATGTAACGGACAGCGATAAAACAAAGACAGTTACAAAGAATGTGATATCTCTCTCGACAGCAGATGACAAGAAAGTAAAAACTTCGAAATATACTCTTGCTGTAGGATCCAGTTTTGGGCATGGTAAGCTTCTACTGTTATCGATCATTGGTGTAAAACATTTCTTATACCCTTTTAATATAAGGAGTCATAATGGACAAATAAAATAAAAAAAAAATATTTGTTGTCAACAGAATGATATACATAGACTTTTTTTTACATTTCACTTAATGGACATACATACCATAACTTTCAACTTAATTTTTATGAATAAGACTTTTAATCTCTGTTAAAGGATCTTTTAACCCTTTACCAGAGAGCAAATTTCCGACTGTCCCAATTTTAAAGAATTTGCAGATGACATTTCAAAATGTAATAAAATTGGATAGTAATCTTGTGATAGAGTAGAAAACATTATGGGAAAAGGAGTAACAAGCAATTCCTTCTTTTCCCACAATGTTTTCCAGAGTCGTATGCAATTAAGTGGTAAAATGCAGTCATTGTTTGGTTATGGGTTAACAGTTTGCTGAAATGCTGATGAGTTTGCACCAAATTTGATAGAGAATAATTTGGGTTTCAAAAAGCTTGTAGAATTATTGGTATCGTTTTAGAATTTAAGTTATATAGTTTATAAGCTGATGAAGAAAACAGCGGAATCAAAAGAGAGTCTTCTCCTAAAGACCCATCTTTCTTTTGTGCCACTTTCATTGACCTCATTGTACAGTTTAAGATGGAAAAGAAACTCCTGTAGACCTCCGAGAGAACACAAAATTCAATTCTTATCATCTAATACATGTATATAGATAAATCTTTGCAATAATGTTTTTGATACCACATAGCAAAAAGAAAAAAATCATTATGATATGTTTTTCACAAAAGTTATTTTGTTTATCTTGTCAACTTGTTTAATAAAGAAAGTAATTTATTGAATAAAGGAATGATTGATTGAATTAAAGGACTGTTTATACTTTACAGTTCATGGGTTTTTGAAGGATACCGACCATGTTCTCAAGTCCCTGGACAAGCACAGAGTGGAAGACAAATGTTTGTTGTTGATAAAGAAACCCAAATCGGCTTCTAAACAGGCAAGTACACATAGCAGAATGGCCTAGTGTTTAGTGTTCAGAAATGTAAATCATATGGTCCCCTCCTGGCGGGGTTTCAAATTTGGACCTTCATGAGAGTAAGCCTCCCGTCTGACTTGAGGAATGCCAATGGTTCTACTTATGGGCAGTGAGGCTTGGTGGTCTTCCTCCGTCAATAGTAAGCCTTGCAATTCAATATACCTGAAAAATCATTGAATCTGATATATACACTCATATTAAGAGACTTTATCATATACAACCATATTAAGAGGCTGCTGTGATTTTGCGTTAAATGTCCTGGCTTCTGACACATTTCCTATGATCATCCATATTGAGTCAAAGTATATGGACGAGTTGATATCGTTTAAAACCATTACTTTTGCTCGGTAAATAATAAGTAATTATTCAATTATAAGTTATGATATGTTTCTGTTTCCTCAATCAAGTAAGATGACTGTTTAAATATTGCAATTGACATTTTCATTTGAAAACTCTAGTAAAACGGAAGTAGTCTTGCAATCAGCAATATGGCAGCTTCAACATAATTCCAAAGGTGTTTTCATTGGATAAACCCGATGAGTTCAGATTGACCCGTTATGTATCCAGGAAGAAAAGCAAAGTGTGATTAAAATATCTTGTTAAAACTTGTTTAGAACAATTGATGTACAGTCTAACTTGTGTTAAGCAGCCAAGCTGCATTAAACAGCCAATACAGAAAGTCCCATTGTTAGATTTATAGTGTCATTCAATTTGTGTTAAGCAGCCAACCTGTCTTAAACAGCCAATTTACTCTGTCCCATAGACTTGCCTCTTAACACAAGTTTGACTGTAGACTATATAGATAAAGACAAAGATTTTACAGTTTTTGATGTTGAATTCTGTTATTTCAGAAGTTAAAGGCAAACGCATGGGGGAATTTAAACTTTTAAATTCCACATTTCCTCACATATGTAAACGAACACTTTTAAAACACACTTTGTGATCAAATTGGTGTGAACTGTATTGATATAGACTAAAATTTCACACTAGATGTTAGATTCTCTTTTTTTTCCCCAGATGTTAAAGGCGCACTCATGGGCGAATTTAAACTTGCCCAGCATGCACCATGGCCATGAGGGTCCCCTGAATCAAGATAAATACAGAACTCACAACAGCAAAAAGGTATAAAGATATCAGTTGTTTATGTTTCTATTGGGTACAACCCTAAGAACTTCAGCAATAAGAAAGAATCCATTAAAATTTGTATTGAGAACGGTGAACCTAAGGTAAGAACTAAATCTCTTTGGGATTTATAAACTGGTTGTGCTTTTTCATTGGTTTGCTAGAAGAAAATGGAAAATACGAAATGTGCCATGGCTGCTATTGTGCGCCATATTTTAATGGCCGGTTAATCATCCAGTGATCGGGGAGGTGATAGGAAAGTCGCTTGAAAATGCCTAGTGTAGAAATAAGACTATAAGCCCTACCTTTACTTTACCTTTTTTTATATTTAGAAACTATTGTAAAACCATGAGACATTCCTCAATACCACCAATTTCTCCATTTTATCTTAATAGAGGTTTTACCGGGACTTGTACATTAAAACAACTAGATTTGGACAATATTAGTCTTCGACTTGATATAGACTAATAGCAGAATTATTTTACAAGTATAAAGGTGATCATGATTGGTATCAAAGAATTCTTTAAGGGCTTACTGATATCTATAGGCTGGATTTGTTTGCCAAATTGAAAGCAAGAGCAGAAGCAACATAAAACAAATTAAAAGAAGAGTTGTTCATTACATTTGGTTCGAATTGAAAGCACAAGTTGACTTGAACATTGAAAAAAAGAAAACTTTTGTCTTAGTGGTTTCTTAAGTCTTTAGGGGCAGATAGATGGATTTAAGTGAGGTATTCCTCGAATGAACTTCTTTACTGTGTCTCTATACTTTTTCGTCTCGTCAAGACATTTCAAACTATTAAAACTTGCTGATCCATCCCCCTTGTCTAGAACACAGGATATATTTTGCTTTTTCTTTTGTAGGGTCCTATCAAAGCAAGAGCCTCAGACCTGGGCCATAGTTTACCGTCAGACTCCGATCTATCAGGAAGGCATCAAAGATCAGGCTCTGACCTTGACATTCAATCGCTATCTGACCTTGAACACACAAGGTCATCAAGGTCACTGGACTTTCAGCAAAAACAGGACAAGAAAAAGGACATCAATGTGCCAAATCTTTACAGTCCATACCCTGTCAACACACAAACAAAGGATCAAAAAGTAGTTCCTGCTCTGGATTTAGGTGGAGACGAATTAGAATTAACCAATCAAACAATGGGTCAAGGATACTCAACAACAGGTGAAGGTCATGTGCAATTGAATCGACCCAATTCACTGCCTCCATCCGTGACAAATAATAAACCCAATAAATCACATAGTGATAAAAAGAGGAGCAATCCAAATGTGAAGAATTTTGAAACTGAGGCTGAAAGCTCAAAAAATAGAAACATCAGCCGGAGTAAGAGTGATAGCGAGGATAACATGTTATATATTCACACGAAGCATGACTCGGGATTTTATAGTGATACGCGACTCTCAAAGGAGGAAATGTACGATTCGAGACTTTCGAAGGAAGAAATGTACGATTATGGATTTAAACAAGAGTTAGACTCTAATATCGGCAATATGACCAGTTCTCCTCGAGCTAAAGACAATGGGCAAACATCTGCAGGAAAGGGATTCTCTAAAAGTGTTACAGGTCGTGTTATCAGAGAAAAGTCGTCCGGAATGAGACCTGAGGGTCAAAAATATAGCAATAGTCAAGTTCAAGGTCAGGGAAACAAGGTCTCTAAGGGCCTTGTGTATCCGTATTCATCATTACATGCTAGTGTTGACAATGTTAATATGCAAATGAACCACCCCTCAAACCATATGACGAGTTCAGGGAAAATGAATAACTATGTCCCAGACACAAACAATAAGGAAAACTTTCAAAGAGGTCATACTAGTAAACGTGAAGAGGATCCCAGAAAGGGACAGAACTCTCAACAGCACTCTCTTAATACTAGTAAACCATCACCTAGTAACAGTTTTCGCAGTGACAGAGACTTGAATAAAAGAAAATCAGCCAGTGATATGAAAGAATCCATCAAAATTTCTATTGAGAACGGTGAGCCTGTGATAAGAACTAAATCGCTTGGGGATTTACAAACTGGTTGTGCTTTTTCATTGGTTGGCCAAAAGAAACTGGAAAATAACCAGGGTGAAGAACCAGAGGAATTTACAGGATCCAAAATGACGGCATATTACAGAAAGCTCAGAGAAATGAAGAAAGAATCTAAGCATGGTAGCCTCCCATTTCGTGGACGAAATGTCGACCTGGAAGGTTTGTCACAAATCGCCGAACAAATGGAATCTCAAGTGCAACGACAGACTGGGAACCAGCCAGGTAACTTTGCTCTGAAAAGCAATAAACCCAAACATTATGGTTCCCTGCAATATTTGCCCATGAGTGGTACCCCGTACAGCCATGTTGAAAAAGACTCTAGACAGATTATACCAGCCAGGAAGCACATCAAAACGCCTGTGAAACCCAAGCGCTGTCTTCCACAAGTACCAGCGGAAGAAATAGATCAGAAAATGAAACATGTTACCGATATGGTTAAAGTAAGAATGAGTGCTGGGAGCCAGTCAAGCTCAAGCCCGAGTTCAAGCCAATCTAACAGGGCACCATCCAACGAGGGGCGTTATGGATATCCAGCAAATCCCACGCCTTCTGATAAAGAGGTGAGTGAATTGTTGGACATCCCTGAGTCGGCCAATGGTGTGGATGGTGGGGAGCATCCAACAAAGGCTGCCACCAAACAGATATTACCCTCCGAGCTGTACTCTCACCCAGCAATTGAGTCGATCAATAATACCAATAGCCTGCACCCTGGGCACAGCACCAGGCATCCTATGGTGAGCTCAACTGGCGGGCGCCTCAGTGAATCTGGACAAACGACCTTGACCTCTCAGAGCACGATAGATTCCGGGTACGCCACCAATGAACCGGACCACGAAACTATTCCTACCTCAATCTATGCCAAGAGTTTGAAGCAATCCGCGCAGTCCATGTACAAAGGAAATAAACTATTGAAACCGCCTGGTGGTGATCAACCTCAGGGCATTGTTATTCCAGAGAACTCGCCTACGAGTACAAAGGGGAGTTACTCTCAGGATATGAGGGCAAAGGGAGGTTACTCTCAGGACAATAAAACAAAGGGAGGCTACCCCAATGATAATTCTGCAAATGTTAGAGAGAGATTAGTGCATCAGGACAGAACCGCTCCTGTCCCTGCTAAAAGAGATAGTCTGCAAACGAGGCAAACCAAGGAACTTCATACGCAGAACTGGGTCAACAATCATCCCAGCCCTGGGGCAAACATCGGGCCGGATGTCATGTATCCGGGAAAAACTCGTCACAACATGAAATATCAGTCTACTGGTAACCTGTCACTACACACCAAACCAAATCAATCAAAAATGGACAATAATAATAACAACTCGCGACACTCACAACCACCATTAACTATGAGTAGCATGTCAGAAAGCTATCCGCAGCAATTTCAATCTTACGCGAACGATCATTCGAACACGGGGACGTATCCACCAAAACCAAAACGCCAACAGCTCTCGCACCATCCTTCAGAACTCTCCGTAAAGGACATTGAGAGAATGAATTATCAAGAAAATCACGCTCAGATTCGCAGCAAAGGGAAATCACTCTCTATGTCTCAGGGTTTAAATCTTATTGATTCTTCGAGAGATTATGGACAACAAGGTGGACATTCACTCACTAAGACTCATCCTAAATTCACTGGTTCCCTGAAAGACTTGTTGGGAGTTGGGAAACAGCAGATTGTGCCAGTAGAAGTTTTAAAGCGGGAAGATTTCCATCAATCTACTGGTTCCCTTTTCACTGAAAACAGGAGTAATCTGGAAACTAGTATTAAATCCCTGGGAAAGCCGAGTTTGTTTCAAATACTGCAGAATTATAATTTATACACTGTTCGAATGAGGATTCCTGAACACTTAAACATTGTTGACAATATTCGGATGATAGAGTGTGAAGTTGTTTTGCCTTCGTCCTATATTTTCGGTGACGAGACACCATTGAGCCCAAAAGGCAACTACGCAAAAATAGGCGGACCGAACAGCGCCTTCAGGCCAGTGCAGACGGGGGCGGCATCTGTCAAGACTGTTTCTATGGTTACAGTGTTGGATATGTCCAATGAGCTGATTCAAACTTTCCACACAGGGCAGATTAAAAAGGGAGACTTGATTGTAGAGGTAAGTGGGATGTTTAAATTCAAGTCATCCATATTGGAATTCTTAAATGCTCTAAATTGAAAGCAGCAGCAGATGACAATGTAAAGCAACAAAGAAATACATTTTCTCTTTGATATTGGGTAGAAGCAATTGTGATAGAAATGATAAATTGCCCTTTACTCATGCCTTATTTGTCATCAATTTAGTCTTGTCACAGCTGCTTTTTAAGGCTTCTGCATTCCATTATGGGGCAATAGATTATCGTTTTTTTCTGCTATTGTTTTCAGTTAACACCAGACACACAATTCAATAACAGAGAATTGGATACTTTCATGAAGACCTTTGTTCAGAATCCTGCAATGAATAGGCCAAATCATTTGGTATCTCTTTAACTTATTTCCCTATATGGGATTTTAATGGTCCAAATTCGAGGCTATAGTTAACTATGAATTTATGGCAAAACGAGTTTCCATTTCATCATGATGTTGGGCAAACTTTTATGACTGAAAGAATACTTGGTCTATACAGCAATTTCTTCTTTTGTCCAATTGATTATCAAAGCCCCTCTCCCCACAGATTTATGTGCACGGTTTTATTATTTATGACATGTGCTGTTTTATCTGATACAGTAATATGTTAAGTATTCAATCCTACATTTCAGTTGAACGAACGACTCATGATCGGGGAAGAGTTGTCTACCCTGACCTCTGTATTGAAGACTTATAGAGGGGAGATCATTCTTACACTGGCACGAGATAAAGCGCGGGAAACCCAGCAAACTGTTGAGAAGGTGAGTAAATCCTATATATCCAAGATTCACTGCAAGATTTATAGTAAGTGCTCCATAAATATGAGGCAATTACTTTTGTATTACAGATCCCGGGATATGTATTTCTACACTATACAGACTTGTTTGATTTATTATTCAATAACTGTCACACTAGAAACAGAAGATTTAAGAAACCACTGGGACAAATTTAGAAACCGCTTGTAGCGAGCAATTTGTCCTTTTTGTCAGCATGATTATTTTTAGCTCACCTGAGCACGTAGTGCTCAAGGTGAGCTTTTGTGATACCGAGATGTCCGTCGTCCGTGCGTGTGTCAACAATTGCTTGTGAACACTCTAGAGGCTACATTTATGATCCAATTTTTATCAAAATTGGTCAGAATGATTGTCTCAATAAAATCTTGGCCAAGTTCGAAACTGGGTCATGTGGGGTCAAAAACTAGGTCACTAGGTCAAATAATTTAAAAAGTTTGTGAACACTCTAGAGGCCACATTTTTGGTCCAATTTTGATGAAAGTTGGTCAGAATGATTGTCTCAATAAAATCTTGGCCAAGTTCGAAACTGGGTCATGTGGGGTCAAAAACTAGGTCACTAGGTCAAATAATTTAAGAAGTTTGTGAACACTCTAGAGGCCACATTTATGGTCCAATTTTGATGAAAGTTGGTCAGAATGATTGTCTCAATAAAATCTTGGCCAAGTTCGAAACTGGGTCATGTGGGGTCAATAACTAGGTCACTAGGTCAAATAATTTAAAAAGCTTGTGAACACTCTAGAGACCACAATTATGGTCCAATTTTTATCAAAATTGGTCAGAATGATTGTCTCAATAAAATCTTGGCCAAGTTCGAAACTGGGTCATGTGGGGTCAAAAACTAGGTCACTAGGTCAAATAATTTAAAAAGTTTGTGAACACTCTAGAGGCCACATTTATGTTCCAATTTTGATGAAAGTTCATCAGAATGATGGTCTTAATGAAATCTTGGCCAAGTTTGAAACTGGTTCACGTGGGGTCAAAAACTAGGTCACTAGGTCAAATAATTTAAAAAGCTTGTGAACACTCTAGAGGCCACATTTATGGTCCAATTTTGATGAAAGTTGGTCAGAATGATTGTCTCAATAAAAATGTTGGCCAAGTTTGAAACTGGGTCATGTGGGGTCAATAACTAGGTCACTAGGTCATATAATTTAAAAAGCTTGTGAACACTCTAGAGACCACAATTATGGTCCAATTTTTATCAAAGTTGGTCAGAATGATTGTCTCAATGAAATCTTGGCCAAGTTCAAGACTCGGTCATGTGGGGTAAAAAACTAGGTCACTAGGTCAAATAATTTAAAAAGCTTGTGAACACTCTAGAGGCCACATTTATGGTCCAAATTTGATGAAAGTTGGTCAGAATGATTGTCTCAATTGAATCTTGGCCAAGTTTGAAACCGGGTCATGTCAAAAACTAGGTCACTAGGTCAAATATTTGAAAAACCTTGTGAACACTCTAGCAGCTATATCTATGGTCCAATTTTGATGAAAGTTGGTCAGAAGGATTGCCAAAATGAAATCTTGGCCATGTTTGAAAGTGGGTCATGTGGGGTCAAAAACTAGGTCACTAGGTCAAATAATTTAAAAAGCTTGTGAACACTCTAGAGGCCACATTTAGCGTCCAATTTTGATGAAAGCTGGCCAGAATGATTGGATTATTTACCATAAGCTTGACTGTCTTAAAATTTTCCAAATTTATTTACTGTTGAAAACCAATAAACGACTTTGAGATACATTTTCCAATTGTTATTATTTTAATTTGCCCAACCAATTGTTACTGTCCCTGCTTTCACAAACCTAAATTTCCTTCATCTTAATTCTCTTTGTCTTGGTGAACATTAACTCAAGAAGACAAATACAATACACATAAAAAAATGTTAACAAGCAAGAGCATTGGCTTAGAGTATTCAATGCAATTAGCACTTAGAAGAGTTTGAAACATACCAACCACTCTGTCTTAAAAATACCTCTTTTTCAAACAGAACTCAGGTGAGCGATAAAGGGCCATTATGGCCCTCTTGTTTAAACTTTTTACTCAATATAAAAAGGTAAAGAAACATTTTTAGCTCACCTGAGCACGTAGTGCTCAAGGTGAGCTTTTGTGATACCGAGATGTCCGTCGTCCGTGCGTCCGTGCGTCCGTGCGTCCGTGCGTCCGTGCGTCCGTCCGTGCGTCCGTGCGTCCGTGCGTGTGTCAACAATTGCTTGTGAACACTCTAGAGGCTACATTTATGATCCAATTTTTATCAAAATTGGTCAGAATGATTGTCTCAATAAAATCTTGGCCAAGTTCGAAACTGGGTCATGTGGGGTCAAAAACTAGGTCACTAGGTCAAATAATTTAAAAAGTTTGTGAACACTCTAGAGGCCACATTTTTGGGCCAATTTTGATGAAAGTTGGTCAGAATGATTGTCTCAATAAAATCTTGGCCAAGTTCGAAACCGGGTCATTTGGGGTCAAAAACTAGGTCACTAGGTCAAATAATTTAAGAAGTTTGTGAACACTCTAGAGGCCACATTCATGGTCCAATTTTGATGAAAGTTGGTCAGAATGATTGTCTCAATAAAATCTTGGCCAAGTTCGAAACTGGGTCATATGGGGTCAAAAACTAGGTCACTAGGTCAAATAATTTAAAAAGTTTGTGAACACTCTAGAGGCCACATTTTTGGTCCAATTTTGATGAACGTTGGTCAGAATGATTGTCTCAATAAAATCTTGGCCAAGTTCGAAACTGGGTCATTTGGGGTCAAAAACTAGGTCACTAGGTCAAATAATTTAAGAAGTTTGTGAACACTCTAGAGGCCACATTTATGGTCCAATTTTGATGAAAGTTGGTCAGAATGATTGTCTCAATAAAATCTTGGCCAAGTTCGAAACTGGGGCATGTGGGGTCAATAACTAGGTCACTAGGTCAAATAATTTAAAAAGCTTGTGAACACTCTAGAGACCACAATTATGGTCCAATTTTTATCAAAATTGGTCAGAATGATTGTCTCAATAAAATCTTGGCCAAGTTCGAAACTGGGTCATGTGGGGTCAAAAACTAGGTCACTAGGTCAAATAATTTAAAAAGTTTGTGAACACTCTAGAGGCCACATTTATGTTCCAATTTTGATGAAAGTTCATCAGAATGATGGTCTTAATGAAATCTTGGCCAAGTTTGAAACTGGTTCATGTGGGGTCAAAAACTAGGTCACTAGGTCAAATAATTTAAAAAGCTTGTGAACACTCTAGAGGCCACATTTATGGTCCAATTTTGATGAAAGTTGGTCAGAATGATTGTCTCAATAAAAATGTTGGCCAAGTTTGAAACTGGGTCATGTGGGGTCAATAACTAGGTCACTAGGTCATATAATTTAAAAAGCTTGTGAACACTCTAGAGACCACAATTATGGTCCAATTTTTATCAAAGTTGGTCAGAATGATTGTCTCAATGAAATCTTGGCCAAGTTCAAGACTCGGTCATGTGGGGTAAAAAACTAGGTCACTAGGTCAAATAATTTAAAAAGCTTGTGAACACTCTAGAGGCCACATTTATGGTCCAAATTTGATGAAAGTTGGTCAGAATGATTGTCTCAATTGAAATCTTGGCCAAGTTTGAAACCCGGTCATGTGAGGTCAAAAACTAGGTCACTAGGTCAAATATTTGAAAAACCTTGTGTAAACTGGGTCAATCAAACCAAAATGTCATCCCAGATTAATAAATTCATAAAGATGTCATGTCATAAACTGATCAAAAATGCAATATGGCCATTTTTTCTCCAGATAACAGAAGTAATTTGTAATTGATTCCATGTGTAAAATATTGTGCCATATGCCTGAATATATTTTGATTTTTCAATCATTCTCTTTCATTTGTTTTTTAATCTTGAATTTGTTAATCTGTTAAGATGATACTACAAGCAGTCAATTTAAAAACAATTGTAAGAAATGGATAAATTGATCATATTAAGCAATTTCTTCATTTGTTACATTTTTTTATGGATTTTCAACACGCTTGAACATGAATTATCTGAATGCATTAAGATTATGACAATACATAATCACTGTGCTAAAACTGAACTAATGAACCCTTTCCCTGTTTTAAGAAATCTGCAGCATACGACATAAAAGCATCAACAACAAATGACAAAAATTCCTACTGCAAATAACTAAAAATGACAAAAATTCCTACAAATAACTGAACATTTGTTTCATAAAGCTTGAAATCATTGTCACAAAAGGTAAAATGGTTCATTAAAGAGCAATTTCACCTTTTGCCACAATAGTTTCAAATGCCGTCTGCAGCAAAAGCATTTGATGTCATCTGCATTAGGGAAAAGGTTAAGCAAATTTCTTTTCAACCTTGTTTCATCTGACATAACCAGTCATATTGTATAAGCGGAAAGTTTTATCCCTGTTAGAGCTATGCAATCTGACTTGACTTTCAAAATAACCCTTGGTGCTTTTGAATAATTTTGTGATAAAAAAAATAATTCATGTTAAAATTTACTCCTTACCACCACATTTTGCAGCAGACGACTTAAAAAAACCCCATTGTGACAAAAGGAGAAATTGCTTATGACAAGCAATTACTCCTTTTACCACAATGCTTTTTCATCTCTTCACATACCATGAAATCAGATTTGGAAGTACATGTTTACAATGCTTTTAATAGTTGTCTTCTTCAAGAAAAGTCATCTGCAGGTGGTAAGAAGTTAAGCATTTTCATAATAGACTTTCTCTCAGTCCCATCTTTCTTTCATAATGTATCTAGTTTTAATTAATCTAAATTTGATTTATTATCAATGTGCCCTCTAGTCTAAAACTGTGCATTTACACCATATTAACATATGTGCCAATATAAATGATAGTACCTTTTCATTTATGAACAATGATAAGACCATTTCATTCATAAGGTCAAATAAAGCAAGCACTTCAAGCCAAAAAATTCAGATTCAATTTGTTAAGTATAATAGATACCTATTATGGATTATTTACCATAAGCTTGACTGTCTTAAAATTTTCCAAATTTATTTACTGTTGAAAACCAATAAACGACTTTGATATACATTTTCCAATTGTTATTATTTTAATTAGCCCAACCAATTGTTACTGTCCCTGCTTTCACAAACCTAAATTTCCTTCATCTGAATTCTCTTTGTCTTGGTGAACATTAACTCAAGAAGACAAATACAATACACATAAAAAAATGTTAACAAGCAAGAGCATTGGCTTAGAGTATTCAATGCAATTAGCACTTAGAAGAGTTTGAAACATACCAACCACTCTGTCTTAAATATACCTCTTTTTCAAACAGAACTCAGGTGAGCGATAAAGGGCCATTATGGCCCTCTTGTTTTTTTATACTTTGATACAATACAGTATAACTTTCAACTCAATATTAAAAGAAACATTTATTCCTTACTTTGATGCTGAGTTTGAAGCACTGTTGTTATCTACAAGTACAGAACTTGAAATCACATATCACCAATTAGTCAGAATGTTTCAGACGTTTGGTATTTCATTCAAAAGTTACAGCTTTGATCATATGAATTAGCCTCCCATAGGTTTTTCATGCAAGGTAGGTAGTTTCCTGGTTGACCGATGAAATGCCAATGGTTCTACCTGGCTTGACAAGCCTTCGTGGGTCTTTCTCGATCATTATGAGCAGGGATATGCAACATAACTGAAATTATGTTGGTGTGATGAAAAAACACTTTAACGCTTCAATTGTCCAAAAGTCTATTTGACTCTCATCCCTAAAAATGTTGTTTCTTTTTAATGGTAGACAGCAATAGGCTACTTGCCTTTAATGATAATTCTCCATTTCTTTATAAGAAATACCACGAGGATGGAAAGTTTCTGTAACTTCCAGGAAAATACTCTAATACAAATACCTTGTTGAAAACAATGTTAAACTTCAATTAAAAAAATTTGTTACTTTCTTGCAGAACTCCTCTGTGCCGACAGATGCAGATTTCAGATTAATGGAGCAGAAAATTCTGGAATTAACGAAAACTCTACAGAAACGTGATCGGACAATTCACAAACTGAATGCCTTCTTGCCATGGCAATCGCCTTCGGGAAAGGGACAGAACTCTGTCTCAAACATTGAACCAATAATCAGTAATCTCAGTGAGGATGAGTACATAGTTTAGTGAGCTGTGATACATTTTACAGTTAAGTAAAGATTAGTATTTTAGTGCTGAAAAGTAGTTCCACCGTAACTCCCTGTGCAAGAAAAATTCAATGTTTTAAAGTCATTGTAACACTAATAGAAAGAAGATGATAATGTTTTTCATGCAACCGCCTCTCCTGCTTTGTGACCATGTACTTCAAATATGAATAGACAACAGTTTCAAAGGTGCTTCAGATTTGTTAAGAGTGAAATAATTTTCAGATATGTTATGGCTTTCATATGAGGGAAAGGGTTGTCTCCCTATGACTTTTGAGGTCAAGTTTGAAAATAAATTAGAAAAAGATATCAATCATATTTATTTGTAAGACAATAAGAAAGACATGTTTATTGGGCATCTTTGTAGGACAATAGGCTCAGCCAAAAGGATTTTACTGGTCCCAAGAAATGTCTGCTTGTTACAATACTCTTGATAGCCTACTGTCAATGTACAGAGTATTAAGTCAAAGTGGAGGACAGTGGTCCAGGGGTAGAGCATCAGCCTCTGGACAAGAGGGTTGATGGTCTGAATCCTGTGGGTAGTGAGATTCTCCTTGTGACCTTTATTTATCCACATTTGGCACAAGTACCTATTGCATATCCAGGAAGCAGAACCAATAGTGATAAGTCCTAAGTTGTACAACATTCGCAAAACCTCTATGCAAATTTGGGAACCTAATGCATTGTTATAGAGAACATGCGGGTATATTAATAGACAACACAACTGATCAGTGGATGACAGTGTTTTTTTACTGATCTGATATGGTTGTGTCTTTTAAAGGTCTTTTTGCTTGGTTTGTTGGAGTTGTAAGAACTTGGTTCACAATTAATGTACAATAAACAAGTACAAATAGTGACACAAGTATTATATGTAATTGGTATTAGTAGTATCTCAAAATGGAGAACTTTAACTGAGTGTTTTTATGGATTCAGCACAATTGTTAACACTTAGAATGCTGGGTAATTTTCTAAAACTAGATTTTTTGTGTTGTCTGCTTTCCAAAACCTTAAGTATCTGCTTAATTTTATGAAGAAGGATACTCAGAGAAGCAATCAGGTTTGATCACAGGCCAGCTGCCAATTTACTTGGCGGCTGGCCTGGATCCTAACTGTTTGCACAAGCATGAAGTCGGTTCCAGCACTATAAAGGTTAGTAACCAGCTGAAGGATTTTTTGTCTATTAGGCTAGAAACTGGAACAGCTTGAAACATTGTAATAAAAGTCACAGGGGTCTATAGTGATCCTGGGGTCAGTACTATGTAATATGACAATTAACATAGTACTGACCCCAGAATAAACTATATACCCCTGTGAAAAAAGTGAGCACTTTGCAAAGAGTTACAGATTGGTTTGTGCATACCTAAGTTTTTTTGTTGCCTGTTATTAGGCAACAGTGGTTTTAAAGAAAGAACTATTTTAATATGAGAGAAGTATTTTAAACTATGTTGCATGTGTAAATGGGTTGTTTTAATTGCATTATTTGCACTATAACCATTAAAACAAGTTTTATATAAGTTTAATATAAACGCCTAGTTAATCAGCGGATATGTTGCTGAGCAAATTAATTGTTTTCTATACGCATTTGTTGAGATTTTTTCAAGTGAAATAAAACGGTGTAATACAATCAATGTTTTCGTCTTATTAATATCCTGTAAAAGTTCAGGCAAAATACATACTTCATTTTACAGAGAAAAGCTATTTCATCAAATATGAGTAAGTTGATTCTGCTGCAAACTGTTATGAAAGTACTTTGGCATAAACCTATACTGCTCCCAAGAGCAATCTATCCTTTTGTCAAAGTGGTTTTCACCTAATATCTTAAATCTTATCTAAAAGGTGTTTTGACTGCCCTTGCTTTCAATTTGGAGTAGCAACACCCAGTATTAAGGTGTCAACCTCAGAACTTGGGCCCCAGCTTAAAGCTTACATTGCTGTAACACTTGAATACTGTTTAAGCAATTGTTAACCACATTGCTCTAACACTTGAATACTGTTTAAGCAATTGTTGACCACATTGCTGTAACACTTGAATACTGTTTCAGCAATTGTTGAAGCAACTGCTTACTACATTGCTCTAACACTTGGATACTGTTGAAACATGTGCTTATCACATTGCTCTAACACTTAGACACTGATGAAAAAAGTTCTTACTACATTGCTCTAACGCTTGGATATTGTTTAAGCAATTGCTTATCACATTGCTCTAACACTTAGATACTGTTGAAAAAAGTTCTTACTACATTGCTCTAACGCTTGGATATTGTTTAAACAAGTGGTTATCACATTGCTCTAACACTTGAATACTGTTGAAAAAAGTTCTTACTACATTGTTCTAACGCTTGGATACTGTTGAAACATGAGCTTATCACATTGCCCTAACACTTGGATACTGTTGAAACATGAGCTTATCACATTGCCCTAACACTTGGATACTGTTGAAACATGAGCTTATCACATTGCTCTAACACTTGGATACTGTTGAAACATGTGCTTATCACATTGCTCTAACACTTGGATACTGTTGAAATATATGCTTATCACATTGCTCTAACACTTGGATACTGTTGAAACATGTGCTTATCACATTGCTCTAACACTTGGATACTGTTGAAATATATGCTTATCACATTGCTCTAACACTTGGATACTGTTGAAACATGTGCTAATCACATTGCTCTAACACTTGGATACTGTTGAAACATGAGCTTATCACATTGCCCTAACACTTGGATACTGTTGAAACATGAGCTTATCACATTGCTCTAACACTTGGATACTGTTGAAACATGAGCTTATCACATTGCCCTAACACTTGGATACTGTTGAAACATGAGCTTATCACATTGCTCTAACACTTGGATACTGTTGAAACATGTGCTTATCACATTGCTCTAACACTTGGATACTGTTGAAATATATGCTTATCACATTGCTCTAACACTTGGATACTGTTGAAACATGTGCTAATCACATTGCTCTTACACTTGGATACTGTTTAAGCAAATGATAACCGAGTTGCTAACCAAATGGCGTTTAACGCTTAAATACTGTGCTAAGTACATTACTTAAATACTGTTTTAGCAAGTACTAACCATGTACTACTCAATTGGATACTATCGAAGCAACTACTAACCACATTGCTTCAAGACATTGGTTTGGTTGATACAACTGCTTACCATATTGTTCTAACACTTGGATGTTGTTAACCGGATATCTCTGAAACTTGGAAAATGGTAAAGCAAGGTATTTAACCACTAAGCTCTATCACTTGGATATTGTTAAAAAGGTGTTAACCGCCTTCCTCTTACACGTGTGTTCTACTTATCCAGATATCGACCATGTTGCTGTAAGACTTGGGTTTTGTTGATAAAAGTGCTGATCAGTTGCTCTAAAACACTTGGATTGTGTTGAGGCAAATGCTAACCACAAGTTGTTTAAGGAAGTGCTAACCACAGATTGTTTTAGCAAGTGCTTACTAAATTGCTCTAACACTCGGATACTGTTTAACCAAGTTTTAACCACATATTAACTTCATTTGGATATGGTTGGTGCTTGGACTATCTCCAGAGTTCTACTTGGATATATATTAAGCAAGTGCATGCTAACCATATTGCTCTGATACTTGGATTGTATTGAGGCAAGTGCTTACAGAATTGCCCTTAGAATTCGCAAGGAAGGGTGAGAAAATGAAGATCAGTTACAACACTGAGACCCTGCACGTTGAACTCCAGAAATTGAAGGAGTCATGGGGAGAGGCAAAACAGACGGCAACTGATCGTGTGTGCTGGAGAGGTGTAGTGGCGGCCCTATGTCATGGAGCGGATATACAGGATTAAGAAAGTAAGTAATCAATATTTTAGCTCCATTGCTATAAGTCTTGGATACTGTTAAAATCAAGAGTTATACACAATACTCTAGGTTGTTTTAGCCAAGAACATTTTGCTGTTTTGATTATACAGTCTAACTTGTGTTAAGCAGCCACCCTTTTAAGCAGCCAACCTGTCTTAAACAACCACTGCAGAAAGTCCCATTGTTAGATTGATAGTGTACATCAATTTGTGTTAAGCAGCCAACCTGTCTTAAACAGCCAATATACTCTGTCCCATAGACTGGCCTCTTAACACAAGTTTGACTGTAATATGTTGAACATATTAGCCTAGAACCTGTGAATATAGGAATGTCAGCCGTAATATAATTGAAAAATTGTTGACGACGTTAAACCCCTAATAAACAATATGTGTGACCACTTCTCTATATGTATGGAATGTGTGGCTGGTAGAAATTCAACGCAACACCAGACGAAAATAATGGACTATTAAAGGATATTTTTGTGTGATAATATTTAAGAACAGTCATTGCCCATAAAAGCGAAAATTGCTCATAAAGGACAATTTTACGTTTACGAAGTGTTCATTTCTTTGACCATTGTAACATGTATGTATATATGTGCTCTATTTAATCCATTACCAAACAATAACGATATTTGACCAGTTTGTTGCAGACGACTCTTAAAAACATTGTCGGAAAAATGAGAAATTGCTAATGACAGCAATTTCTCATTTTCCAACAATGTTTTCTGCCCTATCAGAAGATTATTTTTCATTTCATCATATTTTGAAATATCGTCTTCAAACTTTTCAAAATTGGAAAAGTAAAAAAATTGGCGTTTGGTTAAGGGTTAAAGTGTGTCTGTACGAAGAAAGCGGTCAATGGGTGTGTTTTTTATGTAAGGCTGGCATGTATTTATATCTATCCACCCGTCTTACTTCATTTTCTCGTGATTTTCACAAATCATGCTTGGGATGGAGGATACCTAGTTTTTACCCTTAGAATGCTGGGTAATTTTCTGAAAAATAGATTTTGTGTTGTCTGCATTCCAAACCCCTAAGTATCTGCTTAGTTTAGATGAGGAAAGATAGTCAGAGTAGAAAAACAGGTTAGATCACAGGCCAGTCGCCAATGTATTTGGCGGCTGGCCTGGATCTAACCTATTTGCATAAGTATGAGGTCCGTTGCATCACTATAATGGTTTAACACACCTTGGTAATGTACTCCGTACATGGGCCGAACATGGGCAAAATTCTGTCCTAGGTTTCATGTAGTCGATGAGACATGATTTATTCGTTTCTCACCGCTTTTCATTTATGTTCACGTCGGAAAGCAGTCGGTGGCTTGTATAGAATTGTGTGCAGTACTGGTGAGGCATGTCCAGGAACATAAACAGGTGCGCTGATTGCTGAGATATGACTGAAATACTGTTGAAAACGGCGTTAAGCCTCAGCCCTACTAACCTATTGTATAGATGCGATCAGTTTGGAATATGTCACGTCACTGTATAATTAGACCAAACAAAGTCCATGATAAGCTCATTAATCAAGCTTTTTATTGAGCTGAAGATCGGGATCTTTAGAGCTTTATGGGATCCTGCATTATCCAATGGTTTAGGAGGTGGACTTGTTACCCTAGGCTACGGGTTCGAACGCAACTCATTTCGTGGGAGTGTCCTTTGGCAAGACACTTCAGAGCCCTAGCCCAGTACCGGTGAATCCAGGAAAGCCTTAGTATATCTTAATAGTGTTGAGAATGCTTAAAACCCCATGCTCTGTCTCTATAATGGTGTGGTAGTCTGCTATTGTTTTGACAAATCGTGTAGATTTGTGTTCAGTGACATATCAAACATATCTTTTTTTTTTATTTTTCCTGTGGTCCCGCTGGTGTCTAACTGAAACCTGTTCCCCTTTTTCAGATGATTTGAGAGGTCCAACTTATGAGATTTTGTGACGGGCTCAATTTGAAAGCGTCTGCAGGAAAAAGGGATTGGAATAAAGTATAGCATTTCTTTAGATATCTTCGACAACGTGACAGAAGAATAAACCATGTTATAAGTTATTTATCTTTTTTTCGTCACAGCTTTATGAAGTCGTCTGCAGCAGATGCACCAGAGTGGGCTTGACATAGCAGACGGATTAAACCAGAAGGCACAGATTTCCAGGATTACATCAGGATCTATTACAGGCACGCATTGCAAGCCAAACGATGCGTTTCTGTAACCAAATGTCCTGTTTGTAATCGTTATTTCCATGTCTGTTAAGTTTGTTTACAATTGGAGACTTGAGATTTATTTGTCGAAAGAAGATGTGACTGTATCGCAATTGATTGTCTTTTTCCGTCGATTTCTAAAAAGGTTACCTTTGTGTAAGCTGCATACGATTTTTGCTTTTGATTAAGGTTTAAAACGTTATTCGATAATTTACTTAAAACATATTTCCCTGCATAAAATATTGCAGTGAATTAGTAATACGAAATACCGCTGTATACACGTTATGGCAAAAGGGACTAGCCACAAGTTCTAACAACGTATTGGATACAAAACGCATACTCTATATCGATGTATGAGCTCCCTGCAAGCGATTTCCGGGGACATTTTGTGCAAAGAGAAGAAACTTGGGGTTGCAATTAATATCTTCTTTTTTCATGATATACTTGACTTTGTTACTTTGCTGTACGGAATCGTAATGGTGTAATCAAGTTGCTTTGTTAACCCGTTACCGGAGTAATGCTAATGTCAATGTACAATATTCGAATACATGTAAATAAATAAAGTCAAATAAAATATAACTAAGATAAACTATGGTGTATATGTCTTTTTTTCAAATACCACTTTATTATGATCCCTGACACACAGCGATTGTAAATCAAAAACAAGACTGAAAACAACAAAAGAATAGAAAAGCATGGAAATAAATGAGTGAAACAAACTCATAAAATGGAGCAAACTAATAATATACAATGTGTATACTAAGAGCACGTGTCATTTAGTTTCAATTGGGCCATGAAAAAATTGGTCCAAATCTATGAACGCGTGCGCGGCAATCAAAAGGACATTTTCCCCTGCTGCAAAAGTTTTCATCCAAACCCGCCCGATTTGAGCTCCAACTTTGGCACCACGACAAAATGGGGTTAATTTTCTGCTGCGCACGCGTACCTAGATTGGACCATTTTGTCGTGCTGCTAAAGTTTTCATTGTAAACCCGTCGATTGAGGCTCCAACTTTGGCCCCACGAGAAAACGGGGTACATTTTCTGCTGCGCACGCGTACCTAGATTGGACCATTTTGTCATGCTGCAAAAGTTTTAAACTAAAACCAGTCGATTTAGGCGCTAACTTTGGCACCACGAGAAAACGGGGTACATTTTCTGCTGCGCACGCGTATAAAAGCATGGATCATTTTGTCCTGCTGCCAAAGTTTTCAATGAAAATCGCACAGTTAAGGCTCTAACTTTGGCACCACGAGAAAACGGGGTTAATTTTCTGCTGCGCAGTGTACGTGGACAGTTTGTCGTACTGAAAATGTTTTAAGCGACAAAATTAGATTATGTTTTGCCGAGCACGCACGCACATGGTTTTGGCGCATTTTCCTTGGTGCTAAAGTTTTGAATGAAAACCTGTCTATGAAGGGCTTTTGCAGCAGGAGAAAATAAAGTTAATTTTCTAATGCGCAAGCGTAATATTTGAGGGGACATTTTCTGGTGCTACAAATCTTTTCGTTAAAAAGTGGTTTGGACACGGCGAAACTTTCGAAGCAGGAGAAAAGGGGCATATTTTCGCCGCGCACGTGGAGACTTATGTTTTCTTAGTGCGCTTATATATCTAAATTTTGAGGCCGGGAAAATGCCGACCTTTTCGTCGCATATATATATAAAACTGCGTTTTGTAGAAAATCCTTTAACCCTTTACCGAACTGCAACTTTTCGACTGTCCTAAATTGAAAGACTTTGCAGACGACATTTCAAAATGTGATGTAATGGGAACATTATCTTCTGATAGGGCAGAAAACATTGTGTGAAAAGGAAAAATTGCTCGTTCAGAGCAATGACTCCTTTTCACACAATGTTTCCCATAGTCTTCTGCAACAAAGTGGTTCAATGTCGTTACTGTTTGTGAAAAGGGTTAAAGGCTATGTGATAGGGTAGGAACCCTACATACAAAGTCATGTAGAACCATCTAACTTCTTCAATTCAGCTAGGAAACTACCTCTTATGTACATATCAATCAGTGCCTGGATTCATACCAAAGCAGCGAACTTACAGTAATTATTGTTTATATGGGTTTAACATCGCAACAACAGTATTTCAGTTATATTGCGATACCCGACTCTTAATGATGGAGGAAGGCCCCATACTTAGTTTAATAGCGTAGCCACATGTGGGTGAGGGTTTTAACCCTTTCCCAAACAATAACGACATCTGACCTCTTGGATGCAGACGACTCTGGAAAGCAGTGTGTGAAAAGGAGAAATTGCTCTTGACGAGCAATTTCTCCTTTTCGCACAATGTTTCCTGTCCTATCAGAAGATTATTTTTCAATTTCATCACATTCTGAAATGTCGTCTGCAAACTCTTTCAATTTGGGACAGTCGAAAATTTGGCATTAATAAAGGGTTAAATAATTTTTGTCGTCTGCTACAAAACTTGGCACAAGGACTCCATAATAAGTTGTCTCAACGCAACAGCCGAAAATGACGGGAGAATACGTACCTAATGAGCAGACTTTTTGTCATGATTTCTACCGATTATCACAAAGCAAATGTGTTTTTCCTCTAGCTTTTCATTTTTGGACCAGTCCCTAATTTCTATTTAGGATTGGTTAAAAATGATCTATTTGTATGGGGTTAAGCACAGAGTCATCAATTTTCAGGTTATGTAATAGCTTTCCTGGGTCTAACCAGTACTGGACTAGAACCAAACTCCTCACAGTGATCTCCCCTTGCTACGCTGCATCGACCACTGCCACCACAAGATTTTTCATCCAGATTTGGACGAAATTCAAATGATGCTGTTTTGTTAAGAGATTACAGGATATACATGTATTAGTTAATTTAGTAACAATATCATGTTGTATTGATTTCTGACCAGTTAAGTTGAAAAAAAAAAATATTTTTGTTTATATACACTCTGAAGTGTCTGCCAAAAGACACACAAATGAAACCAGATGTGCGGATTGAACCCCAATCCACTGGTAGCCACATTGACTATGCAGGTTAAGCTGTAAAGCAAAACATTTGATGAGGAACAACCGACTAACCAAACATTATGAACAAGAGCACCACCGTAAAGGTGCTAACTGTTCATATTTCTTTTTCAAAACCCCTAACTTACTGTTAAATAAATATGCCAGAGTTATATAGCTTTACTAATGAGTGTCCGAGTTTAGAAAAGTTGACATCTACAGTTGCTTACAATTTGGACCAGTTACAATTTTGCACATAAGCAGAATGGGTGAAATAATTTGGTCTGTATTGTTCGGCCTTTCCGGTTACTAGTGTAAACAATTCAATCATTTGGCATCAAAGCTAATACGGAAAAAATAATGAATTACTAACATTAACCCATTTCCAAACAATAACGACATTTAAGCAGTTTGTTGCAGACGACTAGAAAACGTGGGAAAAGGAGAAATTGCTCTTTACGAGCAATTTCTCCTTTTCACACAATGTTTTCAGAGGATCATTTTTCAATTTCATCATATTCTGAAATGTCGTCTGCAAACTCTTTCAATTTGGGACTGTCAAAAATTTGGCGTTTGGTAAAGCACAATAATCCTCGGTCACAGTGCTTTCAAATGTTATTTGCTGCAGGGCTGATTCAATATGCATCCATTGTGGCTTATCAGCTTATGCTTGCGATGAATACACAATATAACAAACACTGCAGTCCCATTTTTAAATCTTTATTATGATTAGACAAAATGAATTAACTGTACAAATGGTGGGATGTATGTTCCAAACAGCTAGATTTACTTTACACAGGAAATAACGACAATTTGTTAATCTGCATTTTTATTTGATATGGTTTAACATTGCTTCAGCAATATTTCATGTATATTGTGATGCTTAGCTTACGACAATTGGAGTAAAACCTCTTCCTCAACTGCCTATTAGGGCAGGTTAAGAAGGGTGTTAATCCGCATGCTTTGAGTCACTTTTTAGATTATCTCTTGTCAAAATTCAAAGCTAGAGGAACTGTAAATTGAACCCACATGGAAAGAGGACATGTGATTTCAAGTTCTGCACTCAAACCACAAGGCCAAAGAGGGTATGTTTGTCTTCTTGTAAAGAAACCATATCACCTATGGACAGCTTTGAAGCAATTCTAGTAATTTGATAACACTGTGACCGAGGAAAATGATCATTAATTTCTATTTAATTTTCCCTCAATGTTATATCCACAAGCAATATGCTGCAAAGGTACTAAATTGAAGCCTTTATCTATCAATTAAACACCTTGTAGAATAGCAGTTTTAAAATGCCTTATGTCCCAGCAGATGACTGAAACATTGTGTCAACAGGAGAAATTGCTCAAACTGAGCAATTTCTCCTTTTGTCACGATAGTTTCCTTTCAACATTTCCAAAAAAATACATGTACCATTTTCATAGTGACAATTATTGTCTGTAGTTGCCTATTTTTTTTACCATTACACAATTTAATATGAGAGAACGATTTAAATGAAACAATGAATGACATTGATGAGTGCAATGCAATAAGTGTAGAATACACGATGAGCGAAGATAAAATTATGTTGATCTATGTACACTATTTACAATTTAGTCCCCATTTTCTTCTTATTTTCCTTTTCAATACAACTTTCATCAAACTTTTAACCAACTTCCCTGATATAACATTCACAATGATAGTCCATTTTACACAAGTGATACCTTGACACTAAATCTTTTGAAGACAATTAAAAATGTATATTCATTATAGATAAAAAATAAATCATAAAAATCTAATACGGAAGGAATCAAACTACATTTTATAGAGAATACTTGTTCCTTTGCCATGAAATATGAGATTATATCCTCAATAATAATGGAGATCAATCGAAACATATTCATGAGATCTTGTGAGCGAGAGAAAATGTGCAAAGTATCTCGCTTGCAGTAATGATAAAGCATCAAATATCTCATAGCAAACTAACGAGTATTCAAATTAACTACTGCTTAAGCACAGAACATCTCATGAAATTTTCATTTGTTTGACGTAACTATACCGGATTTTGCTGACCCAACTTTGCTTCTTTAACATGCCTTTATCATGTCATCTGAATTGACACATCATGGTGTCAGTGGCAAATAAATCATATTTCAGTTGTAAGATAAAAAAATATATTTCATATACTCTTTTTTTTGATTTTGCATGTAAGCATTTAACAAAAATCGATTATCCTCTCATGTTTGTTCCGTATTGCATTTGGTTATGAAAAATATACACCAGGGAAACTTTTCAATGGATCATGTTTTGTGGCTACTTATTGGAATCATCTTGATGAGATAATTCTAAAAAAACTCCAAAGATAAGGTTTTAAGAGACAGCTTAAGGGAAATACAACCTTTACCTGGTTACCGTTTAACTAAGAGACTTAATTAACATAGATAGTATCTTAAACAAAAATACAATATTGCAACAAGACATGTCATTGGAAGCGTCTCTGAGAGACGCTTCAAATCACATGCCTTGTTGCAATATTGCGGTTTTCAATATTGAAAAAAACAATATCTTTTTTTTCTTCTTCGTTCTCTCCAACTCCCTTCGAATGATGCATTACCTTGCGATATTGCTTTTCTCTATATCAGAATTATAGGGAACATTGTTTTGAACTTATACAAGTTTTTAGCATGGGATGCTTATTAACACTATAATGAACCTTGAGTCTATTCACACTAGAAGTCGCTCTCTTCCGATTCGTCAAAGTTGTACTTCACTGGGGCTCGTGACCGCCCTCCACCCCTTGCAGCAGCCACCGCCGCTGAAGACACGAAATCTTCATCACCATCTGACCCTGAATCGCTGAAGTTTGAGATCTTTTTCTGAAAAACAAGAAGACAAATTTGAAAATGAGTCATCACAGGATGGACATATCTGAGGGAACATGCATTGCTGAAGTATTTGTGTCTTCAAAAACATCTCAACATGACACTCATTTGTACAGAAAACACCATTAGAATGATGAGTAATTTTCCAAAGATTTCTTTTTGTGTTGTCCGATCTCCAAGACCTTATATAAATGATTAATATTTGTTGAGAGAAGTTACCTAAAGTCACAAACAGGTAGATCGCAGGCCAGCCGCAAGTCAATCAAATTCGTCAAAAGTATGTTATTCAAATCACAAATTATCCCCAACATTTCATGGTTTAGAATCCGAAATAAATAACAATGGCAATCAAAAATACAATTTTTTCAATTCATACACGCAACGTTTCTTTGGAAAGTACTACGAATTACAACAAAAAAAGAAAACCTTCAAGAAATTTTTGGAAAAGTATATAAAAGAAATATTAAATTCTATGTCTTTTTGTTTTGCTTAAATCAAAGTGTACTTGTGCATTTTTCAATACTTTTCACAGTTGTATGTTGTTATATCCTTTACTCACTTTAGAAGCTGCTGCCTTTTTCTTCTTCGGTACAAATTCCTCCTCACTGAAATCCGAATCCATATCTTTCGCTCGCTTTGATGCTGCTTTCTTTTTGGGTTTATCGTCTTCACTATCACTATTGGAAAACACCGCTTTCTTCTTTCTTGCTGGAGCTTTCTTGGGTTTGTCATCTAAATAATAAACAATGAACAAGGTCATATGTTAGTCTGTTGTATCATATGTCTAAGCTTTGTTAAAGCATCAAAGCTGAATTGTTTTTATCAATTTCCTCAATATTTTATTTTAGGCATGGATTAAGAATTGAGTCCATGATTTTCACTAAAAAATTGAGTCAATAACTATTCAATTAAATTTCATCTTTCCTTTTTCTCAATACAGGGTTCCCCATATGATAGAAACCACAATAATGTAACAGGGAAAAATTTATTCTTTTTGTCACAATGGTTCCTTGAGAATTCCGCAGCAGACCTCAGCTTGGACTAGACCTATTGTTATTTCTTTTACATGGGACTATTTACATGTATTAGTTACAAACAAATCCGAGAGAAAAAACTAAATAAAAAATGAAGTCTGACAGTTTACCCATCAACAGATTAAAAACAAAGGGCATAACAGATTTCAGAGGGTATTCCGCATAATAGAATAATAATACTCAAACTGACCGCTACTACCAGCTTTCTTTTTTGTTGCTTTTGGCTTCTTTTCCGCAGGTGGCTTCTTCTCTGCAGCTTTTTTCTTAAAGGTATTGACAGGCTTGAAGTGTAGATCATCTTCCTTGACCTTGGTCTCCCCGTCACTGCTATCATCAAACATTATAGGATCAGGGCCTGGTGAAACAAAAATCACATTCATGTAGTCAAACAGGTTTAATTAACTTTTTACCATCATCAAATTTTCCACTGTCCCAACTTGAAAGAGTTTGCAGTCAACATTTCAAAATGTGATGAAATTGGAAAACAATCTTCTGATAGGGTGGAAAACATTGTGGAAAAAGGAGAAATTGCTAGTCACGAGCAATTTTTCCTTTTCCCACAATTTTTTCCCCAGAGTAGTCTGCAACAAAGTGTTTAAATGTCGTTATTGTTTGGTAATGGGTTAAGCATTACCTACATACCATATCAACATGCTTGTATGCTTTTAAACGCTGTAACAACAATTTTTCAGTTATGTAACAACTTTCCTTGAACCACCAGTTTTAGGCTAGGGCTCTGAAGTGATTTACACAAGGTCACGCCCACAAAACCAGAGGTGTTGGTGGGGCTCAAACCAGGGACCTCTGAGTTCAAAGTCCGCAACCTTAACCACTGGGCCACGCAGGACCCTATATCAAGCTGCAGTAGAAGACTCGAGAAGTTATAGAGACGAAAGAGATCCGAAATTTTCTTTTTTCACAATGGCTTCCTCCCAATATCATAAAGAACAGATTATTTTTCATACTCTATGATCCTTGTCATCTGCTGTTACTTTCAATTTGACCAATCACAAATTCCCATATTTTGTTCTTGCTATTTTTGCAGTCGTCTGTTGTTTTCTATTCCAGTAACAGATTGCTATAAAAGGGAAATAAACTAAGTAGTGACATTCCCACCTATTAAAATATTTTTTATTAGAAGTCTCCATCTCAAATAACAATAACAGGTTTAGATTCTAAATGAAAGATTTTGTGACTGGTAATCCAGTCTGAAGCATGAATCAAAACATAACAAAATTGTCTGAGGTATTGGAAAAGAATTAAAAAAAGAAGAAGAAGTTTTATTGCCCATCAACCAAATGGCTATTCAGCTGCATGTCTCGTACAAAAGTACAGCTGTTAAACAGTTTCTAAGAAATAAAAGTTCAATATCCAAATTTCCTCATATCTGTGAAGAAGCTCCTTTAAAAGTAAACTAAATCCATCAAAGAGTTTATCAGACTACCCTACCAGATTTTACAGGTGAAGGACTGCTGGATTTTTGCGAAGACGACGGCTGTGTTGGCGTTTGACCCGTGATTTTCAACCACTCATCTTCATCTAATTCCTTTGACGTCGTAGGCTTGTCATCCGCACTTGGAAAATCGTCATCATCAGAGTCGAATACGGCCTTGGTTTTCTTCGGTTCAGCTTTTCTGTGAAAGTTTTAAATTCATTTATTTCCTATAATGCATGGAATTTACAATGTAACAATATTTTAGCTGTATCATATTAACACATTCTTGTAAAAGCTTACGATCAGTATAGGTTGAGCACAGTATTCAAAGTGGAGCTTTGCAAACACTTAGATTTATTTATTTAAAAGGGTTTTAACATCGGGTCAACATTATTTCAGCTATGTGGTAATACCCAACTCTTAATGATGAAGACCTCATACATAACTGGCCATAATGGTGGTCAAGCCAGATACACCATCGGCATTCTGTAAGTCAGTTGGGAGATTACCTCTCATGAAAAGCCAAATGCGGTCACAGGGATTAGAACTCAATCGGAGAGTGACCATGTGACTTCAAGTTATGTATTCTAACCACAAGGCCACCAAAAGATATTGGTTTTCGTTCATTTATTTCCTATATCATATGGCATTAATGCCTCACTATTTTAGTTGTATCATATAAGAGGACTTTCCTGTAAAAGCTTGGGATCAGAAAACCTTCTACGCAGGTGCTTATCTAAGCTATATCTAACGAATAACCAGAAAAGAGGGTTACAGAAAAACATTAATTTATCAAAGAAATATGTCACTTCATATGGACATCATGCTTTTGTTTGTTTATATGGCATTTAAATCAGAATCAACAATTTTTTTTTAATTATATAACGGCTTTCCTGGATTCACTCGTACTAGGCTAGGGCTCTGAACCATCTTACCAAAAGAACAATCACATAAAAACCAAAGGTATCAATGGTGTTCAAATCGAAGACCCCCCAAGTTCTAAGCCCACCACCTTAACCACTAGGCCAAGCAAGTCCCTTGGACCTCAAACTAGCTACTCCTAAGGATTATGATATACTTACTTAGCAGGTGCTTTCTTCACGCGTCTCTTTGCAAGACCGACGTCTGAGTCGTCTCCACTGTCAGATTGCACTTTCTTTGACGTCTTTTTCTTCGAGGCGCCAAAATCGGAATCATCATCTGACATAGCGGCTTTAAATGAGTCGTCGCTGCCTGAGTCTACGGCCATAACCTCTTCTTCATCATCTAGCTGATAGTTCACCTTTTTGGAGGCTGAAAAATTGGAGATAAACAAATGTCTAACCTGTCAGTCATGGGGAATTTTGAAGGATCACAGGTATAATTCAACAGCAGATCAAAATTAATAAGGAAAAGGAATAGATGATTACAATCTAAGACAACATCGTAGTGGTAATCTTATAAATATTATCATTCAATTCCATCCTGATTCAGCAGAGCGTCTTCTTCAGGTAATAGAAACAATTGACATCATATTAACGGATGTAAACATGTTACAATTTTCAGCAGTATAATGATATTATTGCAGCTCTTTACGAGCAATTTCTTCCTTTCCCACAATGTTTTTCAGAGTCGTCTGCAACAAACTGGTGAAATGTCGCTATTGTTTGGAAACAGGTTAAAGCAGATATTCCACATACCAGCTCGCCTGGATTCAGCTTTCTCTCTTGAGAATACGCCTTCCAGGAAGCTACCATCCATGTCTGCATCTGAAGCATCACTCTTCATTGAATCCTCCGAGTCTGACCAGGGATTCTTCTTCTTTCCTCCTTTCTTTCCCGCCCCTTTCTTTGGAGAATTGCTGGAGGGCTTTTTGACCCGAGGTGCTGAAGAATTTTTATAATAATCAATAAGAATTTTCAAACAGATCAAATTTGAATTCATCCCTTTTACATTCTATATGGCTTTTACGCTGTATCAAGATTATTTCAGTTATGTTCTGACACCTGATTCATAAAGATGGAAGGAGACCCCAAGCTTAAGCCCATAGAGACTGGTCAAGTCGGTTAGTACCATTGACATTCCGTAAGTCAATTTGGACCCGTCATTTCAAATGCACTCTAATCACTGGGCCAAGGCTACCTTATTTAAATGTGAAAGCAACACAGAATGCAATATAATTAAGCATAAAAAATTGTGGTTTTTAATGACTTTCAAAGCAGTTATCAGGCCTGCTATTGTTAAATAATTTTCAAGCCTGAAAATCACTACTTGAAGCCTGAATTTAAACAACTTGAATATGAACAAAGGAAGATTTAAAATCTCAATGCCTGAAATCAGTACCAGGCCCAAAAAATAAGCAGGCCTGAGATATACAGTCTGAGTTATCATGTACTGAGGGGTATAAAAAGGTAAAGGTTTTGTTTATCATAGTGTAACCAGCCAGTTTGGCTAGTGAGACACTTTTTACTGATTATACCGAATACCTCCCAACAACTCTCACTATGCCAGGCGCCAAGCTGATATTAGTCGGTAACCATTAAATTGACTTATGAGACACTTTTCACTGATGATACCAAGTACCTCCCAACAACTCTCACTATGCCAGACGCCAAGCAGATATTTGTCAGTAACCATTAAATTTGATAAGTTTTACCTACCCTTCTCTTTCGCAGCCTTGGGTTCCTTCACCTTCTTAACACCTTTGATAGCTTCCACGGGACTTCCTTTAAGTTTGAGTCGCTCAGCCAGAGAGAGCGGCTCCTTCTCATCATCATCCTCCTTCTTGAAGAAGTCGAGAAGATTTCCTTCGCTTCCCCCCTCTTGCTTGCCCTGTTAAAACGTAGGGTGAAAAATATAACACCTATAAATTCGACACATGCTCAAACACATACTCAACATTTTATGTTTAAAATGTACATAAGGTCAAAACAACACTCCCTCTTATTTCAATATATTTGTATTGTATAACAGAAGCCCATAAAAGGTACTTTCCCATTTGGAAATTTCTTTAAAATTATGCTTTAAAAAAAATTCATCGTCACACCAGCTTGTGAGTTTCCCAACTAAGTAATTTCATTGATAAAGTTCGAAAAATTAACCAGCTTAAGCATTTTCCCTATTCAAGGTAAAAAGGCTCCACTTTATAATATATTGGTAAACCATGGGTGAAAGTTGAAGAATTTCAAAAACCTGAAATCTGTAGTTCATTTTCCTGGAAGGCATGTTTGCTATAGCATGATATAGGGACAAAAAGTCTCAAAAAACCTGAAATTCAGAAATAATCCTGAACACTTTCACCCATGGTAAACTGAATCACTATGATTAGGTAGAACCATCAGCACTCCGTTAGTCAGATGGGAGATAGATGATCTTGATGAGCATGCATTTATTTAATTAAACAAGAGACTGTAGAGCTCAAATATTAACTTTTTATAGTTAAATCCTTTACCAAACGCCAAATTTTCGACCGTCCGAAATTGAAATAGGTTGCAGACGACATTTCTCATCTAATAGGGGAGAAAACACTGTGGGAAAAGGAAAAATTGCAATTTCTCCTTTTCCCGTACTGTTTCCAGTGTCATTTGCAACAAAGTCGTGAACCATCATTATTGTTTGGTAAAGGGTTAAACTAAACAAACATCAGTTCTAGACTTACTTTCATTTTCTTCCTTTTGTTTGCTTCGTTTTCAGCTTTAACTTTCATGGCAGAGTCTACTCGTGGTTCAACTCTCCTTCCAGCAGGGGAGGGCAAGGCTTCTTGCATTATCTTCTTCACTCGACCACCCTTGGTTTTCACCTCTTTCATGGTCTTTCCACTCGCGTCTTCCCTTTCTTTTTCCTCAACTTTCTGTTAAAATAATCCATTTACTTTATATAAGGGTTTTACATATCGTCAACAATATCATGAGTGAAAGTTGAAGAATTTCAACAACCTGAAATCTGTAGTTCCTTTTCCTGAAAAGGCATGTTTGCTATAGCATTATATAGGGACAAAAGGTCTCAAAAACCTGAAATTCAGGAATTATCCTTAACACTTTTACCCACGCAATATTAAGAGGATGTCTATTTTTAGATTGAATTAAGTTTCAAAAGCAATGCATCTGTTTTGAAATTGATATTGTTTTAACAGCATTTATGTAGATACAATTAGCTACCCAAAGTGATTTTTGAATCATTATAAAAGGCCAGTACCGAAATCTTAAATGACTTATTTCATTTTTCCATCTGTGAACAAGCACCTTTAAACTCAAATAGAGAGGGTTTTGTACTCCACTAACAACAAAACCACCATGCCAAGAGGCCTATTGATCCATCCCAATACCTTAACACATTATTGTCTTCGATTGATCACTCTATTATAATACTTGCACTTGATGACACTTTAACAAAACCACTATTGAAAATGTCTGAAAAAAAAAAAAGAAGAAAAACCTCATTCAACCAATATCTGGACCAAGGATAAGGACAACACTGGTTCTGTCGGTTAAGGACCGATTTCTGTTTTACATGACTAATTGCAAGATGAGATTTGATAAAAAAAATTGGTCCGGATATCACATTAAACAAACCTAACAATGTCTCCAGAATCACATAATTAATCCGTTATTTGTTATCCCCATGTCAAACAATGCCTGGTGTTGGGGTGGTAAAGAGGTATCGAAATGTCAGAATCTTGGACCTATTGGGATTTGGAGATTTCCTGATCCCTCATCAGGACAAACCTAAAACCCACATTAATCAATTCCTACACATAACAGTTCAACTCACATCCAACTCCTCCAAAAACGCTTCCAAGTCATCACGCCAGAGGTCCGTGGGGGATTTCTTGCGGATTTCACCGAGCTCCTTCGCCTTGGCGTCACGTTTTCCGCACAGTTCATCCTTCTTCTCCATCGTGAGGTTCCAGAGGGGCATGCTTAGTATGTAGTTGAAGTCCGGACCATCGGTCGCTTCTTCTTCCTCTGTGTTCAGGTCATCGTCAATCATCTGTTCATATAAATACAGGCATCTATGAACAGATATAAGCTATTTTTCCCTTAGCCAAACAATAACATCATTCAACAAGTTTGTTACAGAAGACTCTGGAAAACATTGTAATTTCTCCTTTTCCAACAATACTTTCTGCCCTATCAGAAGACACATTTATTTTGAGATTATCAAATTAGAAAACTCCTGTGACAAATTAAACAATGTATCATGTATAGCGCAAGTATTTACCAATTATATACCACTTGATCAAAGCAAATTGTGAATATTGAAGAATAAAGATCATTTGATCTAGAAAGAAATATTTTTATCAAATTTCGTATAATTTTTTTTTATCTTTTTTTTCCCTCCAAATTCCAAATTCAAGAATTGTTCGTAGATTCCTTATTCATTTCACCAGTTTCTCAAATTGATGACGGTCTTTTCTTTCAAATCAAAAGAAAATATGTACATATAAACACCATGCTTCATATATAAATAAACCACTTTACTATATCAAAAAACACATGTTCACTACATCAATACTCACTTTGATTACATCCTGGTAGAAATCATGATTGAATAGAGAGAAAGAGAGAAATCTTTACAATGTTTATATACAGTCCTTATGAGTCTAAGTAGTTTGACCCTTTCCCAAACAACAAATTTTCGACTGTCCCAAATTGAAAGAGTTTACAGACGTCATTTCAAAATGTGATGAAATTGGAAAATAGTTTTCTGATAAGGTAGAAAACATTGTGGGAAAAGGAGAAATTGCTCGTCATGAGCAATTTCTCCTTTTCCCACAATGTTTTCTAAAGCTTCTGCAATAAAGTGGTAAAATATTGTTATTGTTTGGGAAGGGGTTAATAAGATACATATAGTTCAACCAATTCAAATTGAGATTACTCGGGAAAACAAAACAAGTTATTGACATTTCATCAAAATGAGATAAAATTTCATCTCCTTTAAGGTATTCCGCCCCTATATATTGAAATGTAAAAATTAAAGTGTTTATCATTTTAAAGGCATTCACCTTCTGACTTTTCCAAATTTGTCTGGTTTTGAATTCATATCCACAAAGTGAACATCAATAATTCTATTATTAAATCCATAGTAATTACCCCGCCTTAATCATCAATTTTACAATGAAATTAAAATTACAGTTTGTGTTAACAAAGCTATAGGTCATAAAGTTTTTCTCACCTTTCCTTTGTTTTGGGCTTCTTTCCAGGCTTTGACAGGGTCCGAGTCATAGCCCCGACGAACTAACAAACTTATCAGATCTTTTTTCTTCTTGTTTTCTAAGAAAATGATAAAAAGAAAATAGGTATTGTGGAAAAACAAACCAATGATATGTATTCAAATATTTTCACTCTTTTATTTTTACGATCTATAACACACATTTCAGGGGTGGTGAAATCTTATTTTGATTTAATTGTCTGTTTTATCTGGAAAAGCTGGGCAATATGAATCACATCGACATTATTTCAGTTATGTAGCGATGCCCGACTATTACTGATGGAGGAAGACCCCATACTCAACTGCCCATAAGGGCTGGTCAAGGCGGGTAGAACCATCGGCATTCCGTAAGTCAGTCGGGAGACTGCCTCTCATGAAAATCCATATCCCTCTCAGGATTTGAACCCACACGGAGATGGGCCATGTGATTTCAAGTTCTTTACTCTAACCACTAAGCCACGGAGGCCCCCTGGTTATCTTTTAAGGTAAAAAACAACAACCAGGCATTTGTTGGTATTTTAATACAGTTTAAGGTGCTGATTCACAGATGTGAGGAAATTTTGAAGTTAAAAAATGATTTCTTTAAAACTGTACAACAGATGTACTTTTGTATGATACAAACTGAAGAATAGCCATTCAAATCAAAATTAGTACATATTGAAGGTTTTAGTTAAATTGAAAAAAGTGTTGTTTCAAGTTTATTTTGTCTTTTAAATTTTCTCATCTGTAAACAAGCACTTTTAAAGGCACATCAAAGGAGAGATGTACAAATGAATAACTGAAAAAATATATATAGTTCTTTTTATTATGTTCATAAAAGTCATCAAAATTAGTTTAGGAATGCATTGAGACCTTATTAAATAGACTCATTTAAAATAAGTTAATTTGTGCTTGAAATATAGTTGTCTCCAATTCAATCATGTTTATCAACAACCTGTTTGTTTACATATTCAAAATAACGAATTTTGATTGGTCGGTTCAAAATGTGTGTCAACTGTCAAGGTCAGAGGTGAAGAATCAGGAAATCTGAATTATTAAACTTTCTAATCTGGGTTATTTCTGGTTTACTTTCACATCTAAGTTGTGCTGATGGTGTTTTCTGGTGATAACTATTTGAATCTGTCCAAAATATTACCAAATGATATAGTTTGATATAGCATTAATCTAATTTAATGGGCCTTTAAGCCAAAACTCAAATACATTCACATATACATTTCCACTTTGAAGAAACATGTGTTGTTCAAAAGACTGTACATGTATAATTCAAATATTTTTGCTGTTCACAACTTATAGTGCTTTTAGTATATCTTTTCAATATAATTCATCTATAATCAAATGCTTTGGGGGAGGGAGTCATGGTCAGTTGACTAATTAATTCTTATTCATTTATATTAGTTTTATATCACATCAACATTATTTTAGTTCCCAAACTAAATGATGGAGGGGACCCAATACTCAACTGGCCATACAGGGTGGTCAAGCCGGGTAGAACCATCTGCAATCCCTAAGTCAGTCGGGAGACTCTCTCATGGGAATTCAAATGTCCTCACTGAGATGATAAGATTAATTAGCTAAAACTTACCAATACTAATTGTTCCCTCAATTTTCTCTAGAATAAATCGTGCTATGTTGTCCAGCCTGAGGGATTCAGCAGCAAGCATGCCCTCGAGGTAGACCTTCCTTTTGGAGTACATTTCCAGACGGATATCGTAGAACTCGCGCAGAATGTCTTCAACGTTTTGATAGCGCTTCACACAGCCATTCCCGTCAAATAGCACCTAAAAAAATGGCAAATAATTACTGTAGGGTTCAGGAAAATGTCAGTTTTAGACTGATTTCTGTTATACTGTACTGGAGAATAGCCATTGGAGTTGAATAAGTTTGTTTTCAAGATTAAGAGCCTGCATTCAATGAATACATGTATTCATATCCTAAAGAATCGCAACAGGTTTGGAATCCATCGCAAACCTTTTATACATTCTTATACACCTTTACACATTTAAATCAACGATATTTTCTCAATTTAATACTATCAGCAATACAAGAACTGTATTGTTTCAAGGACATTCTATATGACTGGCATATGATCTCATGTACAGGGTTGTCATTTATCTTTGGAGTAAGAGGCCAACTTTCGATTTGAGAAGGCCAATGAAGCAAACGCCCAACAAAAATTAGATGTTATAATTATAACTACTACATAATATGACTTGTCACCGCATATCACTATTTTTTGTTATTTGAGCCGACCAAATAGTCATTTAAAGCTAACAAATTGACCGACAGATGGCTCTTAATGAAAACCTTGCATGTGTGAACAAGCACCTTGAATCCTTTCCCAAACAACAAATTTCGACTGTCCCAAATTGAAAGAGTTTGTAGACGACATTTCAAAATGTGATTAATTGAAAAATAGTCTGCAGATAGAGCGGAAAACCTTGTGGGAAAAGGAAAAATTGCTCGTTACGGGCAATTTCTCCTTTTCCCACAATGTTTCCTAAAGTTGTCTGCAACATAGTGGTCAAACGCCGTTAATTGTTTGGGAAAGGGTTAATCCATTTGACATACCATGAGCCAACCAAAAAGTCATTTGGAGCGGTTAAATTGACCGGCAAGGCTCATAATGACAACCGTGCATGTGTGAACAGGGACCTCTAATCCTTTATACATACCATGGAGGTGAGGGTGAAGGTGGTTTGTAGTTTGAAAGCCTTGTGGAGTCCCTGATCCTCACACCTGGCCAGTTTTTCTGGCGTCATTTTGCACACAAAGCGAACCGTGGTGTCCGTGTGGTACTCCTTGTAATCTCTACAAGTATAAAAAAAGCAGGAAATCAGACATAGAACAGTGGTGTATATACAGGGAAATATATGGGTCTTTATCATACATCATTGAATCCAATGACTATTAATTCTACAAGTACAAATCAGGAAACAATACACAATACAGACAGTAGTTGGTAAGAAGGGAATTATATGGATTTTTATATAATGGGGATAATTTTTGCTATGGGTTTTGCATTTTTTACTCATTAACATCTCAAAATACCCATTGTTTCATTTTGATATTTGGCATATCTTCTTTTTACACGTTTTCTCTTATTTCTCGCATGACTGGTCTGCTTAATAACTCTGATCAATTATATAATACCCAATAAGGGATTTATGACATGATTGAAATATGCTGTCCTCGGGGGAAGCAAATACTTACGAAAGAATTCCTTTGTCTGTTTCTGTTCCTGCTAACATTGGTTCTATCACAGATTCCTTGTAATTCTGAGTCCATGTTTTGATAGGCAGCTCTGTGATTTCGACGGTGTCGTCATCGATAACGGAAATTTCCCCGCTGTTCAAGTACTTGCTATCAGCTATCTCCAACAGCGACCCTTTGAAATTCTTATAACTAGGCGACTGAAATGTAAAAAAAAAAGAATAAGCAAGTTCTTTTCATAAGCAACTGTATGGGTTCTTATAACATGCAGGACTTTTTTCCTTGAATTGGGAAGAGGCCCAAGCCTGTTGAAAATGAGAAATTTTATCGCTAAAGTTGCTGAATTGGGAAGCCTAAAAGCTGGTAGGACTTTGAATTTGTGGGAAACCTGCATGATTTAAAGAATTTCAAATTTGAAAAGTGCCTTTTATAACGCAAAAAAGTCTGACATGTCAACAACAAGGGTTATATTGAGCTCAAAAACCATACAAATCATATCAATGGTTCTAAGAAATGGCAGTAATTAGTGCCTTTGTTAACGGGCACATAATTCTGGAGTGTGCATATATCAAGGCTTGACAATTGGTATCATCTATTTAAGTATCAGTCATCTCAATGTCACTTAAGCATGGGTTTTACATTGCATCAATATCACTTCAGGTATGTAGCGATGCCTGGCTCATAACTTTGTTTGTTTGTATGGTGTTCAACACGGTATCAACAATTTTTCAATTTATATGTAACAGCTTTCCTGGATCCACCAGTACTAGCCTAGGGCTATGAAGTGAGTTGTCACTCCCACAAAACCGAAGGTGTCGGTGGGGCTGGAACCTTGGACCCCCGGGTCCTAAGTCTGTCACATTAACCACTGGGCCACACAGGAAACTTGACTGCTGTAGAGCAAAGCCATTACTATGTTTCTTATTGACTAGATGGAGGAAACCTCAAAGCTTTCGAGCCAATAAGGGCTGGACAAGCTGATTAGATCCATCGGAATTCCATTAGTCTGTTGGGGGATTACCTCTCATGAAAATCTAAATCTAGCAAATTTACACATTCAAAAATTAGTTTTATGTTATGTAATCATTTTTCAAGGGATATAATACAGCAATATGAAAACTGTACTGTTCCAACGACATTTCATCTGACATACTAATTTTCTACAGGATAACCCTATCGTAAATTAGCGTAGGTATCCGCAAAGTAAATGACTATACTGGTTTCCTGATTAGCTGTTAGGAATATACTATCAAAACCAGATCATCAAGGCATGACTGTATATAAAAAGAGACCAGGAAAATGGTGTAAGTCAATCATACCATTGGCAATGGGTCTTCCCCATCCAGAAGGCGTTTCAGGTTGGCCACCACTTCCCGAACATCAAAGTTAGGAATTCTCGTACTCCAGCCGGTTCCGATACCGTCGGCGCCGTTAATCAACACCATGGGCAGGATTGGGCAATACCAAACAGGCTCTATTTTCTGGTTGTCGTCGTAGAGGCTCTCGAGCAGAGGTTCGTCATGGGGGTGGAACAATAGTTTGGCTAGGGGGCTGCAATGAGAACCAGTGTTAACCTTCAGATACGATGCATACATCTATTCTATGTTTATAATCAAATAATGGAAAATGGTTGGACAAAAATATAAAAATAAAATGTATAAAAGTAAAAGCTTGGTACTATAGAAGATTTGACCTTAGCGCAGACCTTAATGTTAATTATATCCAAAATATTTTTTTAAGTTCAACAGGGGCAATGAATTGCTCAAAAACAATTCAAATTTACTTGGTTTATATAGCCCTGTTAAAGTAAGAGTATAAAAGCAAACATTTGAACAATTTGGGAGACAGGAGGACCCAAACTCAAAACATGAAACAACCATAGAGGCTCTCCATCAATTGTTCATCATAGGGGTGGAACAAAACCTTGACTAGGGAACTGTAAAGAGAACCATTAGGAGTAATGTTCATACTGACCTAAGCTGTGTGAAGATGTATCTGGGACTGGAGGCGTCCTTTCCTCCGTGTAATCGTGTACCAAACTGACCCAGGGGCTGCAGGAGGTTCAAGTTGTTACTGCCCACAAAGTTCTGTGCCAAGTTGATAATGGTCCCCATCAGAGATATCTAGATAATAGGACGATACAGTGAGTATATACGGAAGTTAATAACTAACTATACAGTCATTCTGGTAAATACAATACAAATTTATACATTTAAAGTAGTACTTGCGGGAATAAAAAGAAAAAAGAAAAAAATGTCCTTCATCTGACAGATAACTAACGCAATAATGGCATTAATTTTCTTCATTAAAGTTTGATTTGATACATAGGTTTACATTGCGTCAACATTATTGCAGTTTTGATGCGATTCCCCATTTGTTAGGATGGAGGAAGACCCCACACTCAACTGCTCATAATGGCTGGTCAAAAATTCATAGTCACACCAGCATTTTGGTTTCACAAATTCAAAAAATTTCGGCATTAAATGTCCAAAAATTAGCACACCTAGGCCCCTTACCAATTCAAGGCCATGTGATAAAATCTTCAAAAAAAGAAAAAAAATGTCAAATTAAATAAAAATAAATCCCTTACTTCACCATGATGGTATGCGGAGAGCTCAGCCACAGAACCCGCCAGCTGGGCCACCTTGATTTCTTTGTTCACAAGGTTTCTCTTGAAGCAGGTAAATAACACCTTCCTCTGTCCAGGCTTTAACCCATCCACAATGGAGGGAATGGATCGCTCCAAGTCCATGTTGGAGAAGAGGATGAGCTCTTTGTTGATAAACTCGTTGAAGGAGATGTGTTTCGTCTCTTTACCATACAGGTACATCTGAAGTATAAGTATAGTAGGGGTCTTGATTTAGAAGGTACAGGGTTCTCTCTGGCTAAAATTTTCTTTGCGCCAACACTTGCGCCAAATTGAAAAAGTTGGAGCCAAATTAAAAAAATTGGAGCCAAATTCAATAAGTTGGAGCCAAAATAGTCTTTTGTAGAAGGGGAAATCCTTCATTAGGGTCACCTACGGTTCTAAAGAGGTTCTCAAGTGTTCGTTTGTTCTATCTATTTCTACGTGCTGTTTTCATTAGGTTCTATGGATTAAATCCTCTCTCACACTCAACATTTAAAACAGGACATATCAGAAACATGACTTTCACCATGGCTTCATATTATAACCAACTATTTCCTGTCCTCCAGGCCTCCTTGTGAGATGTTTATTTGATTTTTAGTGGGAGGCATATTCAACAACTGAGATCGATTTATAGTCACTCTTGTGTTGGATCAGAATTAAGTGTCACTTAAAATCGCGGATTTTATATACCAAAACTTCAGTGCATAAAAGAGTTTCATTTATTTGTCAATCAACACAACTGACTTCGTCGATGTTTGATGTCAACTTCTTTAAAAGGAGCGCGAGAGCAAACATTTTGATTGAAAAGCAATTAAAGTAATCAAAGTCATAATTTCCATATAATTGAAGTTGTAAAGGCTGGCGAATGACTAAATGGTGTACACAAGAAAGTGTCACCTTCAACAAACTTGACAATCAACAGATAATGAACTGAACAAGTGTGAAAACAGGATTATCCCGTATCGGAAATCGCATTTGATAAACAAGCTGGTTCTCGAGTTCTAATTCAAAGTACTGCGATTACGGGAACCATCGATACATGGTTCTCGGCTCTACAGTAAAAACAAACCGATATTGACTCGAGATCGTCAACCATGCGGTAAACAAACATCAAATTCTCGCGGAAAATAGTCGGCGCCAGGCACTTTCGCCAAATTTGTTTTTCTTGCGCCAATTTCTTGATTTTGTCGCCAATGGCGCCATTTGCAAAGGCCAGCGTGAACCCTGAGGTAGATAGCGGGCCAGATAGTTGGTAAAGCGAGCTTTTGCATGGTTTGAGTCCGATGTTTCTCAAACCTTAGTTACATAGGTAATCAAATAGGACAAATGTTTCTCTTGCTAACTTATTGTAACATATTGTACAGGGGTCCAGCTAAGAGGCCTTTTCCCTCTTGCTAACTCCTTTGTGCCTTCTCTAAACCCTAAATGGTTGGTACTCATTAGAATCTTCTAACCGCAGCCTTTTCCTCTAGCCAACTTCTTTATCGCTTTTCTAAACCCTATATTTTTAGTACAGAATAGCAGCATCTCTTTGAGACAATTGTGTACCAACAAATAATGGTTTTTCTTTCAGCTTTTGAATAATTGCTTGTTGAAGACCCAAAACACCCACTATCCAGACGACTGTGTTGATATAAGTTTAACTCACAGGTGGTAACCCCATCTCCGACCTCCGTTTTCTTTCCTCCATGAAGTTTGTCAGCCATTCTTTTCTCTCTTCTACCTTTTTCCTGCTGAAAGCCAAGTTGATTGAGGCATCGTCGTCTCCGCCTGTATACTTGAAATCAATCTTGTGACGACCTAGGTCACTGAAGTACTCTCTCGCCTCTTTTGACGTGCTAGTACCCAAACCTTCAAGGAGAACGGGTAGACAATCAAAATAGTGCAAGTGGTACAAAAAAGAGAGTATTTCTTATGCTTACTTCATTTACTTTTTTTCACAAAACCCTTTACTTGTTCACAGATGTACAAAGACTTGGAAGCTAAGATGTCATATTTTTTTTAAAACTGTACAACAGCTGTACAGTTACATGGTACACCCTGGAAACAGCAATTGCAAGCAATGTTAGTTCTTTATACATTGAATTACTATGTATTTCAATCCAAAAGCATTACAACGGTGTTGAGATCTACAGCATATAGACTGTACATACTTATATATATTGACACATTTTGAATCAGTTCTGCAATTAGTATTTATCAATGATTAAATATTATACTGCAATACGAAAACTGTATTGTTTCAACAATATCTTATGTTGACTTGCAAAGTATGTCGTGTGTGAACAAGTACCTTTTGTCTCAAGCAAATGCAACAAAGATATTATTGAGTAAGCAGTTACAACTCATCTTAAAGAATTCAGCATATTTTACAGAATCTAAATTTTGATTCTTTATAATTCTTTACTTCAAAGGATGAAGAGAACCTGAACACCTTTTCATTATCAAAGTATTTGTCCAATATTAAAATCTTGTATCGGCAGTAATTTCATTAATTCCAGGGTGTGCTAGAGAGAGTATAAAACACATTTCTTGGGGACAAACCTTTGTAGTACTTTATCTTGTATCGACAGTAATTACATGAATTCCAGGGTGTGCTATAGAGAGTATAAAACACACATTTCTTGGGGACAAACCTTTGTAGTACTTTATCTTGTATTGACAGTAATTACATGAATTCCAGGGTGTGCTATAGAGAGTATAAAACACACATTTCTTGGCGACAAACCTTTGTAGTATTTTATCTTGTAGGTGTTCCAGTTGCTAGTACTATTTTTCCATTCTTCAAATTCCGGCAAACTGTAAAAGGCCTTTTCCTCTTTTCCTTTAATTACCTGTAATTGGTAAGAATCAGAAAATAGTATTACATTTATTCTGGTGTCCACCATGCGTTAAAAAAAATATGGCCTATATTACGTAGCATGTTGATGAAGGAAGACCCCTTATCTAACTGCCAGTATGGATCCATCAAGGATGGTTGATCCATCACATTCATAATTTCAGCTGGGAGCCTAACCCTAGTATTGAATTTCTAGAAAACAGTAATACAAAACAATTGTAAGAAAAGACAAAATATAAGAATAACCAAAACTGAAATACAGCAAAGGTATCAGTGGACAAGAGGTCAGTTTGTATTCGACATTGTATCAAGAAGGATTCATTTACATTTTGAAGCCTGGTGCAATAAAGATGAAAACCCTTAATTGCCAATAAAGGCTGGTCAAGACGGGAAGGACCATAAGCATTTGTAAATCAGCCAAGAGAGACCACCTTTTATTGAAAGTCAAAATCTACTTGACAATTAAACTCGTTTCATCATAACTTATTTTGCCTCATCTGCTGTAGAAGACTTAAGAAACCATTGTGACAAAATGATAAATTGCTCTTTATGAGTATAAAAACAAAAACAAATAAAACCTTCAATACCTACCTTCACAATGGGGGTGATAAACTCCACCAGGACGTTCTGTTTGAGCAGGTCGGGCCAGTAGTGGTGTATAAAGTTGATGAGTAAGCCCTTGATATGTGAGCCGTCCTGATCCTGATCTGTCATGATCATCATCTTGCCGTATCGCAGCGTCTTCAGCGTGTCGTGCGAGTCATACTTCATTTTAAACTGGAGCCCCATGATCTTGATAATATTGTTGATTTCTGCGTTCTCCATGATCTGGTGTGGGAAGAATATTATACATTACACAGAGGAAAATCTGTCGTACATCTGGGAAATTTGTTGAATAACACACAACTACATTAACATGACATTTTGGTGAATAACTTGTTAATGTTATAAATAATGTTTAGTAAGTTTTTATACTTTTATCACAAGATTCCCTCGATAGGAACCAGTACTACCCTTCTTTGACCTGGATATGGTTTCCAAATTGTTTGTTTTGTTGTTTGAAGCAGATTTAAAACACTACTTTTACTTGACATGGAATTAGTATATTGGATCAAATTAACTTTATATGTAGTTTCAAAGAGAACATGGTGACAAAAGAAAGAACTGCTCATTGTGAGCCAAAATAAAAAACAATTTTACTAGTCTTGACCATTTCTGTAATGTATCTGACAGAATCTCAAATTGTTATTTTACCTGTTTATGCGTTGCTTCTCGTACATTCAACACTTTACCACGTAGAGGGAACACACCATATCTATCTCTTCCAACAACTCCCAAACCTGCAAATTGTCATGTGAAAAGATTAGATATATACATGTTTAAAAATTGTTATGCCTAGTTCAATCTTTGATTTGTTTAATTGGATTGGCACGTCTTTTGTGGCAATAAATTTTATGTGCACTTAGTTTTTGGCTTATAGGATCACTTCATTTTATGAAACTATAGCTTTGGAAATGTCAATTATGCTGCCTTTTTTGTAATTTGCGCTTAAAAAGGGGAAATCTCTATGCTCAGCAAGAAACAGTACAAAATCAAATTTAAACACTATAATTCACCATACATAGAGAAAAAAAAATTATTCCGACTCTGTCATCAACATGTTATGTTCAAAGTTCAACATTTCTTGATTGAAATTCAATGTGACAAAATTGAAAATTAATACACTGAGAAATCCAAGTATTTCACTGATAGAAATATAATAAAACAATAATAACTCTACAACCATCATACCGGCAACAGCCAATGTCTTGGCCGAATCTCCCTCCGTGAGAATCAGGGTACACATGTTGGAGTTTTTGGTGCCTGCGTCGTTCGCGTCGTCCAGTTTTGGTATCCCCTTCAGCTTGGACTGTCGGTTGCCCACACATTTCTTGTTGAGCTGAGCCTGGGCTTTGAACTTCATCCAGCTGAGTATACTCTCAATGATCCCACACTTACTCACCTGTAATAGCATTGTGTACATGTATTTACTAAAACCATCATGTTATGTTGAAAAAATAGTAGCTTTGTTTAAAGGACAAGTACCAACCAGAGGCCTGTCTGACAAATGTTTAAAAGATAGATTTCCTCATACACATAAAAAAAGAAGAGGAAAAAAAGGACCTCTGAAAATTGTTGACTAAGAAGCAAATGAATGCATGAGTCCTACCTGGGAAATCTTTATCATACTATTAAATGCATGTAAATTTTTCATTTACAAAAACATAGGTACCTTTGAGATATAAGGGTTACAACGATTTTGAAAACATAGTTAAGTTACGAATCCTTTTGAGACAGGCCCATAATAGGTTCTTGCCTACCCAGTTGATTGAATGACAATTATTTAGTTATATAAGTAAAATATCATTTATTCCTGCTCAAGTTTCAAATGAAACATTTCCCTGTATAAAGACAAAACTATGTTCTGATAGCTGGCATCACAATTGACCAAACTACTGAACTTTTTCATGCTATCTTTAAATTAAGGGACCTGTTCAAGGAAACTTGACATAGTAGAATTAAAAGAAAAGGTTCTTGGTTTAAAGATTTACCAGTAACAACTATGATTACAACAGACTATGGCCTTGTCTAGAGGAAAAAAAGCTGCACAGAGCCATTGAAATATTCCAAGTATTTAGCGCACACTTACCAATCCGATGAACTTTTCTGACAGATTGCATTTTGAGCCAAACGACTTAACCTGCAGCGTCATGTTCTCTTTGGTCTGAGAGTCAAACGAGGGATTCTCTATAAGGCAGTTGACAAACACCCACATGTGACTTTTCACCTGAAACATAAAGGGTTTATACAGTGAATCAATATGTGTACCATTATAACCATTGCCCCATTCATGATACTTTATGATGGGTCAAAATAGAATGCAAAAGACATTCATAGAGTTAAGGAATTAAGGTTTTTTTCCTAATATATTTATACACCGCATTAATATTATTTCAGTTATGTAGTGATGCCCAACTCTTAATGATGGAGGAAGACCCCATACTCAACTGCCTATAAGGTCTGGTCAAGCCATGAAGAACCATCAGCATTCCATAAAGTCAGGAGACTACGGCTCATGAAAATACATATCCCTCAACGAATTTTCTGTTTTATATTGATGAGAAACCAATGTGACAAAAGGGAATACAGGGCTTCAAATAAAGGTGGGCCCATCCTTTTGACCCTCAGCTTCAAGATATGATGCCTTGCTTTCTATACTATATTGATATTCTTTATAAAGGATGACTTTGCCACCTTTTATTAATCGCAATCTGCACAAGTACTGGTAATGTATCAAGGAAACATCATCAAGAGTAACTTAAAACTTGCTTCACAATCAATGAAAATGTTTCCTAACACATCACTTTTGGTGCTCAAGGTAACATTACAACTGAAGTATTAATTCCAGGTTTAAATAAACTATAGCGTACTGGTCTGCATCAAGGCAATAAAGCAACTATAACTAAGACTATTGAAACATTCCACCCTTAGAACACTAGGTAATTTTTTCAAAATATATTTCTGAGTCATCTGCTTTCCAATACCTTAAATATCTGCTTTAATTATGATGATGATTGATACTCAGAGAAGCAAACAGGTTAGATCACAGGCCAGCCGCCAAGTTACTTGGTGGTTGGCCTGGATCTAACTTGTTTGCATAAGCATGAAGTTGGTTCCAGCACTATAAAGGGTTAACTACATATAAACAAAAGTTAAAAAGGTAACAGAGCAAAACTCACCTGGAACGGTTTAACGGCTACACCACCTTTGTTTTTCCTTTTCACCTGTTCAATTAACTTGGTCACAATTTGGTCTGCTACATGATCCACATGGCGTCCTCCCTTACAAAAGGTAATACATTGTTAGTCAGCAGACTAAGGACTTATTCATATGTAAAATTCAAACATAAAACATGTTACTGAGGCTTAGGTGGCACTTTAACCCTCTCCCAAACAATAACGACATTTGACCACTTTGCTTTTGACCAACTGCAGAATTAGAATGATACATTTCAATAGAATAAACAAATGTAGATCTTAGACGAGAATTAAATCTTTAAATATTTTTGATTAATTCTTCTTTTTATAATCAAACAAAGTCATTTATGAACCCTACTTTTGACAAACTGTTAAGATAGGATTTAAATCCTTTAAATCGCTTATCTTATATCATTTCATCATTTAGAATCAAACACATTATCAAACATTTTCAAGCTGGATTACCTGCCAGGTCTTGGGCATGAATAAGTGTTTTGACCAAATGAAGGCCATCCTACAATGAAAAAATGTACCACAAGGGAAGATCAACCATGGCACCAGGGCTTTTTTGCATTAAATAACAGACTCCCATAAAAGGCACCTTCCCAATCGGAAATTTCTTTAAAATCATGCCGAAAAACTCAAAGTAATACCATCTTTTAGGCTTCCCAATTAATCAATTTCAGCAATAAAATTTCACAAATTCAACAGGCTTGGGCTTCTTCCCAATTGAAGGAAAAAAAGCCCTGGGCACAGCCATGCTATGACCCAGAGTTGCCATGCACTATACTACATCGCCAATTGCCCCTTACCTTTGAAGTGGCGATACTGTTGACAAAGCTGGCCTGTTGGAAGCCCTTGTCACTGAGTGCCACACCCACCTCCCATCTGTCACTGACTATCTCGTGTACAACCTTGACGGGCGCGCCCATATCGTCGACCTTGTCTTTTATAAACAGGTCAATGTAGTCTTTGAAACTCTTCACCTGCAATTAAAAAAAAAAGATCGGGATATCATCAATCAAACAAGAGTCCATAACTGGGCCCTTATTATTGGAATATTTCTTTAAAACCATGCACTATGATCCAACCCCAAAATTAGACCAAGCATTCTTGATTTCCCCAATCAGAAATTCAACCATTGTTCTTCTAACAATTCATTTTTTGTTTAAATAGGGTTTATTGACTTGTTAACAATTTTTTCTATTATGTTACACCTTTCCTGAATTCACCAATTCAGGGATAGGGTAATGAAAATGCTTGCCAAAGGGCACTTCAACAAAACCAGAAATTCCATAGAGACTCAAACCCGAACCCCAGAGTTATTAAACTGCCACATAAACCACTGGGCCATGCAGGATCCACCCGATACTTACGGGAACACGTTTTCCATTGAGCATGACCTTCACCCCTTTAGCTGCTGCTGCAATATCATAGGCTCTTCTTGTGAACAGGTCCACCGTGTCTTTATCGAGAACTGTCATGTTGAATTTCTCGAGGTCTGGATAAAACGTAATGGCTGTAAAGTCCTCTTCTTTGGATTCACCAAGAATAGGGTCCTTCCTTTTACTCATGTTATTCATCCATGTCTGCAATAAGCATAAATATTTGTTATTATATACCTATCAGTGAAATACAGGGATTTCTCAGTGTATTAATTTTCAATTTTGTCACAGTGAATATCATCACTAGTGATGATATCAAAGAGTCATATCATCACTAGTAATGACACATCACTAGTAATGATATCAGTTTTGACATAACTTTTTTACCATTCCTTTGCAGTAAAGTCATGGCTGCACTTTTGCACACGGTATTGAAATGTTTATATTCTAAAATGTTTCCATACGCATGAATGACGTCATATGAAGCAAAAATGACGTCATGGTCGATGTTTACTGCTTTGCTCCTCCCATTTTATATTCCATTTGGCTTTTATAGAGGTACTTTAAATCAACTCCTTTCGATTGATTTAGAAAATATGTCACGATAATGGGTTGTTATCAGGTTGAAAAAACGAGTTCGAAAGGAGTTGATTATTCTCTATTTACATCCCTTGCTTGTTTAAACATAAAAGTTTGCAAAGAGCATTGTAAAAACACATATGACCAATTTTAACAGGAGAGGTTTACAGAACTCTTGACATTTATTATTATCATTATACTTCTATAAAACACACCAACAGCATTTCAGGTGTGTTGTTATGGTGGAGAAAGAGATCAATCTTGTCTGCCCATATGGATTTATCAAACCGGGTAGGACCAACAGCATTCCTTTATGACAACCTCTGATCAAAATTGAAATACTTTAAATTTGAATTTAACCAAAGAGGGGCCATCATATTACTCCAACAACTAGGTCACAGAGAACTATTGAAATCAACCAAAGTATAAGATATTAGCACAAAAGGAGAAGCAGCAAGAAACAAGCCATAAACCCCTGCTTGCAGGGTTTTCCCTTGACTGATTGATTGATGCTAATTTGGGGGAATTTTGACCCCTTATATATAGAATTGGGAATGGAAAATGATGATCTAAAGGGGTTATATCCATGAACTATGAGTAATTTACTATAAAAGGCTAGGGTCAAGGAAAAGCCTGTGTTTAACAGTACTGGTAAGAAAATGCCAGAACGAAAAATACACTGACTGATATGATTTAACTAAAATACTGTTTAAAGCACAGAACTTTAAATTGTCAACAAATCATCATTGATAGGGAGTTGTACAGAAATCCTTTGCTCTTTGAAAGACAACAAATGAAATTTTTTTTTAGTGTGATTGAACAAAAAAAAATAAATAAATAAATAAATAAATAAAGCATACAGTACATACCTGTTTGAAGCTTTTTCTGTATTCTTTGTAGGAGGTTTCTACAACAAATTTCTTGCTGAAAATGTTGCACAATTTTGCACCATAACCATTTCGCCCACCTGTAACAAAACGGACATTTCACATTGAACACATGATGCTATTAATGCAGTAATTGTATCCATCATGCTAAACTTTATCACATTGACACAGTTTATGCTAGAAAGAAAACGTAGAGAGCAAAAATCATTGTCGACAACAACGAAGGCTCTTATCATTGCCCAAACTGTAACACCAGTTTGTCTCATGGGATTAGAAATATAACATGTACAGAAAAAAAACAAGAATATTTGATGAACAATCAAATCAAAATCAAGTGGAAATAGTTGATTGTATAATTCTTTTCATGGGTATTCTTACAGCCTCATTAGCTCAGGCTGTACGGTGTCTGGCTTCGACTGTATCTGAAATTTGGACCCGACTTGGCCAGTATATATTTTTGAGATTTTATTAATTCAACAAAATATGATTTGTTGGTTTTTCAATGGAGATCAAATAGCTTCATTTTGAAAAGCTGTCAGTGGCTTTGGAAAGAATATTGTTTAGCACTGGTGAGGAAATGCCAGGAGTACGGAAAGATGCGCTAACAACCGTAATATAACTGAATTACTATTGAAAACACCCAGATACATGTCAATCCAATACAAGTATGGTAAACTTACCTGTCACTTTTTTCTCTGTATCATCATAGTTACTGGATGTAAGTAAATGTCCAAAGATCATGGTAGGAACATACATTTCATGTTCCTTGTGTTCAACAACAGGTATTCCCCGACCATTGTTCCATATTCGAATCTTGTTGGCTTCCCTAGCAAAGCAAAAATATGTCAATCACTTCACTGAAATCAAGCTGCATGCAGTTTTAAGCAACAGCATATCAATGGTTCAGTGATGACTATAGAAAGCGCTTCATAAACATCAAGCACTTTCTTTAGTCTTGCACTGAACCCAAGAACTATGACAAAAAATAAAGCATGAAAAAATAAAACATATAATAACACTTTAGAAACTGTACTGACTTGGATAAATTGCTACTTATATTTGAGGAGAGCTATAAATATGTAGAATACCAGTTCAAGCTTATCTTCCCCACAAACAAACAAAAATTCAAAAACAAATTGTAAGAAAAAAAATCTCATGTTGTTTGGTTATTATAACAATTAACTAATTAGTTATAAAGCAACTTACGGGTCAATGTCGATTTTTATCAAATTCATTTTTGGGTCCCTCTGTTTGTTATCTGCAGCATTCACTGAAAATGTAACAAAGATAAAATGCCATCACCCAATAATCCTTTCTTCCATCATTATTCCTTAGCAAACTAATTTGTGACTCAATAATATTGAAATGAACAGCTGACGGCAATCATTAGGTATGAAAATCAACTGTTCAGTGTGAGACTTCAGCAACTCCTTACTAAACGACTTTATAAAGCATTACATGCAACTCTGGATGTTCTTCCACATATAAGGTAGAAAAAATTGTGATAAATAAGAAAACATTCTCCATTTGTCAAAATGGTTTCTAAAATAGTTCTCATTCAAGGGTGACAAATATGTAGATGTAGGACAGATTGATCAACAAACTTCCTTTCAGTACATATCTGCAGTGTGGCAAAATCAATTTTTCCTATTGCTCCAAAACCATAACGGAGAAGTAAAATAACATAACCATTACACAAACAAGTGCAGAAAAAGATTTGGCATTCATCGACAAGTTAATCACAATCAGATTGCACCAACCCTGACATGTATCATTTTTTTCATACAGATGTGCAAGTAGGGGGAAGGAGGATTTTGATGATTTGCAATTCATAAATTGATTCTCAAAATAAAATTAATGCAAAATGGACAACCCATAACGGAAACATCTCTCCATTTCTACAGCAATAGTGGTCCTCAATATAAATTACCAAAACACATCACTAACATATACAACTTACCCAGAATTTCATCAAAGATCTTGTAGAGACCAGGTACAAAGGTAATGTCTCTTGAAATCATGTTGGCACCTTCGTCGTCTAACACCCACATTGGCTGGGAACAAAATGAAGAAAAAAGTATTTACATGTTTATGAAGCACTTACTATAGTCTTGCACTGAACTCTAAATTTGTCACATGTAACTAAAGTTGTTTCATAGTCAGATTTGCTGGTAATAAAATGGAGTAGAAAATATTTGTCACATGTAACTTAAGTAGTTTAGCAGCTGCAATGGCTGGGAATAAAATGAAGAGAATATTTGTCACATGTTACTGAATATAACCATTTGTGAGAAATATGACAGAACTATCTATTGCAGCAGCTAAATAAAACTATGATGTGGGTTTCAGGCAAGGAACTTTCAACTATGTTTAATCCTTTAAAACCAAATATTGAGAATTCAGCCTAAGACTTTATAGTGGTTCTTGCTTTGTGAAAGTCTTGGTCTGAGCAATTGATACATAACCAGTGATAATTCTTGACCCCAAAAATCTCATAAAATGTCCCAAAAACTCATAACTTTCATTCATTTCAATCATTTTTCTATAGAAAACCCATTGATTTTTAAGTTTTGGTAAAAAAAAACACTATTGATTTAATTCAGAAAAAAAATCACTGCATAACATGTGGTCTTTGTAACAGAAAATTTAAGAAACGGATGTGACAAAAATGAAGGACTTTGTAATTGTCATGCATTAAACCATTGCATTGTGAATCAACCTCAGGCAGACATTAAGGGCAGTGTTTTGTTGACTTAATTCAATAAAAGATAATTTGGACCTGCATTTTGAAAAGAATGACAGTCCTGTGAATAAATACACCATAAATGCTAATAACCTGAGTAACAGAAACGATGGATCCTATGTATGTATCAGGACGGAGCAGGATGTGCTCTAGCTGCGTTTTCTTCTGGTAAATACGCTCTATAGATAGGCGCTTCTTTTTCCCTTCACCTCCACCACCGTTATCATTTGGAACAAAATATTCATCTGTGTTTTCTTTGGCAGGGTTCTTTTTCTTTTCACCATTCACTGCACTTTCTTTCGGGGGTTTCTTTTTCTTCTCATCTTCTTTCCCCCCATTTGCCATGTTGCTAAACATGGTCTGAAAAGAGACAAATGATAAAAGGTTATACATTTTTTTGGTTGTGGATGTGACCTAGTCTGTGATTCATGTGAGACGATTCACAAATAAAACCATGAATCATAAGTATTCCCTTAAGAGAATACAACATAAACACAATCAATTAGAAAATTACAATATGGTGATGCTGTATTTCATTATTTGGAGGGTTTCTTTATTGATGTGACAAATTACAAACAATGTTCCATGTACTTAGTGTCTTCTATGATTGTTAATCATACTGGCAGTTATTTTGTGTAAATCAAAACTGCAAAGTTTTCAAAGATGATATCAAGTCAAGAACTCTATGTCTTACTTTCATCAAATATATTAGATAATACTTAACTAATACCTGACACAACTGCAGCACAGAGCTTCATGTACATCTGACTTACAAATTAATAAAGTACATGTAATTAGCAATAAATTCTTTTGTCACATCATGCTTTCTACGGTACTGCCCAATATTATAAAGAGCAAGTATTTCTTCGTGTTTGACCAGTCACAAGTACCCATATAGGGCTATGGGTTAAAGCTGCTGACCTTGGAATTCCTTGTGCAACCTTGACCTTGAAACCAGACAAGCGGATTGAAGATGCTGCTTGTCTTCTTGGTGAGGCTGAAACTTGACCATATAAACTTTCCTGGCATGAACCATACAGTAAAGCAAACTCAAGCTTGGGGGTCACTAACACTGAAACGTATTCACTTATGCATAATTTGAAGCCGGTTTTGAAGCCTATCCATGTCCATTTTCCTTATAAATGACTTATTTTGGTGAAAAGTAATGTCACCAGTAAAAATCAAAAATATTCAAACAGATGCCGTATAAACTCATTTACAAGCAACGCCACTCTTAGTCAAAACAATTTGAGATAAGATTGTCTTATCATTTTTTGATGCGGCAATCAAACATCGAAATTTTGAAGGAGCAAAATAGTGGTGGACTTTACCAAATTCTGATTTTGGGATTTTAAGCACAAAATTGCCATTCAAAGTCAATACATAAGACAAGATATATTAAAAAACCTAAAATACCACCAAATAATGGCATCAATTGCCATTAAACAATTAAAAACCACTAATTTAGGTTTTTCATTCCTATGTGAATGCAGAAAGGAAGTTTATCGAGAGCAGAAAATTGTCACCTAGTGGCAATAAAACCATTCTTTCAAAGATTTACTGAATACCGACATGTTACATGTATGGATCGATTAAAAAGGGATTAATCATAACTGTTTTTACTGTAATATTGAAAATATCATTGTGCAAACGTTGCGACAGTATTTCAACGCAACAACCACAATTAAATAAAAGGTCAGAAAGTTTGATGTGATGAGAGATATTGCCTGATACAAAGATTTCTCGCTATTTCCTGATCACTTGTGTACTTTTCCCATTGTAAATATGACCTTATCATGGCACATTTGTTTTCCCACAGCTATAATTCACAAAAACCATATGATTATCATTTGAAAATTATGACAGGTCTTGCTGTTACATATAAGAAAAAGAAAATCGTATTACCTTAAGAGGACCAGATTCCATTTTTATTTAAACGTTTGTAAATTGTTGTCATAAATATCGTACTTTCTATTTTGGCGGTCCTTGTTTAACTTGAATCAACCAATGGATCTCAACGAATTAAGTCACGTGATTGGGTTCATGACCCTTCGTTCATTCATAAATTACAGAACAAAGAAAGAATGGTAAAATATATCAACGCATACCTTGATATTCATAGATTCCACAGCTTTTTGGGCCATCTTTGAAAGTTGATCCGTGTAGAAAATAAATAACAAAAATCAAATGGTTTTAAAGCCCATTAATCTTGGAGAAATTTTTTTTAGAAGGAAAGTAAGACAGTCGTTATTTTCGAGACTGTCAGTCTGCTTTAAGTTAAGGTTTCTATTGATCTTTCTACAATATCATGACTAATAAATTCCTGCAACCAGACGGCATAGCAAGTAGCCAAAAGCCTTTGTTTTTAACTTCTTTTAACCGGCGTTTATTCAGTCTAGTCTGGATTTTAGGCCTCATGCGCCATTATTTCTATATTTGTTGCAAAAGATGCTACGATTGGTCCAATTTCAGGATTGGCCATCGTTTAGACCAATCAAAGTAGCCGTTCAATAGATGATAACGTTGTATACAACCTTTTGTGTTTCCTATTGAAGAGCTTATTTTTTGTCAACATAGAAAAATATGTCCAGGTGACAGCAAAATTTAAACCACAAAGACCTGTTTAATTTGGACAATGGCGGGTTCAGCATTAAAACGGCTAATGGCCGAATATAAACGTGAGTTTAAAGCCTATGTCATGTGTAATTCTCTTTGTCATGTCTTTTCGCGACGCATACAGGCCGAATGTGTGCAAGGTTGGTTCACAACTCAGTTATTTGGATATTTGGTTTCATTGAGGCCGCAAGAAGAATCTTGGGTGGGGTCATGGTTAACATCGGGTAAAGTCTAACTAGAGACCACAGTTACCAATCTTATTTGACACTCGTATACCTTAAGGCCACACATTTAAGTTAAAAGGGTACCATTCTCGTCTAAATATTAGAAAATACAGCCTCAGTCAGAGGATTGTGGATACCTAGAACAGTCTGCAAGCCAGTCACGAGTGTTGCAGAGTTGCTAAATGGGAATAGTTTTAAAAACGGTTAAAATAATGTGTGCAAATCTTCCCCAGTATAAGCCAGAAGTGGTATCTTCGATGTAACCATCCAGATCCAGATTCAGGATTTAATTTTCATCCAGATTTTTATGGACTGGAAGCGGAATCCAAAATCCAAAAATAATGTTCCAATACATTTCAATAAAAGTGGGCGACATTGGTGCAGGGGTAGAGCGTAGGGCTCTTGTACCAAAGGTCCTGGGTTCTAATCCCTGTTAGGCAAGTGAAGACTTCCGGGACTAACCCACAAACTGGCACAATTACTTGTTTTAGTATCCAGGAAGCAGTCATCGAGAGTAGCTATGAACAAGCTTTAAGCTTCCTTCACAATCGTTGTAAAAAACAAATATGGTGAATAGTACGGATCAGAGAGGCTCAGCTTAAAAACCGTCTCGGTACAATGTAAACAAGTTAAATTATCAATAAATACACAAGGCGGAATAATTTTAAAAAGAGCCCAGTTCGGACGCACTGCTGATTTTGACCTGAGAAATTTTGATATACTAAATAGTCTGTGAATTCTTTATATGTATTTTGAAGCCAAATGATTTCTGCTTCCAACCGGACCTCCCTTAACACAATTGGACACAACAACCCGGAGAAATCCATGGTGACACTTAATATTTATAAAGAAATTTCAATGTTTTCTTTCAGAGTTAACGCTGAATCCTCCAGAAGGTATCATTGCTGGGCCAGTAAATGAAGAAAACTTCTTTGAGTGGGATGCTCTTATAATGTAAGTAGCCTCTCTCTGGTAATATTTGGTTGTATCAGGGTTTTATGTTGCAAGATCCAATTTTTTTGTTAAATTGAGAAGCATGTCCCATTAAAGATATCTGAGGAAATCTTAAGTTATTGAACTACCCACAGTGGCTAAGTCAAGCATCTTGATAATACCATCAGAAAAGTCTTGCATGTCTTAGTGGTTAAGGTGGTTGTCTTAGAACTTTCAGCTCCCTGTGTGAAGCCTCATCAGTACATGTGGTTTCTTGGGAGTGTTCTTTGACAAGAAAGTTCAGAGGCCTAGTCTAGTACTGGTAAATCCAGGAAAGCCATAACACAACTAAAATTATTTCTTAGCATGGTTTCGAACACCATATAAAGAAAATAACCATCTTAATTTTAAATGATTAACTCTGTTTTCTATTTTAGGGGCCCCGAAGGGACCTTCTTTGAGGGCGGGGTTTTCCCAGCTAGATTGACATTTCCCCCTGACTACCCTCTCAGTCCACCTAAAATGAAGTTCATGTGTGAACTCTTCCATCCAAACAGTAAGTATCTTATCTGTAGTATACCAAGGGTTCAATGCAACTCTGTAGTAAGTCCTTCACCTTTGTGACTAGCAGACTACAGTCTTGCATTGAAACATAGATTTCTTTTTACCTTATTTGTTTTTCATTGATTGTAAAGGAAGCTTAAAGCTTGTTCAAAGCCACTCTCGATGACTGCTTCGTGGATACTAAACCAGTACTCGCACAGGTTTGTGGGTTAGTCCCACAAATTTTCATCTCGCCTAACAGGGATTTGAACCAAACTAGCGGGTGGTTAAGAATTTCCTTTTTAGTGTACCCAGTGTTTGGATTTTCATGAGAGGTAGTTTCCTGGTCAACATATAGAATGCTGATGGTTCTTCCTGGTTTGATCAGCCCCAACGGGTAGTCAAGTTTGAAGTCTTCCTCCATTACCATAATCTGGGCATTGTTATGTAACTAAAATAATGTTGATGTGATATATAATCCTTTATTTATAATTAATATTAGGCGCATAGCCAGCCTGTACACAGAGCATGCACCTCCATACACATTGTCCCTAGAAAATGACAACCTAGGGTCTACATTGAGTGTCTTGTCTCAATTTCATGATTTTTTATGTATATTTCCCTGTTCTAAACACCCTTCAAATGCATTAGATAAGACATAATGAAATCTTTTGCAGCATATACCTAAACCCCTTAGCTGTGTGTACACCTACTTATTAGCTTAGATACAGCCCTTAAAAATAAATTAATAAATATTCTACTTCTAGCTTGTCTGTATTTCCATCGGGCTATTTTCAGTCTACCCTTATGGGTGTGTCTGTATTTCCATTTTGCATGCCCCCGGAATTATCACTTCGGCTTGGTCTGTATTTCCATTTGGCATGCCCACAGAAATATACCATGTTGAAAAACACCATATAGCTGTGTCTACACCTACTAAATGGCTTAGATACTCCCCATAAACTAGATAAATGAATAGTCAACCTAAATGGGCTTGGTCTGTATTCCTATTTTGCATGCCCCAGGGGATGATTCCATGGGCTAGGTCTGTATTTCCATTTTGTATTCCCTGGAATTATCCCATGGGCTAGGTCTGTATTTCCATCTGGCTATTTTCAGTTTACCCAGATGGGCGTGTCTGTATTTCCATTTTGCACGCCCCCGGGGATGATCCCATGGGCTACGAGACCAGCGCAGAGCGATGGAGTCCTGTTCAAAGTGTGGAGAAGATATTACTGTCGGTCGTCAGCATGTTGGCAGGTAAGAAATCATGCTAAAATTCATATTTTAATGGAACGGTATTTTCCAGTTTTCTTTATTTTGATATTGAGGATTCAATGTAAGACCATAACAAGTCCTCAACAGTTGTGAAGGACTTACCAGGGTTGTCATTAATATTTGGAATAAGAGGCCAACAGTTACTGTCAATTTGAGGAGGCCAATGAAGCAAACACCCAACAAAAATTAGAAGTTTTAACAACACATTATGACCACCACTCATCTTTTTTTTGCTGTTTGAAACTACCAAATGGTTATTTAAAGCAGTCAAGTTGGCTGCCAGCCAGCTCTTAATGACCACCCTGACTAACTATGGTCTTGTATTGAACCCTTAGTAGGCTTATGACTTTTTAAACTGATGGTGTTTGAAATTTTGTTTAACACAATATGTTCTAACAGAAAAGTTCTCATTAAATATCATTAACATTGTTTTGCTGCATTTGTGTCAACCATTCTGTTATATAAGAAAGCAATTAACAGTGAACAATCTTCAAACTATATGCAATCAATTCTTTACAATCAATATTTATCTAGACTATAATCCATGTATTTTAAAGCTTAAGAATAATGCAAGAGTACTAATTTTTTTTCTTTCTTTTTGGCTAAGGTTTTTTGCCTATCAAAAGAATTCATATTGAACCCCAAAACATTCATTTATATAATTTATATGTGATAAATAATACAATGATTGGCGAACAAAATGTACATTAGACATGGACTTAGCAGAATCCTACATATTTTAAATGGAATTCAATGAACTCTGATCAGATGGAATTGTTGACCATTTCATTTCAAAATTTATAGTAAATAGAAAAAAAATGTAATCAATGTCTGCAATGATATTGGCCAAGTCTAAGTTAAAACTTTGACTCTTAAAAGCAGTACACTTAGAAAATAATGTCGTAAGAAATCAAACAGTTTATTCTTTGTAACAATAGTATTTTAACCTGGTACTACTAACTAGATTTTTTAAAAATGTTTTTTGACGTTCCTTTCAATTTGGACAAGTCACAAAATCTAATATAAGGGGTAAGGTTGTTTATAGGTTAGTTCTAGGTTAGTTTTAGGTTAATGTAAATTTCTCGTTTCACAGAGCCAAATGACGAGAGTGCGGCCAATGTAGGGTAAGGTTGATTCTAGGTTAGTTTTAGGTTAATGTAAATTTCTCGTTTCACAGAGCCAAATGACGAGAGTGCGGCCAATGTAGGGTAAGGTTGACTCTAGGTTAGTTTTAGGTTAATGTAAATTTCTCGTTTCACAGAGCCAAATGACGAGAGTGCGGCCAATGTAAGGGGTAAGGTTGATTCTAGGTTAGTTTTAGGTTAATGTAAATTTCTCGTTTCACAGAGCCAAATGACAAGAGTGCGGCCAATTCTAGGTTAGTTTTAGGTTAATGTAAATTTCTCGTTTCACAGAGCCAAATGACGAGAGTGCGGCCAATTCTAGGTTAGTTTTAGGTTAATGTAAATTTCTCGTTTCACAGAGCCAAATGACGAGAGTGCGGCCAATATAAGGGGTAAGGTTGATTTTAGGTTAGTTTTAGGTCAATGTAAATTTCTCGTTTCACAGAGCCAAATGACGAGAGTGCGGCCAATGTAAGGGGTAAGGTTGATTCTAGGTTAGTTTTAGGTTAATGTAAATTTCTCGTTTCACAGAGCCAAATGACGAGAGTGCGGCCAATGTAAGGGGTAAGGTTGATTCTAGGTTAGTTTTAGGTTAATGTAAATTTCTCGTTTCACAGAGCCAAATGATGAGAGTGCGGTCAATTCTAGGTTAGTTTTAGGTTAATGTAAATTTTCGTTTCACAGAGCCAAATGACGAGAGTGCGGCCAATGTAAGGGGTAAGGTTGATTCTAGGTTAGTTTTAGGTTAATGTAAATTTCTCGTTTCACAGAGCCAAATGACGAGAGTGCGGCCAATTCTAGGTTAGTTTTAGGTTAATGTAAATTTCTCGTTTCACAGAGCCAAATGACGAGAGTGCGGCCAATGTAAGGGGTAAGGTTGATTCTAGGTTAGTTTTAGGTTAATGTAAATTTCTCGTTTCACAGAGCCAAATGATGAGAGTGCGGCCAATTCTAGGTTAGTTTTAGGTTAATGTAAATTTCTCGTTTCACAGAGCCAAATGACGAGAGTGCGGCCAATGTAAGGGGTAAGGTTGATTCTAGGTTAGTTTTAGGTTAATGTAAATTTCTCGTTTCACAGAGCCAAATGAGAGTGCGGCCAATTCTAGGTTAGTTTTAGGTTAATGTAAATTTCTCGTTTCACAGAGCCAAATGACGAGAGTGCGGCCAATGTAAGGGGTAAGGTTGATTCTAGGTTAGTTTTAGGTTAATGTAAATTTCTCGTTTCACAGAGCCAAATGATGAGAGTGCGGCCAATTCTAGGTTAGTTTTAGGTTAATGTAAATTTCTCGTTTCACAGAGCCAAATGACGAGAGTGCGGCCAATTCTAGGTTAGTTTTAGGTTAATGTAAATTTCTCGTTTCACAGAGCCAAATGACGAGAGTGCGGCCAATGTAGGGTAAGGTTGATTCTAGGTTAGTTTTAGGTTAATGTAAATTTCTCGTTTCACAGAGCCAAATGACGAGAGTGCGGCCAATGTCGATGCTGCCAAAATGTGGAGAGAAGAAAGAGCTAAGTTTACAGAAATTGCAGAAAAACATGTCAGAAAGACTTTAAGCTTGTGACAAAATAACTTATCTATTTTAATTTGTTTAGAAAGAAAAAGATTTCTTTTTTATGTACAATATATTACATATTTGCAATTGTTTAATCAATAATAACTTGCATCTTGTGTTTGTGACTTGGCCAGGTTGAAAGCATATCACTCATATAGGATGATACTTGAATAATTCCAAATGAAAAGAGTTTGCAGAGGACATTTCAAAATGAGATGAAAAGTGAAAAGTAATCTTCTGATAGCGCAGAAAACATTGTGGGAAAAGGAGAAATTTCTCATCAAGAGCATTTTTTCCTTTTTCCTCAATATTTTCCAGAGACGTCTACAACAAACATTGTAGCTTTTGGTAATGGGTTAAACCATTTTGATGAAATCCAAAATTGCTCAGCATGAGCTTCGTATTTCTTGCTGCTTGCAGGGATGGTGAAATCTGATTTTGATATACTTGTCCGTAGTCGCCAAATCTATTTCTCTATTAGTCCGTATAATGGTTAAATAGTAAATTTCAATAAAAACTCACTTGTCTGTTAACCCATTACCAAACAATAGCGACATATAACCACTTTGTTGCAGATGACTCTGGAAAACATTGCGGGACAAGGAGAAATTACTCTTGATGAGCAATTTTTCCTTTTTCCACAATGTTTTCTGCCCCATCAGAGGATAATTTCCAATTTCATCACATTTTGAAATGTCGTCTGCAAACTCTTTCAATTTAGGACAGTCGAAAACTTGGCATTTCTTAAAGGATTAACGCTTGTTAAGTTAAAGCCTATTCGGTGCTATGGGAATACTAACATCTAGGTGGCAATGTTCAAGTTTATCATGGTTGTAATTTGGCTGAAGACCAAGGCTCTCCTATAGATGCAGACTCTTAAACTGCAGTTTCAGGAACCTTATGAACCATAAAGAAACCATTATGACATATGGAGAAATTGCTCATGATGAGCAATTTCTCCTTTGTCTTAATGGGTTTAATACCAACATGGCAAGGCATGCAGATGTTCTACCTGGCTTGACCAGCCATTATGGGCAGCTGAGTATGTGGTATTCCTCCATCATTAAGAGCTGTGCATAGAAACATAGCTGAAATAATGTTGATGTGATGTAAAACTCATATAATTGAAGTAAACCAACATGGGAAAGATACATTTTTGATACATTATTGAAGTTATCTGCTGTTACTTAACTCATTCGAAAAAGTTGGTTGACCACACATATGTTTCATATTATAATTTGATTTTGTATTAACTAAGCGTTTTATAGAGTTCTTTAGAAGATGGTTGAAAATATGTTCTTTAGTATTATAAGATGCTAATTTATTGTGCTTATGGAAACAGGAAAGTGTATGTCATTAAACTTTAAATGTGCAATTATTAATAAACTATTTTTTTATCATTTCAAATTTTGGGACCTCCATTGCACAGTGGTTATAGTAGTACCAAACATAAAAGCACACCTATGTGAGTTGAAATCACTATAATGTTAGCGTTAAGTTTTGATGGTTGACTTATGGAATATAGTTCTATTATATAGACCCCCCCCCCCAACTTATGTAGTAAATGACCCCCAATTCCTGGATATGACCACTAACGATCATTATTTTCCATTCACAATTCCATATATAAGGGGTCAAAAGTCCCTCAAATGAGCATAAATCAATGGGTCAAGGGAGAAGCCTGGATCTATCTTTATGTTGTTGGTTCTACCTGACTTGACAGGCCTTATGAGCAGTTATGGGGTGAGCTTCATGTATATATGAGAAGATTCCTGCTCGTGAAGATTCCTGCTCATAAACAAATTAAGTAAGGCAGGGCTTGAACCGTTGGCGCTGACAGAGAGACATGGTTCTTGCCTTTTGCCTAGGAGGTTGTGGGTTTAAGACTTGGGTTGGGTTATACCAGAGATAAATTGCAGCATAGAATCCTATTACACCACTTTGAGACTTACTCTATGACTACAAAAGTATTTCTGCATGAAAAAATCCCACCACTGGATGTCATTATAGGAACATTAAAGAGTTGATTGTGAGATATAAGAAAAGAAATGTTGAGAACACCATTATTACCCATTCAATCCCTTGGATATCACTATCACATGATTCATTCCTTGAAAGTCGGCATTAAATGAAATTTGCTCTTGTTCGAAATAACTAAATCCAGAAAATGCTAACCGTCATAGTTTGGTGATATGAGAATGTTAAATGCGGCATAAAAGTAGACACTCAGCAGGAACAGTAATGCCAATTTGGCGTCAATAAGGGAGATAACTAGTATTTACTTCACTGAGAAACTGTTTTCAATATTTAAGTTACCTCCCTTAGATTGTCGAATTCGCCGAGTTTACACCCTTTGGTGCTTTCTCTCTTCCTTACTGTACCTTTAATATGAATATACTAATTAAGAGCAAAATTATCCGTTCATACAATGATTTCAACGCTTTTGTTGGCGATTTGCTTGCACGCGGCTGTAGTCAGAAACGGGTTTTATCAAACTTTTATGTCATAACCCTCTTCTTCGTAATACCATAGTAAGATGAAAGAAACATCTTTGACTGAAGCAGAAATCGCCTATAACAACCACTTTCTCCCCTTAGACACAATGGTTTTTAGCTAAGGAGACTGTAGCTCTTTCCGTGGTTATATTTGTCAATTGCTGTTGGTACAATTTAGATCAGCCAAAGCAGGGGTTCCCTTGACCCCAAAGGTATATAGTAAATGGCCCCTCATTTCCTCGATATGACCCCTATAGATCCCTTTTTATTCATAATTCCAAAGGTTTGGGGTTTAAGAGAAAGCCCTGGACAGAAACACGCAAATATTGAAAAGATTCAACCGAACAACGTTGCCCACGTTTTACCAACAAAAAGAATTTACAAATAAAGTGCAGATTTATACGTTTTTCACAATGGTTTCAATCACTTATGGTGAACAATGTGTGTGATTTCGGTTGCAATGTAAAAAGGGTTGATAGCACGCTCCTAGCATTGCAAAGTAGGCGTACAGTATTACTTAACATCATTAGAGGTAATTCTATTTGACTTACGGCCTGTTTTAAAACTAATCACCGAAAATTGGTTTTAATTTTGCCGATACCCTTTACGCAACCTCTGCTTACGCGTCAACGCAAAACGGAACCAGGTAGAAGTATATTTAACCTGTCGGCATTAAGTCCGAATTTGAATACTTTTTAACGCATACATATAGGCTAGGAAATAGGTCTAGAAGTAATTTTAACATGTTTTTGCCTGGACAACATAAACACTATCCGATCAGTAGCTTAATTCCAGTATGAAAGTTTTACTCATTGAAAACAGATCGTTGACAAGTTAAAGCAATAGCTGCCGACATAATTCGAATGGACGATTACATTTTTTGTATGATATTGGGTAGAAATCATTGTTACAAAACGATGCAGTTTTTCCCGAATAATTATCATATATTGGTGTTTTTTCCCCAAATCTTTTGTTGCAAAGAAGGCCAATGCGAGGAAGTATGGGAGGAAAATCGCAAAAGCCCGGGGTACCGTTCTATTTAACAGTTTACGCTTAAGATTCCCGCAAGTCTAAAACAACAATTCGTCTTATTTCAATATTTAGCGAAGCAATATTGCAAAGTAACACATCATTGGAAGCGTCTCTCCGAGACGCTTTCAATGACGTGTCACATTGCAAAATTGTACTTTCATTGAAGGTACCACTCGTATCCATGTGTATCAGTTATGACTTACGCAAACATTTTCCTTAAATTGTTTAGAAAAACGGTACCCAGTTGTTTCATGAAGCGGTTTGTTTCGATAATGTCCATCCAAAATGCCGTTACTCATAAAATTTTAACGAAGGGTATACGGTATTTTAGTTATAGACCGGTGTTTCGATCGCACATGCAAACAGCGTTATTCAAGCACATAACTGCTTTGATGTATTGAAGGTCCCAAGGTTTGAGAACTATTTTTTTTTCTTCAATGCATACATGGTCCGATTATCGAACCTTTTTTTCCTTCCCTCATTTAGAAATTCACTACAGATCCAAAACGTTTGCAAGTTTAGTTAAGTTTAAACTTAACTATTTTACATCGAATGTAAGACAAGTTCTTAGGACTTAGATTTATCTCTCTCGATTCTGCTTCCTGTATACTAAACCAATATTTGCGCCGAAATTGGATTAATGGAAGGTCGCAAGGCAGATCCTGGAAACGATTTAATTTACATGTTTTGGCCTTCTTTTGCTAGTGGTTAGAGTACAGAACGTGAAATCACAACGTCCTCCGAGCGTGTTCAAATCCCGATGACGGCATTGGGATTTTCTCAAGAAGTAGTCTCTTGGTTGACTTACGGACTGCCGGTTGTTTTACCCGGCTCGATCAGCCCTTATAGGCAGTTACGATTAGATTCTTCCTCCAACATTAATAACCGGGCATCGCAACATAGCAGAAATATAATTGATGCGATGTAAATCACATGTAAATTGATACATATCAATAACCTTATTTGGTGCAGATAAAGGGGTATACTAGACTCTTTAACCTACAGTATTTCTTAAATGACTGTACATTCATGTTGGGTACTCATTGAAGAATGCTCTTGTCGAAGCAATTCTATTGAGTACATGTAATCACACCATAGGGGATTCAATATGAAGGTTAGCTTGAGAACCCTCATATTAACCTTCGTATATGATAGAATACATTTGAAGTTTGAACGATGCGATAAAAGTAGAATTTGACCGTTGGAATATCTTATTTCGAATGGGGTCTATAGTTAGCCTGGAGTCAATACTATCTAATACACCATAGGATAGTATATTGCATGGAATTGGCCCCAGGCTAACTATAGACCGCTTAGCTTATTACGTGAGGGTTTTCTTTTTTGCGTTTGCTTTTAGCCCATGGATTAATCATGTTTGTGCAGTTAGTGTATCATGATTTATTCGTCTCTAACTACTGAACAATTGGAAAGCAGCCCATTGAATGACACGAATGTGCATTGAGCATATTACGTAAATTGAAGGAATACAAGAAGGTGAAGCAACCGTTACACTTTAACCATAAATGCTATTGAAAACTCAGTGGCCTAGTGGTTAGAGTACATAACTGGAAAATTACGTGGCCCCTCTCTAAGAGGGTTCAAATCCCGATGACTGGATTTGGATTTTCATAAGAGGTAGCCTCCCGACCGATTTACGGAATGCCGATGGTTCTACCTGGCTTGACCGGCCCTTTTGGGCAGTTGAGTTCATCCACCTTTACGATTCGGGCATCTCAACATAACTGAAATAATGTTGACGCGATGTAAAACCTATTTAAACATTAAAAAACCAAACATATTTCTCTCCTGTACATGGAGGCCGTCCAAACGCCTATTCAACGAAAACCTTTAACTTCGTTTTGCGACTGCAAAAAAGATCCCCTTTGATGTCAATGAGTCGCGTAAATAGAGGACCGCGGTTACCTGTGAAATTCCTTTGATCGCTAATCCCCCGGTGTTTGATCTCGCCGCCCAGGTGGGTGGGATGGAGGCAAACTTCGGGCAGTCAATTCGGATGATTCATATACCCGGATAGCAGCACAGGTGTTTAAGGGTATTTTTTTATTATCTAGAAGTTTACGTAATGTGTGTGTTGATATGTACGGTATATTTGTTTAACCCATAATCAAACATATACGTTGTATATGTACTCAAGCACCTGTCGCAGAAGGCTTGTGAAAAAGCAGTATCTTATTTCGCTTAATGGTTTCTGTCGTACTTATGGACTAATATGGGAATTCGGAAGTCTTACTTTTGAATCTTTTTTCCCCAATTGAATAAAACCTTTGGTAAAGGTGGTAATGGAAAAGCGGCTTAGCCATATTTTCTTTTCGTGCTGTACCTATCAACATAAATGACACAAAGATACGCACACCGTCAAATGGAGTTATGTAAAACATATAGATAAATGCAAGCTTCCTTTCTCAATGATATCAATGGGCATTGATTACAATGTGACAAAGCATTCTGCAACGATTTTGAATAATATGATATCAAAAACTATTGGATACTCACAGAACACCAACCATATAACTAGTGGAGTTCCTCCTTGCAAATCAAGACCTCTGGAATCCAGAGACATGGTAAGCGTAAAACTCTGCATTTTACTTCCCAGAGTGATCTCCCTTTATGTGATCGTTTGCAGCGTAGCAAGGGGAGATTACTGAGGGAAGTTCGCTGCATACGCTGCATACGTAACGGTAAGCCTGTGCTTTTGAAAACCGTCTGACTCACAAATCATTCATCAAACGCTTTTCGAGGATATAAGGGTTAAAGCGTTTATAATCTTTTAGCTTAGGGATGGGCTCTAGAAACAGCTTTAGTAATATTCATAAAACGTTTTTCAAGTTCTAAACGCCCTATTTCAAGTCTAAATCGACGCGATCGAGTGTTTGAAGACCTCCGTTCCCTCATGTGTGGGGTTTATTCATGACCAGCATTCTCTCACTTTTAAAAGAAAGGTGAAGTTGAAATAGCTCAAAGAACATGTTGTTTTGCATGCTTTATCATTTCCGTTCGTTGTTGCTTTCAATTTGTATACGGGTGTCAAACACAAATAAATAATGAATACATGGATACACAAATAGAAAATTAACTAATTGACTAAATGAAAAATAAATTAATAAATGAATGAATAAATGGATAAATAAACAAATAAATTATTAGATAAATGAATAGATAAATAGATGAATAGATAAATAAGTAAATAAATAAATAAATCAATGAATAAATCATAAATAAAAAAACAAATAAAAGAATAAACGAATGCAGAGATATATTGATTAATCAATGAATTTATTGACAAATAAAATTTACAATTTAATAAACAAACAAAAAATGCAAAAATATATATAACTTGATAGATACATAGATAGATAAATGAATCAATTTACAAATTACTATTCTAGAAAACAAGTTAGCGATATTTACCTAAACTAATAAGTTTTACATGATGATGTAAGTGGCTTCTTAACCAGCCTGGTACTGGTGGATCCAGGATAGCCGTACCACAACTGAAAAATTGTTGACACGACGTTAAACATCATACTAACAAACCGTACACTGAGGTCATGGGTTCGTTTGGACACGACACGGCCCACGAGTTGGTTGCTGCAGGTAGATCGGACGGTGTTAGTAATCTAGCAGCAAATAAAACAACTTAAATCCCCCACACATCAAATAGGACAAGGCCAATGGATGGTATAATATGGGGATTATTTTATTTCCTTCCTTCCTTCGGGCCATGTAAGACTCAAATGCACAAACTAAAACTTTACCAAGCTCTTTAGGGATTTGATCGAGCTAATAAAGATTGGGTTATAAATCATCAGAGGAAAAGGGGATTGTGTTCATAAAAGCATTTCTTTTTGTTACCTAATATTATTGTTTTATCTATCATAATCAGAACAGAGGAATGATTTCAGTTTTTGTTTGGTATTTGTCGTCTGTGTTTTGTTAGAAATTGGGACAAATCAACGCAAAGTGCTCGGTCAATAATAGGCTTAACACATTCCCTTCTGTAAAAATTTGCAACAATGGTCCACAATCATTAGGTAAGACAAAGTACATTCTTTGTAAAATGTGTAAAAAAAAGTATTACAAAAGAAAACATTGCTTTAAATGACCCATGCAAATTGAAAGCAACAGCATGCGGAATTTTCAAGTGTCAATGATATTTTTCTTTGTATTTTTTTAAGAAACCATCGCAATGAAAAGAATTGGAAAATTTGGGAAATTCAGCTCTTTGTTACAATGGTTTTCGAAGATGCCAATTTGAGCAAGGTATATGACTTGTGATACAAAGAATCTGGGTCCAATCCCCACCAACAGCACTGGAAGATTTCGTGGGAATGTTCCTGGCCAAGACACTGCAGATTACTGCCTGGTGAATCAAGGAAAGTTGTTAAATAAGTAAAATACTGTTTACACGTCGTTAAACCCCTTATAAACAATGGTTTTCGAAGCCTCTTGCTAGATATGAATTCTATGTTACTATTAAGGAAGAAAGTTTTAGGATCTCATCGGATAAAGGTAAGACTGGTAAGTGAAACACCAAGTATCTACTGGCTAATCATTTTGCACAACCCCGTCTGTATTTCGCCGATTACCCATCCTATGAATGTTATTTTTTTCCTTTTCATAATTCCACTTTGATTTTCGTTTGAAAGCTAGATAAAGAGGCCGACAAAGCCCCAATATTAGTTTTAACCTTTGTCCTGGTGGAACCGACTTCATGCTTATGCAAACAGGTTAGATCACGGGCCAGCCGCCAAGTAAATTGACGGCTGACCTGTGATCTAACCTGTTTGCTACTCTGAGTATCTTTCCTCATGAACATTAAGCAGATATTTAAAGTTTTGAAATGCAGACGACATAAAAATCTACTTTTAGAAAAATTACCCAGCATTCTAAGGGTTAAGCCCATTCGTAACGGCTGCCTTTTCACCTCCATATATCTGACACGACCCTCGTTGAAGACACGAGTGAGCGCTTATAAGCGCTTTGCGGGGTTTCCTGCATGACCCGCCTCTTGCGTTATAACCCTTTGTGTGATAGAGGGTTAACTAGGGATTTAACAAGTATCCTCTGGTACCGAGTGTCCCGGGTTCGATCCCCGCTAGCGGCGAGATGAAAATTCCGGGACTAGCCCACACATCGGCCCAACCACTGGTTTAGTACCTAGAAAGCAGTCGTCGAAATTGAACTATGAACTAAACTACGTGTCCAAAAAGTTGCTGCGACGACAGTTGAATTAGCAAAACTTCCTCGGTAGGCTAGATGAGAGGCGCACTTTAATTGTTTATATTAACGCTCAATCCTTATAATGCTGGGTAATTTTCTAAAAATAAATGTTTGTATTTATTGCTTTCCAAAACCTTAAACATTTGCTTAGTTTTGTTAATGAAAGGTACTCGGAGTAGAAAACGGGTTAGATTACAGACAAATTCACTTGGCGGCTTGCCTGGATCTAACCTGTTTGCATATGTATGTAGTCGGTCCAGCACTATAAGGGTTAACTGTTTAAGTTTTCCTAGCGTCAACGTTATTTCATTTATATTGCGGTGCTCGGTTCATAATGTTGAAGGAAGACCGCGAAAGTAAACTGTCCACAGAAGCTGATATAACCGGATAGAACCATCGGCATTCCGTTATTTAATCAGTCGGGAAACATTCTCTCGTGCTCATTTTTTTAGGTTTAATAATATGTTATTCATAATTTCCGATTGTTAAGCCTGACGACTCGGACATGGTTATCTTTTATGCTAAAGTATTTCTGAATAACACATCTGGTCGCGTTCTTCAACCTTGAATTTATATAGCTTTCCACCCATAGACTTACAATATATGTGTTTCCAAAATTAAAGGAGTAATCATTTGGACAGGGGTCCTGGTATACAGCGTCGGGACACTAGTCTCGTGGGTTTGTTTCCCAGCGGAATGCATGTCCATCTTGCGACTTTTCGTGAATCATTTTAGGTCTGAGTACTGGTTATTTATCTCGGAGGCAGAACCGAGAGTACTGAATGTAAATTGTAAGAATCTGTTTCAAAATTGGTATAAAGCAACACGCTCAAATAAATTCATATTAGTGAATGTATTTTAGTACAGAACCAAAATACACCCTACCCCCATTTTGATCTTCTACAGCAGAAATTAAAAGTTCCAATTAAGCTCAGACAAACACGCCCCTTTTTGAAAGGCGCGCCGTATTATGTATGGAGAGATTTTAATCAAAAAGATGAAACATTACATGATCAAAGTACGTTCAGTATCCATAGAGAAAGGCCCTATTAATCCGAGTTAATCGAATGATGCAGATTTTATATGCTAACCTTAATCCTTTCAATTATCCGAATTTTGAAAGGAAATCCATTTACACTTCGCTCCGAAAGCTGGTTGGTGCTTTAAGCTTCGTTCTCCGTGTCTGCTTTTACATGTCCTACCAGAATCAAATTCCTACCATTGTGACAGTAGCTCAGGCGGGAATGGTTCCGTAAGACTTGGGGTTTGCATGGCTTGATCAAGCACTTTATTCGTCACTTGATTTTAAATGAGAGTCTGTGTTCAAATCAATATTTGGCCATTCACAAGGTACTTGTGCTTTTGTGTGGAAACTTTCAGTGGCTTTTAACCTAAGATAGAATAACCATAATCCGCCGTTTTGAAACGTTTTCTTTCGTCGGATTACTTTGGTCGTTCTCGGCATACACCGCTTGGGGCCGGAACCATTCGGTTATACATGTATACGAAACATTAAGAAACGACTCCATGAAGTTTAAGCTAATTAAACGAGCTGTTTGATATATTTCTTATCCAAAAACGGGATGTGGGGACCATATATAGTGCTTCCCTTGCCCTTTGATCTACAGTATCTAAAGTACAGTTATCAAACATTGCGGTTTATTCCAAAGAGATGAAGAAGATGACGAAAAATATGTAGACAAAGAACAAGAAAATGAGGATGATGAGAAGAAAGAAGAAGGAGAAGGAGGAGGAGGAGGGGGAAACTTAGGAAAAAGGAGAAGAACAACAACAAGACCAACAAGAAGAGAACAATAACAACAACAACAACAAGAACAAAGGAAAACAAGGATAACAACAAGGAGAAAGAGAAGAAGACCAAGTAGAAGAACAAGAAATCAGGGTTATGTCTTAATTTTCTAGATGTGAGAAGCAATATCTCGGAGAAGCCAGTTTAGTCTGTTCACTTTGACAGTTTGTTCATTTACACGCGGTTTTACATCGCGCCAACATTATTTCAGTTATGTAGCGATGCCCAACTCTAGATGATGGAGGAAGACCGCACACTCAATTGCCCATAAGGGCTGGTCAAACCGGACAGAACCATCGGCATTCCGTAAGTCAGTCGGAATACTACCTCTCATAAAAATTCAAATGCCGGCAATGTGATTTTTAAGTTCTGTACTACAAACACTACATGTATGTATATGCCCCTCTCACTTTGACCGGCTGATCAGCAGCGAAACTTTACGAAGACGTAAAAAGTCTTGAACCCGCTCTTAGTCTGGTTCCCGTCGTACTATGATAAATGTAATGTTATGGTGCAGGTAATCCAGACTAGTCCCGCTCTATGCTTCACAAATAAGCACGGTTTTCCTCTGCCGGGAAATTTACCCCTTCTCATAAAATCCGGTGTCTGACTGACTACTGAGAGGGCTTATGAGTTTTATCATCCATTATATTGGGGAAGTACGGCCTCGTTTTATTGGAGGGAGGGATTGGAAATTATAGCCGCTTTTAATCCCTCTAAACATGCGGAAATGAGAAGAGAGGGGGGGAAATGACGTGTGAACAATTATCCTGAAAATGTACGAACCCCGAGGGGTGTGGGTGTGGATATAAGACGGCGTATCTATGGTATTTGAAGAAAGGTGACTTTAAAATGGCTGCAATTTGTGGTTGAATCCAAGCTGACATCGTCAAAAAGCAGGATTGATAAATCAATGATCCCCTTTGTTTATAAGGTCTGTGTATGTGTCTGTATGTCTGTCATACTGTTGTCTTTGTCAGTTTGTCTTTGTGTGCTTCTGTCTTTGTAAGTAGGCATGTCTACCGGTCTATGTTTTTGGGCGAGTGAATATATGTACTGTACTGGTTATTTATGTCTGTATTTCTGCCTGTTTGCCCATGGTTTGCCTGGGCGCATATGTAAATTTGCCTTTCTTTGTGTTTTTGACTGTTAGGTTATGTTATATTTCTACACATCTCTCTATGATTGAGTGTATATATCATAGAATGTGGTACGGTCATGCGGTACCTTTCCACACCTGTTTATTTTCTGTCTGTCAGTCAACCCAATTCTCTGTACTCATGTCTGTCCATATACCCCTATGCCTGTGTTGATCTTCTCATATCTGTCTTATTTAAAAAAAAAGAATCACTCAATCAATCGTCAAAGATATGTCGAGATAGCCCGTTCACCGATACTATTGAGGCTCGACCCACCTTCTATGGTCGACACAATACGAAGAGACCTGGGTTTCCGATAGAATTGTTTTGGGCGCGAAATCGATACGTCTGTACCTGACTGGACGGGGACACAATTGAGTCACTAATTACAATTAACTCACTAATTGGCCCAATTGTGCCCTTTACTCCGTCGACTACCACTGTAGTGTTGGAGTGGTATCAAGTAAGTACCACACGTTCTTGTTAATTAATGTGGCTTAAGTGACCGCTTTAACGATGGAATAAACGCTGAGAATGTGTCAGCTGTCAGATTAGCCCATTCTTGTACGCGAATTTATTTTAGCGAATCTCCAGTACAAGTTTGATGAAATTCCCATAACAGAAGGAAGTATTTGCTCGTGACGTATCAAGCAAGTGCTGCATTCCTCAATTGCGATGGTGGCTTAAGCGACCATTATAATAATGAAATAAATGTGGAGAAGATGTCAAATGTCATATTCTTCCATTATACATGTTCATTTTAACGCACATTGGGTAGCGTTTTACTAGGTATGTTATTCTAAGAATTTTGCGTTAGTTCAAAACAAAACCTATCTTCTTTCAATATTGCGATAAGCAGTATTGCAAAATCACACGTTGTTGTAATTGTCTCTCCGAACTGCTTCCAATGACATGTCAAACGACAACGTTTTACTTATATTAAGATTCTATTCAAGTACGCCAATTTTGAGTTAGGTAACTATGTTCCATTAGCCGTCTGCTTAGAATACCCAAATCACTGAAACAGAAGATAAATGACGGAAGGAAAATGACGCTGCTGTTAATGATTTTTACTTTTTTATATTATGGCTTCTTTTAAGTAACGCATTTATCATTTCTTTCTAAAACCATAACCTTTGCTGATTTTACTTTCAATTTGGACCTGTAACTTATCTCGTCAACACCCTCTAAGTATATGAGCATAATGTTTAAAAAAAACCCAACCAAAACACGTTAAATACTCATATGAGTAATTTCTCTTGCAACAACAGCGTATTTGTCAAAAGAATCGTTCGGAGCTGTCACATAAAGACCCTGGTGTGTTGGGTAAAAGGTCGAATATCATTTGAAGTTCAAACGCTGTGATATTTAGTGTGACTAAAGGGCTCTAATAACTGATCGCTCCAAACGATAATATACCTTGCGGCCACGCCCCTAGATCAACGTATGGTCATACAAGATAAATATTCCCTTTACTCGATACAAGAAACACGTGTCCCATACAGATCCAATAGAATAGAACGTAATCAGAAAATACAGTCAAACTTGTGTTAAGAGGTCAGCCTATGGAACTGAGACAATTGGCTGTTTAACACAATTATGATGTACACTATAAATCCAACAATGGGACTTTCTGTAGTGGTTGTTAAAGGCAGGTTGGCTGCTTAAAAGGGTGGTTTCCTAACAAGTTGGACTGTATGCCCTTTCTGTAATACAAACGATATTGAAGATTTTGGCATCGTTTGTCCACTTTATAAACAATTGCACAAGAAATATATAAAATCGTATTATTATCGGGTTCGCAATGTTTTTGATTTGATAAGCCTTATGCAATAAAAAACATAAGAACATATAAAAAAATCTTGGTAAATATGTATATGAAGCTTTTTATGTTAGATCAATTCAAAATGTTGACATCGTATAATGATGTGTGATTACAATGTACATAGTTTGGATTATCCTCCTTGATTTGTTTAAACAATGTGGTGACATTTACTTCAGAAATGTCTTGATCATGTGAATGTATATTTTGTTGTATATGTATATGTTATAACGAGAAACTTGTAAACTTTTAAGTTAATAAACTTATATCTATCTTAATCATTATCCTATAAGAAAACTATTTCATGCACACTTGTTTCAACGAAGATGCGTAAAGTGGGTCTTCCACCATAACGAAAAGACCGGGTATTCTTATATGAATAAAGGGTTTTAAATATTACGACCCTTTAATCCATTACCAAACAATAACGTCATTTAACCAATTTGTTGCAGACGACTCTGGTAAACATTGTGGGAAAAGGAGAAATTGCTCGTCACGAGCAATTTCTCCATTTCCCTCAATGTTTTCTGCCCTGTCAGAAGATAGTCTTCCAATTTCATCATATTTTGAAATGTCGTCTGCAATAACGACTTAGTTATCTCGTTATTTTGAGTTAGTAAGTCGAAATAACGAGTTAATTAAGTCGTTATTTCGACTTACTAACTTAGAATAACGAGAAAAGAAAATCGCACATATGTGACCTCTATGCCACCGTTATAAACGATTATAAATATTACGACCCCTTAGCTACTTTGTTCAGTGCAGTACGGCCATCCTATCTTATTTCAATAAATTGGACCGTCAAGATCGTCAAGATGCGCGGTCATGTTACTGTCCTTGTTTATTCAAAGAAGCGGATTCGATACCCGGCCAGGGCTGTGTAATCATGAAGACCCGCAAAACATAGGTTTTGATAGCTTTCCTCATGGCACCTGGGTAAAATGATACATATGCGACTTGATAAGTCCAGTTTAGCTTAGAAAACAGAATGATTAGTTGTATGAATCCGAGTTTTTCTGAGTTGAAAGAAAAAGAAATGTATAAACGACATTTAAGTGAATAAGTGTTAAATTTTTGTCAATAGGGCTTAGTTCTAAGAGGAATTCGTTAGCAAAAGTTACAGTTTCGTTCCTATGAAATTGTGATTCATATAATGGTTGCTTTGCTTAGAAACTATTATGATCATATATATATGATTATGGCTCTTAGAATAACATGGATCATGGATTTAATAATTTATATCTGTAGATTAAACACTGTGACAAAGGGATAAAGTTCGCCAAGAGGAGCAAACTAGACTTTAGTCACAGTGTTTATTAAAGATGGTTTGAGAGGAGCAATTAACCTTTTTGTCACAGTGGTTCCCAGGGTACCGTTTTACTAAACAGTTTACGCTTAAGATTTGCGTAAGTCTAAAACAACAATTCCTCTTATTTCAATATTGGGCAGAGCAATATTGCAAAGTAACACATCATCGGAATCGTCTCTCCGAGACGCTTCCAATGACGTGTCACATTGCAATATTGTCGTTTCATTGACGATACTATCCATGTTTATCAATTATGACTTACGCAAACATTTTCCGTAAGTTGTTAAGTAAAACGGGCCCCAGATATTTTGGCAAGAGATGTGACAACAAGAGGTTATCGTTTAGTAAGGGGAACAGGTAACTTGATACTCTTGATCTTAGTTTATAACTAACAAACTTGCCTACCAGTGTACCAGGGTTGTCAAACGTATTGGCAACCCATTGATTAACCCTTTACCAAACAACACATTTTCAACTGTCCCAAATTGAAAGGGTATGCAAACGACATTTCAAAATGTGATGAAATTGGAAAACAATTTCCTAATAGAGCAGAAACATTGCGGGAAAAGGAGAAATTGCTTGTTGAGAGCAATTTCTTCTTTTCCCACAATGGTATCGAGAATCGTCTGCAAAAAACTGGTCAAATATCGTTATTGTTTGGTAATGGGTTAAGACGTATAGAATACAAAATTTTAGTACACCAGAAATCATTAAGTGCACTTACGCTAAAGAATGAGAAATCTTGATGAATAAAAAACGAAGTGCTCAGTCTGTATACATGTACCTACAAAACAAGCATGAGTGTTACATGAGTTTCTTTTATATAATGAAAAATCATCCCCATTTTTTTTTCTGCAATGAAAGAGTTACAACACAGAGGATTCTGCGGGGTCCAGTGATTAGGATGGCAGTCTTAAAACCCCAGGGTCCCGGAATCGGGCTCTCACTGACAACTTGTTTTGTTCGAGTCAAATTCATCAGTTAAAGACAATAACAGCTTTTCGTCATCCGAGATTAGAATGTCAACACCAATATCGGTTAAGAAACGTTAAAAAACGTTGTTTTTAAACACAATTTTTGATGTTTGTATACGTTCCTTATGTTCTTTCACAAAGTAATAATTACACGCGAATCTATTAGACAAGTCAGTGTTGTCCATGCCTTATAATTAATTTATAATTATAATGTAATTCAACACGTCACTAGTATTAGGTTAACGACCACTGATCTTTACGATTCAATTAAGAGTATTTCGAACCCCGTCCCCAATCGTTGAAAGTGTCCTACCAGACAGGCCTAATTGATATAATTAGTCATTCTTATTGAACTTTGTCAAGTTTCCAAAAGTAAACAACGTCATTGCCAACTAAGGCAGTAAGTGTTTTTGTATTTAAACATTGAACTCTTAAAAGTGTACACAAATATACGCCTAATTAAAACAAAACACAACCCATTACGTAAAAAATACAGAGCTTTTTCTTCGAGCGCATATCATCAATAACACATAAGATAAATGCGGTTCTGAATATTTTCTGGAGAAGGTGATCAACATCAACTCTGTCCGCTTACATAGGATCAGCTGCAATTGCTTGTCATATCTACGTCTAGCTTGATCACCCGGACTAAATATATTGAATACATCATGCATTTAAAGCGATACTTCTTTACGTAAGCACATTGGTGGACCGCTGTATCAACGCTGTACCAAAGTCCCTCCAGAGAGGTATGTCGATCAGAATGACCGATGGTCTGTCCCTTTTGCCAAAGCGATCGTGAAGGCGACTCATCTTTTGAATAAGTAACAAAATAGCAAAAGTGACACCAGAACATGGCGGTAATGCTTCAAAGTCCATCTGTAATGAGTCTGACTAGAAACATATTGAGGCATCAGTTTTTGCCAATATTCGTTAAAATTGTCGTTTAGGAAGTTATTGTAACATTATTGACCTTTTTTGCACCATTTGCCAGTTTCGATCAATTAGGAAAGCCGTAATCAAGAAGGAATTGTGGACAGTACTTGTTGTAGAATGCCATGGAAATGAAAAATGATCATCCCGATGAAACTGAAGTTACGTTAAAAAGGGTGTATAAAGTATCAAATCCAATTCTTAACAAATTGTTATAAACAATCCAACACATTAATGATACCAATTGCTGCGTGTAGCAATGGCATTAAACCTTGAAAAAGAGTTTGAATGTAGTAGGCGGCCTCGAAACGATAGTGTTTAAATATTCCTAGTTTCCTTTCAATTCTTCTCCTAAAATTGAAAAAGGTGTATACAAGTCCTAACTTGGTACTTGTTTCAATGCAATCAATGGGGAGCGTGGGCGTTATTTTAGAAATGCTTCTAAAAGAACTACATGTATACAATAAATATGTGCTTTCGACTAGCAAAAAGAAATCTTGTTGCATGATGAACAACAATTCATCTTTTGTCTCTAGTATATCAATGTTTATTTCCTCACGTTTGTATTTTCTCTCTGGGCATCTAACCAACCCGTTTGTATTCTGTCTCAAATAACGCCAACAAGATGGAGTACCATGCGAAGGATTGGTGGGAAAGCTCATGAAGTTATTAGCGGAAAATGCATTCCAAGGGAAATAGGTACTCAAGCATCTCGCCTTCTAACATCTAAAGATCTAAATCGCCGATTTTGATTCGAGAGAGATAAATGTCATCGCGTTGTCATGTTCGGGAGCAGATTACGCCATTTTTGAAGGGTATCCGCACAGATTGTTGTCTGATAGCCGATTGGCTAATTTGAGATTACGTCATTACCGAAGATAAATGTCCAAACGAGGTTCAGATAACGTCCCCGTTGCTCCTCCCACTTTATGGCGGCAATATTTACAAGTCGGCCCACATTTTTAAAATCGTCGTCTTATTCTTACATTTATTTACGTATTTTCGTGCTTTATTTTGTTTTCAATATAACCGCTTTTCATTTTCTTTTGATTTGTGTTATATTTACGCATTTTGACACATTTGCTGCATACTACTATGAAAACAACTGTGAGCACTCTCACACTCCGTCTACCGTCAGTTCTACCAAATATTGAAGGAAAACATGTTTTTTCATTCAATTTGATTTGTGCATGTGTTTGCTTGCAATTCGGACAAAAAATTGCCAATTTGGATTTGTTCGATTGACCGAACATACGCACCATTCTTTTTAAATCGCTTTAAAATATAGTTATCGGTTTATGAGTATGAGTCGAAGCTTCCTTCCCAATAGATCATGTTCCATCCAAATGCCCTGTGACTCGTTAGATGATTTCTTGATTTTTTGCTTCGTTTATTCAAAGCCAAGCATCCCGAAAATAATGCGATGTATAACTAAATACTTACAAACAAGACTTGCTATTCGGGAGTGAGGAATACATTTTGCTTTAGCTTTGATTCTATGCACTTCAACTTAAAACTGTACCAGGCAAGACGTGAAATACATTTTGTTGTGATTAACGGAAAAAGACCATAGTGTTTTGATAACGACCTCCATCCAATTAGCATTTGGTATGGCCTCATTAGGATTTAGAGGTCCTATGTTTATATATTTTATTCTTTTTATTTAAACTAAAGATAAAGGAAATTGGTACTCAAAAGCGGTTTTGTCGTATAAAAGATGAGTTTGTTTCTCCTGTGAACACAGGTTAATTGTCAAGCTTGAAAATATTGAGAATATTGCTGTTACAAGCATGTTGACCACAGCAATATAAGATTGTATATAGAGAATAGATGGTTGGTGTCGTGAATCGGAAATGTTATCGGGCAAGGCGTAGGAATATTATCCGGTGAGCCGAAGGCGAAACGGATAATATTCCGATGCCGAGCCCGATAACTTTTCCCATTCAAAGACACCAACCATCTATTCTCTATTTATCCTGTTACCTTTATGTATTCTTTCAAACAAATGATATACAAATAAAACACGAGAAAGAATGAAAAATATGTAGAGAATGATGTAAACATGACGTCATTTCGTTTTTATGACGTCATGATTTGTCGCGTGGATGTATTATATGGTTAGTGCCGGATATCACAAATGTTATACGGCACCTAGTTATACGTCCCAAATGACACTAGTGACAGGATAAGATTGTATAATACACTTGAATCATGATTGTTTTGTCAATAAGAAATTTAGGAGATACCGTCTAGACAGAAAAAAAATATTCTTTTGACAGATAAGTTCCGTCTTTTTTGAAAAATGAGATTTAAGACATATGGAACGTGTTTATGTAGCGCTCTTGTCATAATTTTACGTATGTTCTAAAGTGCTTTAAATGATAACAAGAAAAAATATCAGAATTGTGTGCATTTAAGTATGCATAAAAATATGAGTTGGTAAAAAAGCATGACAAAACATGCATAATATATAACCCTAAAACTGGATAGTCTATGAAAGCTTAAACAAATACAATGTTGGACTTGCAAATAAAAAGTAAATTGCAGAATTAGTACACTAGCCTAAACGTGAAAGATTGTTCAAATTAGTATAACTATTGAAAACTTGGGTGAGAATACTGTAACCGATCTTAACTGACTTTAAGAAAGAATATCTGTAATGCACAAGACTTAGACATGAAAGACCATCCACATTGAAATCTGGGGAAATCATTTAAACTGTCTTAAATTGATATAAAGGTTTTGAATGTTTATTTGTATGTTTGTTATTGTAATAATGACTATAGAAATATTTAGTTGCTTAATATGTATCCATTATTTTTCTGCATTGACATAGGAAATAAACGATGGTTTTGCTTTTTACCTTTATCCGATTGAAATTTTGGAATCAAGTGACGGATAATATGTGCATTTTTATGGGAACGTTCTAATGAAACCGTTAGGTAAGCAATGTTAGCTCTTCCGAGAGCAGGGCGCCGACCCAAAACAGATTCACTTTATTAGCGACTTATTTCTCTTGGGCAAACAACTTCATCCCAGATCTTTTTATCATAAAGCAATTAATAGTAAGGTTTTAGCATGAGTAAGAAACAATCCATTTGGACCAAAAATGAAAACGTGTTTGTTATTGAGCATTTTTTTAGTATTGCATCAATGGTTTCTTTATGCATATTTCGCAGGTGTCGTCCTGATCAAATAGTATGCAGTATTTGGTCAATCGCCACGTTCTTCATTCTACTGTGTGATATTTCTTCAGTCTTCAAGTGTATTTATTACAATGTAAAAGTCGAAAGACCAAACACAATAAAATATTTTGGTCTTTAATATTTTTAGAACATCGAAAATCTACACAATGAGCAAGGTGGTGAGGTTTATGATATATTCGCTTATTGATGCTAACTGTGAGTAACTACTATGTATTTTCTCCAATAAGCTGTGTTCTCTTCTGTTCTGCTCATAAAAGTGACGAAGAGAAAAGGGAAAAAGAAGCCTCTATAATGCCCTCCAATCGAGTATGATCTACGTCGGCTAGGCGCTCTTTGATGTTTTAAATCCAATTAAAGCGTCAGGTAAATACGCTTAAATGATCAAAAGTGTGTGAGGCATACCCACGGGGGATATGACAAGGTTTTTCCTTTTACTTTTTGCAAGCATTTTTTGCCCATTCCACCATTCAGTAATGTAAATATTCCTGCACTAAATACCATCTTGATTTACAATTTGAAAGTACGTCATAATTCTACACGGAATGGTCTTGTACTTCTGGAAACTTTTCTCGTCGATTTGACCATACAATGATATAAATATTACTGCACACTATCGTCTTGTTTTATAATGTTTAAGCCTCTCATAATCATAAACTGAAAGGTCTTGTACTTTTATAAGAGCCTTATTTTCAAGTCGTTCTTGCAAATTACACCATAAAGAAATTCTGTAAATATTCCTGTACTCTATGCCATCTTGTTTTATGATTCGAAAGCCTCTCACAATTCCGAACTGAAAGGTCTTATATAAAAGCCTTATTTGAAACCCTTCTTGCAAATTCCACCATACAACAATATAGATATCCATGCACTGTATATCATTTTATTTTATTATTTCAAAGTCGCTTTAAACTATACACCGAATGGTTATGTGCTTAAAAGAGCCTTATTTGCAAGCCCTTCCTTCACATTTCACCATACAATAATGTAACTATGCCTGTACTGTATATAATCTCGTTTGATAATCTGGAAGTCTTACTTAATAATATACTGAACTGCCATGTACTGGTACAAGAGCCTTATTTACAACCCGTTCTTGCAAATTCCATCTTACAACAATGTAAATATTCCTGCACTATATATCTTTTTCTTTTATAATTTTAAGTATATCGTGATTCTATACTGAATGGTCTTGTACTTTTACACGGGCCTTATTGGCAAGCCGTTCTTGCAAATTCCACCATACAATAATGTAAATATTCCTGCACTATATATCTTTTTCTTTTATAATTTAAAGTATATCGTGATTCTATACTGAATGGTCTTGTACTTTTACACGGGCCTTATTGGCAAGCCGTTCTTACAAATTCCACCATACAACAATGTAAATATTCCTGCACTATATATCCTTTTCTTTTATAATTTAAAGTATATCATAATTCTATACTGAAAGGTCTTGTACTTTTACACAGGCCTTATTGGCAAGCCGTTCTTGCAAATTCCACCATACAACAATGTAAATATTCCTGCACTATATATCTTTTTCTTTTATAATTTAAAGTATATCATGATTCTATACTGAATGGTCTTGTACTTTTACACGGGCCTTATTGGCAAGCCGTTCTTGCAAATTCCACCATACAATAATTTAAATATTCCTGCACTATATATAATCTCGTTTAATGATTTGAAGTCTTACTTATACTATACTGAATGCTCACAAACTCGTATGATATCTTTATTTGCAAGCCATTTTTGTCCATCCATCGAAAGGAGGTAAAAATGCCTGCACTATGTATCATCTTGTTAATCTAAAAGAGTCTCATAATTATATTCTGAATAGTCATGTATTTGTATAATAGCCTTGTTTGCAAGCCTTTCAGTTTCTTGTCCATTCCACTATTCAATGATGTTAATATTTCTTGACGGTATATCATCATCTTGTTTTATCATTTTAAACTAAAGTGTATTTCATAGTTTTATTCTGAAAGTCATGTATTTGTATAATAGCCTTGTTTGCAAGCCTTTCAGTTTCTTGTCCATTCCACTATTCAATGATGTTAAAATTTCTTGACGGTATATCATCATCTTGTTTTATCATTTTAAACTAAAGTGTATTTCATAGTTTTATTCTGAATAGTCATGTACTTGTATAATAGCCTTGTTTGCAAGCCTTTCAGTTTCTTGTCCATTCCACTATTCAATGATGTTAATATTTCTTGACGGTATATCATCATCTTGTTTTATCATTTTAAACTAAAGTGTATTTCATAGTTTTATTCTGAATAGTCATGTATTTGTATAATAGCCTTGTTTGCAAGCCTTTCAGTTTCTTGTCCATTCCACTATTCAATGATGTTAATATTTCTTGACGGTATATCATCATCTTGTTTTATCATTTTAAACTAAAGTGTATTTCATAGTTTTATTTTCTGAATAGTCATGTATTTGTATAATAGCCTTGTTTGCAAGCCTCTCTGTTTCTTGACCTTTTTACTATTCAATGATGTTAAAATTTCTTGACGGTATATCATCATCTTGTTTTATTAATCTAAACTGAAATGTATTTCATAATTCAATCCTGAATGGTGGTGTACTAGTATCAACAACTTATTTGCAAGCTTTTCTTGTCCATTCTATCATACAATAATGCATGCACCGTATATCATCTTAGTTTATAGTTTGAAAGCCTCTGACAATTCTATAATGAATGGTCATGTGCGATTATAGCTCTGTCAAAGAAAACATAATCTTCAAGTAGTTAATGCTTAATCTTATGGAATGTTGTTACTCCTGTGATATGATGTGAGTATGGGTTTGTTTTCTGTGCCGATATAAATCTAAAGTGCAATTCTACCTCCTGTTACCTTGTTTGTTAGTTCTTTCCATATCTTGTATTTTGAACTATTTAAAATCATTTCTTGCATTAATAACATTACAGGGTGGTGTTGTACTTTTATGAAACGGTTTAGTTTTTGTGTAAATAAATATTGCAACTTCAGAAATCTTGAAGATTATACAATTAAAAAGGAATAACAGATGCCAATTTTATGATTTCGTACGCTTACAAATTTCGAAAAGGAATTGAATTATGAACTGTACTGTCCACATAAATGTTTCAAAGGTGTAAATGTGTGCGTAAACATTTTGAATATCAGAAAGTTGCCCAAAGAGAATGTTTTTGCAAAGTTGCATTAAAGAAGAATCTGATATTCAAAAGAAAAGTTTCTACTTACCACTAAGCTTTCAAACCTAACATCTTAGAAACGCTGAACATCGTCAGATGGAACGTTACAATATGCAGACAATATGTATCTATGGTTCAGTGGGTAGTGTGCTGAATTTGAAACTTTGAAACCACAAGGTCTCTTATGTTCGAATCTCGGCATATTTGGCTTTTCATTAAAATATTCTCTCCCGACTGTCTTACAGAATTCCAAAAGTTCTACTTGTCTTGACCGTCCCCTATAGACAGTTTAGACTGTTCTTACACCTTAGTTTAATCGTTCTTGATTCTAAAGGTCAATAGTCGAGAATACAACTATACAACGAAATACAATGTGATAATTGAAAGAAGGACTTACGACAGAAAACGGTTGGTATCTTCATGTCGCTTCGGTGTCCTTTCACACAATCGTCACGACTCGGGTATTTCCGTAACCTGAGAAACATGTTTTTTACTTGATAAACTCGATGAGTTCAGATTGCCATTCGCATTCGCCAAGATCACATGATCATTTCATACCCAGCCCGAGGGGTCGGGACGGTTAACATAAGATGGTAAAACACCAATTAGCCTAATTTATTTTTATCTACGCCCATTTTAGTTTTATCATAAATATGTTATCACTGTTTTCTCTTTAATTAGGATTTTGATAATAAAGCATCAATAGGGTGTCGCGGTGACCTCGGGGTTGGCGATGTAATGATAGATATATCACGCCATAGTGTTTTGTGGACGAAAAGAAATATTTGATTACGTTGGTAAATAGAATGGGAGCAAATTAGAAAAAACAAAACAATGCCCTGCAAAGAAGGCGAAACTCGTTGAATCATTCATTTATGAACTGACAAATGTTTAATCAGGAGTCGTGATTAACAAGTTTGGTTAAGCATTGGGTCAAGAAAGTGCAAAAAACATTTTTGAAAATGCTGGAATGGAAAGCATAATTCTAGAAATATTTTGTGAACTATTATTTAACAAACAATGTAAAATTGAAACTTTTAAATAAGATACAAATCGAAAGGAATCCGTAACTGTCAGTATTTATTACACTCTCGTCTTTTTGCTTTTAGTCGACGATTTTGACTTTATTTTTTTTTTTTACATTTGAAATAAATAAAAAGGTTTGGATTTTCATAGTGAAATGTGTTTTTATTTTTTATACAGAACAATACAATAAGGCGCTTCAGGCTATGTGTTCAGCTTTGTTTAAAGGTATGCTCTTTAGAATTTTCCAAAAAGAGGAAAACAAATACATATTCCATATCAACATTAATAAGATATCAGAGACACAGTTATATCGAGTTATCTTCTCGAACATTAAATCTACAATATTTTGGAACATTATAGAGGTGAATAAACAGCGAAAGGACTGGTGATAGAAAACTAAAGCAATTCTGATAGCGGCTTTCCTACATGGTTCCCTTTTTTGACAAGGAAAGTAAAAGAACGGATGGAACCAGTTTCATGTCTGAAATCATTTTAACAATACTGGTTAGGGCAATGGAACAATGGAAAGTAGCGAAACTACTAAAATATTGCTGAAGACGATGATTATGTTTACCCCCTCCCCCATAATAAGTCCGTCCTTTGAATCAGTCCTATGTTGGAAATATGGATATATAAATGTATGAATAAATAAATAAATAAATAAATAAATATATACAATGAAATAAACACATGGTAGTCATGGCTTCCCTCCATAGTAATCTTGGAGACGGGGAAAATAGAATGCATTGGGAATTATCCAGGCCTGAAAGTTTGAATCAAGGCAACGCTGTGATACAACTGACACATTGTTGAAAGGGCCAACGTAATCCCCCATAATCCAGTCCTATGTTGGGGGTCCAAAGCCACCCTGGGCTTCCCCGCCCATCCCAATACGTACCCCGTCAATGGCCTCCCTTCATGGTTCCCATTCCAACAGTGAAAGCAAAAGGGCGGGTGGAACCAGTCCAAGATCTGAAATTCTCTTAACAATATTGGTTTGGGGTATGGATGGACTACGTTACAACTAAAACATTATTGAAAGGGCCCACACAATCCCACATAAATTCAGTCCTATGTTGGGGTGTCCAACGTCTCCCTGGGCTACCCCCCTCCCCCCTCAATAAGTTAGTCCCTTGATTCAGTCCTATGTTGGGGGTCCAAAGCCACCCTGGGGTACCCCGCCCAGCCCAAGACGTAGCCCGTCAATGAAGACGACTAAAGCCCCTTCAACTATCCCACCCCTATTGACAGCCCAAATAACGCCCTCTAATCGCATACATTAGGTGTTCCTACGCTTTACCCTCAGTGTCGGTTTTCAAGGATCAAGGGATTTTGAGAACGGTCCAAAGTGAAAGCAACAGCAGACGACGACAAATAGAAGAAGATAAGATAGATCTCTCTTTTGGCATTGGGTTGTAAGCTAGAAACCTTTATGACAAAATTGATCAGTAAACGTGTGCAACAGACGTGGCAAAGCGAGGTACTGTAGTACGGAATCTGAGGGTTATAAGAGATTATATTTTAGTTGGTCCGAATCGAAATCAACAGCAGACGACGACAAAAAATAACAAGACAGAAATACACATTTCTTATGATTTTGGGTAGCAAGCATTGTAACAAAGTTAATCATGACTTAGACCTCTGTAGCAGATGTAACACAGTGAGGTATTATGCAGTCAGGAGGTATCAGGGTACCGTTTTACTAAACAGTTTACGCTTAAGATTTGCGTAAGACTAAATCAACAATTCCTCTTTTATCAATATTGGGCTAAGCAATATTGCAAAGTAACACATCATTGAAGTCGTCTCTCCGAGACGCTTCCAATGGCGTATCACATTGCAATATTGTACTTTCATTGAAGATACTATCCATGTTTATCAATTATGACTTACGCAAATATTTTCCGTAACTTGCTTAGTAAAACGGTACCCCGATCTTTGGTTTAAATTGAAAACTACCATATCTACAATTATCGGAGTTTATTATTGACATTACTTTCGGTACAAAATCATTATAAACAGATAGGTTTACTCACTGAACGTTTCAATTTTACCAATTTTAATGAAATGGAAAGCTTTCTATACGAAGAATTCAGAAAACAACTATTTATCATTTTCTTTTCATGTTTTCCTGTTTAGAAAGTATGAAGTAAAAACCGTCAAAATAGAAAAAGACTTAGAATGAAAGAATGAAATAAAGCAGGAGGATGAAACGGAAATGATATAGTTTCATACATTCTGCTGCGCCTGATTCGAATGGGGAAAAAAACACCCAACAAAACAAACCATATTTCAGAGTCATTACTCAGTCATGAGAAGAAGCAGTATAACTCTAATTTTATTCACATAGACCACTACAAAAACTGTTGTATATTATATACCTGTGATAACTAACATGGTGGAAATTACTATGAGTTGTTGCGCTTCTTCCCCATCACGAGCAAATATATCTACATTTTTAAACATTTTTTATTAATTTCATGAATGCAATAAAAAAAAACGCACCAGCAATAAAATTCGAATCGTCGAATTAGCGAAGGGTTAAACGCGAGGCGAAAAGATCTTAATTTCCTTTTAACAACAAATCTCCATTCTTCTCAATTGGATAGCGGCGAAGATCAAAGCGTTTTTATCACGAATTTGATTGGTGGGCGGGCACTTCAAAGACGTGAGATTGCAGGGTACTGTAATGGGGCGCGCTACTGAGTGTATATAATGTTGTATTTTTGTAAAAACCACGACATATTACTTCTGTGAAGTCGGTAATGAAGAGAGAGAAAAATAGGAAAATTAAATTTAATGAAGTTTGAGTATAGAGCAAAAGAAAAAAAAGATAATTACATAAATGGTTACAGTGTCTAGATGTCTGGATATATTGTGTGACTTTATTATGTTCGTGTTGGATAACGAGTTTGCATATTAGAAATACATACGAGGTACATGCACAGAAAGGCAATTTTATTTTGGACTTTTTAGACGGGAACAAAAATAAATAGAGACAAATGTGAATTATCGTGTTTTAAGAGTGTATGTACTATATTGTTGATGAATGCTACGAAAGAAACACAACGACTGGTTGCTTCTGTTCAAGAGTAGGCAAAAGCAGGAGATAACGTCCAGAGTACGCTTGAAAAGGTTGAAGATCGGATATCATTACTGAATGCAATATGACGTCCGTTCTGCAACCATCCCAACATATGTTTATGGTAAATATTTTTTCTCTTTATTTGAAATTGAGTTAGTATTCGTTTCAACAATATTTTATAATAAATATCACGTCGAAATGTCATTTTTCTAGATTGTCTAACCCCCAGTACCTATCTAGAATTACCTTTTTGTTTTAAATTAAATTAACTCATTTAGAGTTTGTAAGGGGTTCAAACATAATATATCATATCATATCATAACAAACACTTTATTTGAATTCAACAAATAATATTTGCACTATACATTAACGCCTTTGTAAGTCGAAACTTTCCTTTTCCATGCTGAGTCATCATGATATATTACGGTAAATGGTTTGTGATCTGAACATTTCTTATTGATTTGTGTGTGCTTTTTGTCGTTTTCAACATTACATAAGACATAGATCCGCTGGTATTAGAATGTTTTGCATTACTGTAGAGGACATGCCGCATGCATCTATTATGTGAAATGTAACATGTTACATTGCATACATATCAACAGAGTTAAAAACGATAAAAACTCCATTTTTATCCGATTGAGCTGTTAATGTTAGTTGAATTTAGATACACGGCTCTATCACGGATTTGTTTATTGTGCATCTTTTTTAAACAAATACTTATGAAATAGGATTATAACTTTTAAATATATTAATATGGCTTTTAGAACGATAAGTAATCTTATCAATGAAACGTGAGTATATAGTTATTTTGAATTATTTCTTGTTCAATTGAAATATGTTATATACATTTACTCAACTTAAAAATGAAAATGAATCACGGTGCAAAAACTTAAATGGATAAACTATGGTTTTAGTATATGTATTTTTGGCTCTTTTCACTATTTTGAATTTGGGATAACAACATGATTGGTGAAATAGTTGATATGTCTAAATGTACACATCCAAAGGAATGAAATAACATTAGGAAACAAAACGTTGTATCACTATCAAATGTGATATATAATATTTCTGTCTTAATTGAACAGAAATACACCATCGACTTTACTTTAATTGAATTTGAGCTTATTGTTTTGGAAGAAAAGGAATTAACATTGAAAAAGGATTCTGTTGTATTTTCATGGAAAAGAAAAACTTTATATTTATAAGCGTCTTAACCAGGCGATTGTCATCATAATCAAATTTTGATGGGCCAATGTTTAATTCTTTGCTTTGTACTAGCTCATTCACATTAACGCACATTTATGTTCAACGTCAGAAAAATTTGTGGAAGATTCGTTGAAGTTGGACATTGTGGAGTAAGGGGGTACGTACAACCAGTTCGAGATACGTACTAATGATAGTGTGAAAGATCAAACAGATGCGTAAAAGCGATATGAATAATTAAAATCCGTTGTAAAAATAATCTTCTATAATTTGTCACCTAGGGTGTGGTATGGCCCTCTTAGCCTTTTCGAAAAAGCTCCGCCCTCGCCTTCGGTAGGTTATTCAGGGTCAGTTGTCCATCGACATCGCTGCATATATCTTTACCCATTCCCCCTTTAAGTGTATGTTTTCATGGCTGATCCAAATTCAAATTGAATGCAGACGACACTTACAAAGTGTAGTAAAATGCATTGACATCTTTTCAATGAGAAGTTGCATAAAACACAGCGTTAAAACAACTAAAAAAGAAATAATACATTTATTTAAGAATGACAATGTTATCGTTATTACCATCTATCCTAATTAATTCTCGTTTAAGATTTTCATTCATGACTGATTCAAATTCAAAGCTATCTCAGACAATAATTCTAATGTTGAAAATAAAAGCTGTAAACGCTTAAAATATGACGATAGGGAAATACAAATTTTACGTAGTGCATGAACGACTAAAGAGTAGAGTTGCATTCAATTTATAATGATATATGATATCATTTTCTATCATATGTTTATTATTCTATTATCGTATATATCAACTTTATCTCCTTAAAGAGTGCTTTCCGGATTTCGTGGTTTCGATTCTCACTAGTAATGCGGAACAATTTCAGATTTTTCATTAATACTTAATCCGGGGCGAGTACTGTGGAAATGTATCCAGGAAACAGTGAGCGAATACTGTTATTTGTAAGATGTTGTTCCACAGTCAATGTAACATGATTAATAAGATTAAACTTATCGCATTCCGAATGTACATGTATCTGATTCTTTTGTCGTGTACCTATTTTCTCATATTTGACGGCTGAGTAAACCTTTTTAATGAGCATATCCAAGAAACTAATGAATCAAACAAGAAAGTGCGAGCTTAAGCAGTGCATTAGTTTTTTCACTTCAATTAAATACTTGTTTAAACATAACGTGTAAACTATATTGTTCTTTCCCTGCTGTTGTTTTGAATAAAGACATATTCAGTAGTTTATACGGTTAAACACCTGAGTAATCTGAATGAAACATACACCGTGATGAGAAAATAAACAACAACGACTTTTCTCTTTCCATATAATTTTAAGCTAGATTATTCTTCCCATTTGCTTTTGCCCTATAGCCTAGCGCGACTTAGTCCAGTAAAGCCTTAAAATAACCTTATGGAGAAATATTGGCATGGCGTTGGACCCCATCAACGCAGTTCATAACTTATCATGATGGGATATAGGCTGTGGCTTGGACATAGTATCGTGCAGTACTAGTGAGGAAATACCAGGAATATCGATAGGTACACTGGACGCTGTGATATGGCTGATATATTGTTGAAATGACGTAAAACTCCAAGCAATAATCAACCGCATCCTTTATAGAAGACATTATTTGCGACATTCTTTATCCTCCACCAATAATACTTGTGGTAATCAGCCAATGTCCGTGAAAGAATATTGCGCAGTACTGGTGAGGAAATACCAGGAGTATGGTAATGTGTACTGAACGCCGTGATATGACTGCTTTATTGTTGACACGACGTAGAACTCCAAGCAATTGATTTAATCGTAGAATGCTTTTTGCGACATACTTTAACCGTCCTCCACCACTGATACTTGTGAGAATCAGTAAAATGCTATGAAAGAGTATTGCGCAGTACTGAATAGAAACACCAGGAATATGGATGGGTACACTGGTCGCCAGGATATGACTGTTATATCGTTGAAAACGACGTAAAACAACCACTACAATCAATCTAATCCAACGGATGGACCAAGGACACCCACTGTCACCTTTACGTCCATCAGTATTAGGCCTATACTCGGTCAACAAAACACGATTAAGACATCAAAGAGAGCGTAAAAATTATTTCCAATGACCCCTGGGTAATCGCCACCACCACGTGACATCCCGCGCTTTTGATGGGCGGTGATCCGAAATAATCACACGTTGTATTTTCTACAACCCCCATTGTGCGGTCAGTTTTCGAGGCTATTTCTTCCCCTGTTTTTTTTCTCTTCTTTTCATTGATAGTGGTAAAGATAGGCGTCGAGTTGCCTTTGACTTGTTGAGCATGTAAAATCGTCGGAATGTTAATTGCCATGATCTCCGTGAATGGAGAGTGCTTTTACATGTCACAGTGTCTTTGGGAGGCCAGCGGGTTGTTTTTTGCCCCTAGTCTTCTCTAATTCCGTGAACAAACGATCAAAAAGACTCCCCGACCGACTTCAAAGTGGACTAGAAGGTTACGGCGGATATGTAATACGTCTGTTATACTTCTGTGCTCATGATCACGAAAGCCCTCTGACGTCAAAGAACTGAAGGCACCGTATGCTTTAGGTCACAGGGTCTCCCTGCTTTTAATGTACTTTAACTTGAAATGCGTCTTTCATGCCACAGATCATTAAGTTTGAAAAAAAATCATATAAGGTACATTTTTCCCTTTAAATTTTATTCGCAAGATATTAACTACAAACTATAAAATAGGTAAAACTTTGAAGCCATGTACAAAAGGCTCAGCATTCATCTGATATTCAAAACCTTCACATTCACAGACATGGTTTGTCAATGGATTGAATCCTGTTGGAAGGATACTAATTGCTATTAAAGATGAACAAACAGATGAGAAAAGAAACATTAGAAAAAACGCCAAAATAATGAAAGAAAAAGTTAAAATTGATTTACGACTTTCAAGATCTGATTTGTTTACCGTCTTCTGGGGCTTTCTATGTCTGTCAGAGAATACCCTAGATAAATAACTTATAGATTACGTCACAGCGTCCGTACCGCGTCATAAATCACGTGTACATCAAACGTTGCGCCCCCTAGCCGCGGGGAGGGGGGCGGTCATGGCCGACACTCGGCGTAATGATAATAGGGCGTGTAAGTGAAAGAAACTGTCATTTAACGTGTTGATGAACTTATTTATATGTACCGGAATGCGTTAACAGTCTAATGACTGAGTTTTTTCCTTAACCATCCACCGTCAGCGTGTTATAGCGTCGGGACTACTTTTTGTGCCGAGGCAGTGGCAACAACTGCAACTGTCATTTCAAAACAGCTAATAATATAGTTTTTATTTCAAAATTCCACTTGTAGACTTACAAATTTCTTTTAAATCCCATGAAATCTACAATTCAACATATTTTGCAATAAAACTATTTTTTTTAAGCGTAACGTTCGTTGAACGTTTAAGCAAGTTAGGAACCTAATGCATTGTTTGAGGGAACATGCTGGTATATATATAGACAACACAACCGATCAGTAAACGACATTGTTTTTCACTGATCGGATGTGTTTGTGTCTTTGAGAGGTTCATTTGCTCGGTTCGTTACATAAGTAATTTATGACATGATTGACATATATAAGGTTGTTTGTCAACAATGCTATCATCTGTTCTTGCTCTCAGCTAAGTAAGATGTTAGATTGTTTATAGATTTTACCATGAATAAAGATATAAATTTTTTAATAATATATGATTCGAGAAGAAAAACTGTACAATTAATTAACATTGAAACACAACTTAGATTTCCCCGTTAGCCATTGAGAATTCTCTAGCCACCTATTGGGCTAAACCAGGCCATTTTGAGTAAATTCAATTTGAAAAGAATATATATATGAAGATATATTTTCAGTGTCGATTGCGTCAAATCAAGTCATTTTAGAATAAACACAATTCGAAATGCAAAAGAAGTTGGTTCAACAAAGTCATAGGTATCCTTTCTATATTTCCAGAGTCAACCCGTTGGTCTTGGAGGCACCCAGCCCGCCCAAATGCCGTCCCCATGCCATCGCCAGGTCCCCTCACACTTCCAGAGACCGATCCACAAACCCTCACCTACGCTACCCTACCCGGGCTGGAACCCAAACAATCCGCGCCATCTTGGAATCCCGGAAATGCCGCCGCATATGCAGCACTCGCCTCACTTCCCCTCCTTTCAGATGCCGTTTTCCCCAAGGGAAGACATCAAGTTCATCCCGAACGAGATTCAACCGCAACAACTCGGACACTTTTCCTACGAGTACCACCAATCTCGGTTAATTCAACAGAACATTCTGGCGACCGGCCATCCGTACATGGCCCCACAGGGGCCCCCACCCAGCTCACAGTTCCAGCTCCCGGTTTCCAGCCCCTTGCCGACACCCGTTCAGATGCAGGCAAGCTCCTTTCCGAAGCAGGTCTCTCCGCCTCCAGCGACGGAAGCGGAAACGCCTTGGTGGAGCGTCACACAGAACCCGCCACAAACGGACGTTAAGTTTTCCTTACCCCACCCGTTCATGTTAGGCCAGGGAAGCGGGACGGACGCACAATACCAGGCGCAGCTCGCGTCGTTATTACAAAACATTAAGCCAATCACGCCGGCCAGACGGTGCAGACGGTGCCGGTGCCCGAACTGCCAGAACCCGTCGAACAATGCGGGGAACCCGTCTAAAAAGAAACTACACATATGCCATTTTCCCGGGTGCGAGAAAGTGTACGGGAAAACCAGTCATCTGAAGGCACATTTGCGCTGGCATTCGGGCGAGCGCCCGTTCGTGTGTAACTGGTTATTCTGCGGGAAAAGTTTTACGAGATCAGACGAACTTCAGCGGCATCTGCGCACGCACACCGGGGAGAAGCGGTTCGCCTGCCAGGTCTGTGGTAAACGCTTTATGCGCAGTGACCATTTAAGCAAACACTCGAAAACGCATGAGACGAAACGCGCCAAGGGGAAATCGGAAGGGGACGAATCCGACGTGGACGAAGAAACGAGGCTGGGGAGTGCAATGAGTGAAGACGAGCAATCCGACATTGATGTGGAGTTTGACGATTCTGATCTCTCAGACGTTTGACGCATTCAGGAAATGATTCGTTCAAAGCGTTTACATAACCCACGCATATCTTTCGTCATCCCAAATTCAAAGACTTTGCAGATGAAAGTTGCAATGGTGGTTTGCAGACGAAAATTGCAATAGTGGTTTTCAGACGACAGTTCCAATTGTTGAAATTGTGGAGATGGTTATGATATGTCTCTGGTAAGAGTTTGAATTGAATATCATTCAACAATACGAAATTACTCATTGCGAGTGCATGACAGCAACTCCTCCTATAAAACAACAACAACAACTTTATAAAAGATCTGTGGTTTGTAGAGAAGCAATATTGTTATTCATGTTTGGGTGACTTGTTTGATTTGAAAGAATGCTATCATTCGTTGAATTATTGCAGTTTTAGTACAAGTTTACATCCTTGTAATGCTAAGACATTGGTAATGCCTGTTCAATCGAAACCCCTCTGTAAAGGTATTCTATTATTCTTGAAAGGATTCTTATCCAAATGGCAAGTGTTATTTTTTTACCCTGTTGTCTTGTTTTAGCCATGTCTGCTTTCAATTTGAAACTTTTGGATTTCGTCATTTTTTGAAGCCTAAAACCCTTTCAATAGCCCCTTCCTGACAAAGGAATAAGCAGCCGAAAAAATTATATTAATCTTTATAGACAATTATGTTAGCTAGGTTTCATTACAACAATCAAATCTATATTTTAACTTTCCCTCTATGGATAACAGTGCTACAATCAAACATGCAGCAAAGTACTTTCTTTTCGTATAGCAATACATGATACAAACTGCAAATCCATTCGGAACACCACGGCCATTTCTTAAAATAACCTCGGAGGTGATGGGGAGCCATTTTTAAAAGTAGGTCAGCAGCGAAGGACATGTCCGTTTCCAATCGTATCTACTCGGAAATCCCCGACACAAGCCGGGGATTGCCGGAAAGAGCCGATTGACGAAATATGAAACAAAGATGTGTTGATATGATCATCTTTAATGAAAAGGGTAAAAAAACATTCAATTGTGATATATAACCAATTTGTGTGTATTTAAATACATGTTTAGTGCCCAGGATTTCGGGTGTATTCATGTACTGCCTACAAGGTATATCCACCGACTTGTGGCGGGGATTGCCGAGTTGATACGATTGACTGCCAATCCTCTATTGATATTGCGTAGGATAGACCATGATAAAATAAGAACTTGCTCACAATGAATGGGTTATCATTATATCATAATGCATTGTTATGTCTTCTACAGCAGGATTTCCCGTAAAATTGAGAGATTCGACAATTAGAAGGTTTTATGGAAATTATGGGAATTATGAGTATGCATTCCTATGGCAGTGAAAAAAATAAAGACCCATTTAGATCACTTTAACATGCAATAATTGTGATTTAGCCCTTTATTGGTATTAATATGACATCGAGCAGAAAAAAAAATCATTGTTCCTAAAGGAAAAGTCAAAGTTTTCCTTTCACCACAGTGGTTTCTTCATTAAGCCTCTGCAGCAGATGCGCTAATTTGAAGTTAAAAAAAGTTTGAGAACGTTTGAATAACTTTTCTTTAAAGTTTGAAGAAAGGGATTAAGAAACGTCGATAGCCATACGAGATGATAAGTGCTTGAAGTAATTACGAGCATAAAGTGCTTTTGAAATAACAAACAAAAAGTGCTTTTGAAATAACAAACAAAAAGTGCTTTTGAAAAAGAATAGATACGGAATCCTGCTAACGTTTTGTTGCATTCCTTGGATGATGAACCATAATTTAATGCATATATCATTATTTTGTAATGAATAGAGTTAATAACATGTCGGCAAAATTTATGGAATTCAAAACAGTGCCTATGTTTTATTTTAGATTTTAACTTATTGTTTGAATGTATTTTGTTATATGTACACATTTCATCTGTTTATACTGTTAACAAGATCTCTATAAATCCAAATAATTTGATAAATTTACCATTTCGTTTATTTATTCATTTATTCCCGTGTACAAACTGTTTGACGTAACCAATGATTCACGATAAATGGTTTGAAATATCCATTGTTCAAACAAGAGTCTGCAGTTGCATGAGCATTCTTTGTTTTCCAAAACGATTACATAGTTGTCTTCTGTAGACTCAAATAAAGATACGCCTTAGCCTAGAAATGGTATTTTAAGACTGGTCCTAATTTGGAATTATCATCAAACAACATTTCTAACAATGGAAAAACGATATATATTATATATGAACTTTGTAAGGAGAAAAGCCATTGTGGAAATATGAAAAATCGCTCAAACGAGTCATTTCCTGTTTATCACGGTAGTTTCTTTTATTTTCTGTTACATGTGCTTGTGCGTTTGAATGCTTTTAGAAAGGGTTATGTACAGGCGTGAACAAACTATTACCTTTTTGTAAGATCATCGGCGACATTTGAAACAAACACAATTTATCTGAGGCAAACGTGTTTTAATGCATGCGTTCAGAAAAACGACTATTTCCCCTCTTTTTTGTATACAATAGCACATTCGACCAAATCACAGTTTAACCTAACTTTTCGAAGTAGTCCAATAGAATCATTGAAACAAGGTATAACGTTTATAATGAGTTTTTTCTTCCTTCGCCCCAATAGCTTCTTGGGGCATATGTAATGCAAGACTGTGAAATGCATAGTTTTTGGTTTGTTTGTGTTAAAGTGTTTAATCAGATGTTTTAGCTATACCAGCCCGTTTTGATCTGTAACTGACTTCTCCACTCACAAGAGTATCCACATTGTACAGAGTATCATACCAGTTTAGGAGTTGGTATTGAATCTTCGACCTGCTACAATCTTAGCGGGCACTCTACCTTTGTAGCTGGATGTTTGGTCAATTCATACGTAAATGATACAACTATTGTCGTCTCATATTGAAACGAGAAATTATAAAATGATGAGACAATAACACTTTAACACAACACTTTGATTTCTGATATTTGGTTGTTCATTATATTCTTTTTATCGAAATACTACCTAAAAGCAAGACAATTCTCTTATGAGACACGCTGTCTTTGTCTACAAAAGTATCAATGCACTCTTTGGTGTATTTTTAAGCAAAGGAAATGCTTGGAGATTGGACGTTTCTCAAGGCACGTAACATATTCATAGTTCACACGAATTTGACGCGAGTAAAATTCTTTGGTTAGTGGAACAGGGATTTAAACCAATTAAATCACATGCTATGCGCCGCCATTAAAGTGCGCCATACTCATTCGTATAATCTCGGCTTTCTTCGAAGTCTTCGCGCGGCACTTCGAAGACGCCTCTCTCTATTTTATCTTCAACGCGAGATCTGGCGAGCGAACTATAAAACTGTTGATGAATGCTTGTTAATAGTTCGCTCATAGGCGCTTAATGATGTTATCCTCACGTGATTTCATCAGAGTACTTAGACGCTCTTAAGATCTCGTTATAACCCCCATCAGCAGGTGACTTTTTTGAGGCGAAGTGAATTTTCATGAACGGTTTTCATCCCTTTGACTATCATGAAGATCGTGGTGTTGAAACTTCGTTTGAATGATCTTGAGTTCAAGTGCATCCACGATAGTCTAAAAAAGAATCGAAAATATTTTTGACTTGTCCATTGCTTACAAAGAAAAAGGAATGTTAAATAGTAGCAGGCGAATTCTTTCTTTTGTTAAATGGCGTCTATCTGATAGCAAATTCAAAATCATTGAACTTTTAACTCATTTAGGTAAAACAATCACATATTTCAATATATTAAAGGAAGTCAAATGGCTCACATGGGTATTCGCGTAAAACTCAAACCAAAAGCAACACAAAACGGTCAAATTTACATATGCGTAAATCTTGCATTTCACTGGTTTATTAAGTAGTTGCAAAAGGAATAACTCTTTAATGACAAATTCTTATTTTGCAATATTTTTCATTAAGTCTTAAGTCATTAACTCAATGGGTTCGCCAAGTCAGACTTAAAAACCAAATTTCAAATTCAACAATTATTTTGTGTTTCAAACTGAATTCTATGTTTATCGTTTACACTATCATTAGATAATTCTTGATCAGAGCTACTTGATAACATTATCTCTATAACAGGCAACACATTAAAATATATCATTGAAGTATTCAGTTATAATAGATTGTCACACGTCCCCCGTTATGAAAATATAAATAGTATAAAAAAGCTCCATTTGCTGAAACACGAATTCACATGATATTTAGCCTGGCCTTTGTCACTGCGGGAGAGGCCGCCTTCCACAAGAGGTTCCTCGTAATAACCCCGCCTTGTCTCGCACTTGAAATTACAGAGGTTTAAACATGGATTTAAATAATCGTTAACTGATTCCCTTCATGTTGTACGCACGGTGATGACTTTGGAATTGGGGTTGGAACCAGAGATATGGTCTACTGGCAATCTGAACTCAACGGCTTTATCCAAAGAAGCCTCCTTTAACATAATATGGAAACCGCCATATGTTTCTTTCAAGACAATTTTCGTTTTCAAATGATAATGTCAAATGTAATATCTAAACAGACATCTTATTTGAAACAAAAGTATGTCGCAAATTATAATTTCACTATTACGTATGAGTAACAGATCACAAATAATGGTTTTAAATGATGCTCAATACTTCCTTCCATACACGTTGAACTTCTCAACGTGGACGCTTATAGGAAATGTGTTATTTGCCTGGTCATTTAACACAAAATCTGTAACTCTACACTTACGTATGAGGTGTAATCCCCAGGTCACGAAAATACCCGAGAAGTAACTCCTCTTAAGAAAGAAACTCATCCTATATTTCCTCGTATAGCATGTACATGCATGTATACTGAGTTCTACTTTACATTTCTTAATTTGATATAAGAAATGGAAGTCGCAATGCTGTTTCGTACAAGACCATGTATGTACGAATGTATAAACATTAAATCAATGTCCACTAAGCAATCATTATACTGTACAGTGAACCCTCGTTTATCCGAACACATCCGTTCCCAACAAAATGTCCGGTTTACCGAATAATCCGGACTAATGAAGCAGAGCATGTTCTTATTCACATTAAGACATAAACGGTCTGTATGAGCGGTGTATACTTATAACTCTTAAGCAAACGCCAAATTGTCGACCGTCCCAAATTGAAAGAGTTTGCAGAAGACATATCAAAACGTGATGAAATTCAAAGATAATCTTCTGATATGGCAGAAAACATTGTGGGAAAAGGAGAAATTGCTCGTCACGAGCAATTTCTCCTTTACCCACAATGTTTTCAAAAGTCGTCTGCAATAAACTGGTCCAATAATTCCGTTCCCTTACAATTTTGTTCGGATTGCGAGACATCCGGATAATCGGGGTCCGGATAAACGAGGGTTCACTGTACTTGCGTCGCATTCGAAAATTTGTACTCAGATGCGTTCGACATGGAAGCTTAAATTACATGTACATGAAACTACACAGGGTTCTTTTTTTCATTGCTTATTTGGTTAACAGGTACTATATGATCAGGAGCTGTAATGTTGACGTCAATTAACCCATTACCAAACAGTAACGATATTTAACCATATTGCTGCAGACGACTTTGGAAAACATTGTGGAAAAAGGAGAAATTGCTAGCAACGAGCAATTTCTCCTATTACCACAATGTTTTCTGCCCTATTTTATAAGATTTATTCTTCAATCTCATCACATTTTGAAATGTCGTCTGCAAACTCTTTCAATTTGGTACAGTCAAATATTTGGCGTTTCGTAAAAGGTTGAATAATCTATTCATATACCCATCAATGATGAAGCATCATGCAAGTAGATATATGTTAGATTCTTATCTTACGTCATGTTTCTCTCGAATCATTAGTCCAATGCTCCATAAGCAATTACTATACTTTATTTGTGTCGCAAATAGAAAGTTTGTATTCAGATGCTTTCCATTAACATTAGAATCAATTACGACTGAATAATAAAAACAAAGTCAGACGCACAGTGCCGTAGATTGGCGATTTAGAGGTTCCAAAAAGGCTGCGATTATAGCATTTAGCGAGATCCGATCCCGCAAATCGACAAATCGTCAGAGCTTCTGTGGAATTATCGTTACAAATAACCTTTAATTTCGAACATAATGTGCGTAAACAAGGGTTAAATGAGATGTCTAAAATAGCTAATACTTATTCAAACTACTAAAAAACTACCGTTTCCAACAAGTGCGCTCAAACCTACACGTTCTTTTTTCATATCAAACTGATATACTGGCGTTCTGGTATCTAGCGGAAACCAACAATGCTTTCGTGTTCGGAAGGGTTTGACAATTTCAAATGTAGTTATGTTTCACTATCGTATTCACTCTCTAATTCGACAGCGTATCTTGTAAATAGACACGGTGCATCAAAGCTAAACCAAACAATTGACAAACATTTACTCTTCAAAGCAAAATATTTTCGTTCATAGGTTCGGAGTTTATCCCCTCTAAACCATCTACAAGATTAAAGCGGCTCTCCGATGTCGACCAATCAAACGGGAGGGAAAGCGTCTAGATACCCCGATTTCAAATCAGGGAGACGCTTTGGGTTTTAGAGAGCGTCGTTTGATGTCTACTCCTTTCATTTGTTTGTAGTGGAGATTTTTAGCACGTTTTAAAGGGGTTTTGAAGTTGAGTTTGTCACGTGATTGTCCGATTATGTGATTGTTTGTAATTTGAGGCGGGATCAAACATCCAGCGATGGACGGCTAATCTCGTTTTGATAGCGCGAGATTCGGCGAGATTCCACGGTAACTCCCGACGACGGGCCTGAAGACCGGCACGCGAACGACCAAACCCATTCTTTCGAACGTGATCATGTGGCCGATCCAAATTCAAAGCAAAACTTTGTGAAGCAGACGTTCGAATAAGAGAGAAACATCGTTTGTTATTTGGTGTAACATTTATTGCTAGCAATAGAAAGCATGGTTATACAAGTACAATGGACCAGTTTCCTTTGGTAGATCCAGACGAGAAGTGACATTGCTGCAAATAAAGACTTGGATTCGTTGAAGGCATATATGTTAGTACACCTGTATGTATTGTAGCTCGAAGATTGGCTTTTCTGTTATATCGTATTTTTTTACTCGTCTAGTTTTAAAGTGACACAAGTTGACATTTATAAATTACAAGAACAACAATAATTGAACTTTTGGTATTGGATTGCATGAAATCTTTTGTCACAAAACATGTTAATCTGCATGTCTCTTGTAATAATTTATTTTGTATACTGACGGATTGGTTTGGTTAGTTTTCCGTTTCAAATATATATATGACACATCCCATTGAATTAGATATTTCGGATGCCCGATTTATTTGTAAGCAATATCAGACGAAACGAATATATAATATGTGAAATAGGGTAGGTTTGAATTGTCACACTTGTTTCTTTTTCACAATTTCTTAAAGAACTGGTATCATTTCCTTGATAGTTTATGTCGTCTGATGTTCTAATAATGTTTGCCAGTCACAAATTCAAATAGTTCAAGCAAGAACACCGGAAGTACAAGGTTAATCACGTGTCACGAGATTCCCACTGAACGTGTTCAACTCCGTCAAGGTCGTTATACTGGAGCACACACCCAAGTGCACTGTATCATTCCGCGAGAGACGAAGCACAGCCGAATTGGAAGCCTGAACCAGGGACCCAATCCCTAAGGCAGACGATTGCGCCCGAATGTACAAAGCGGAAGTGTTGTCGTTCACCTGCAGGTGGCAGTACGCTAGTGGCATGTCTTGCTGTTTCTCCAGCTCAACGAAGAAGCTGTAAAGGCCTGGTATCCGGCATGTAAATATTCCCGTCTTGTTGTCATAGTCACCACCTACGTCAGTAATGACGTCACCAAGAATGATCGAACCATTGGTAGGCCCTGCCCTTGGTGCTCCGGATACAAAAAATGCAGAGTCTTGGTCTGGATAAAAAAGAATGGATAAATGAAAAATGATTTGTCTGAGTTATCTCATATGTAATTCCAGCGGACCATAAGAGATTGTCCTCATCAACGATTAGAACAGAGTGTTTTGATAAACAAATAGATGAATACAGAGAAAGAAAATAGTCCCTCAATGTTTGTTTGTTTGTTTTAAATCGATTGTGAAGGAGGCTTAATAAAGGCACTCATATCACTCTCGATGACTGCTCCCTGGACAACACATCAGTAATCGCGCCGGTCTGTGGGTTAGTCCCGGTAGTCACCTCGCCTAACGGAGATGCATACCCCCACCTCACCCCGGTACAAGAGGCCGACGTTCTACTACTATGCCACTGTCACCCTCGTATGTATTTTTCTTTAGGAAAACAATTGAGGGGGAAGGGGAAGTTAGTTTTTGGTTGAATCTTGTTTATTGGTTTTTATGCCTATTGGTTAAGGTAGAATTGATTGTTTCATAGTTGTATAAAGCATGATTTAGGATAGTCTTTCCAAATGATCTGCTTTTTGCCTATTTTCTAATACGGATTATTTCAAATAAATACATATTTGGAAAAAGAAATACCGGGCTACTGCAATACAAAAGTACGAAGATGATACAGACATGATACAGACGTAGAAACAACGATTTATCAGAGCAGTTGGAATAGGCCGTTACTGTATCGTTCGCTTATTATCACAGGGGCGAGACTCGATTGGTGGAAGAGCCGAATTTTGTAACAAAGGGAGATAAATCCAAGTAAGTAATTATTTTTAATGACGAGTTAACTCCCTTGCGTTTATGAAAAACCAAGATACAATCTGCATACATAACTGAGTGCCTAACCTCTTTATTTTATTTCAAACATAGATTTTTTTAAGCGTAAGGCTGTCCACCACATTAGTTTAATTAAACAGTTCTTAAAACACTGCTTACTTTAATACGTTTTTTCTGGATACGTCACCTACATTTCTTGTTGTCCTGGATAAAAATTATCCATACCACCATGCTGACTAAGCTCGCGGTTTGAAAGTTTGATTCAAAGGCAAGATGCTACCAAGAACCACTAGTAAGCAAAAGCATTGCACTAATGTGCAAAAAAGCATTGCCTTCCACGTATAGATATCAAGCGGAAAAGGGAATTGCATTTCGAACGAAGACGCGTAGTACTAGTTTTGATTTAACCCTTTCCCAAACAATAACGACATTTAACCACCTTGTTGCAGACAACTTTAAAAAAAAACATTGTTGGAAAAGGAGAAATTGCTCGTGATGAGCAATTTCTCCTTTTCCCACAATGTTTTCTGTCCTATCAGAAGATTATTTTCCAATGTCATCATCACATTTTGAAATGTTGGTCAGCACACTCTCTCAATTTTGGACTGTCGAAAACGTTTGGCGTTTGGTAAAGGATTAAGACATTTGACGATATAACTGATAATTGTCGAGTATAGTGCTTTAGTAACAAATAGTAACAGAAGCTTTACACACCTTCACAATGTGCTTGTTTACACAACTGGGTGTCTCGCCTGTCGCCTACACATGGTCCCTCAAACAGCACGGTAACGTTAGGGCAGCTTCTTTCCCTGGTCTGCATACCGATACCACAGGTTACAGAGCAATCACTCCAATCAGACCAATCGGCCCACGTTCGCTCTGATTAATGAAATCAATTAGAAACACACATTTGGCACATTTCACTATTTCTAAATTTGTAACACGTCGTAATTGTAAGCAACTGCAGACGGTAAAATGAAGTTTTCAAAACTTTTGGATGATGTTGGATTGGTTCAAAGATTAGAGGATCTTCCTTGGCATATATGTTGTGATATTTTTTTGATGTCCGACATGCCAAAAGAAAATGCATTGATGGTTCAGTTTTTAAAGCTGCAAGTAGTCTTACATATATGTCATGTATTTTGCTTTGACTGATGGTTTGGTATTTGTCCTATAAATGGCTACAGTAATTGTAAACCTGAACCCAAACCCATGACCGATGATATAAAGCTCTCAGATAATTGCCCCCGTCAAAATGCTTAGAATAAACGTGAGAATAAACGTGTGTCTTTTTCCACTTGTCTTCATTCTTTATAATTTCCTTCTACATATACCCGCTTTCCACAATCTATTCATTTCTTCGAAATGTTTCTTAGTTTCATTTTTCTCGATTCGTGATGATCTTTCGTGTCTTTGGAGATGCCAATGCCAAATTTGACAGCTCGTGTAATGGTTTTTCGACGGAACTAGTACATTTTGCCCCGTAGAAAAATATACTGAGACGATTGAGGTGTTCATTTTATTATAGTTTTTGAGAGTTTAATAGACCAATTTGATGTTTCAGCATTTGGTTAAGGATGGAAACACTTTTCTTAATTCCACAGAGTCTTGAAAATAACTGATTTAACGTTAGAGAAGATAGGAATTAATTATCTCAAAAGTAACAGGCTTATGACCATAACGCATTTGTCTAGGTGGGTAAAATGGCCGCCGTGCTGACGCACTTGCTTGTGACGTCACTCAAAAACAAAGGCACGGGAGGTTACGATGTGGTATATGTACCAGCATTCCCTCATATAACACATAGCAATTAAAACCCCTTATCAAGAGCTTAACCGAGCAGTTGCGATTTGTCGTACTCACCGCCACAGAACATCGCGTCACCGAAACAAAGTTCCGATTGAAGGGTCTCGCCCATGCAGAGTATGTCCGAGCAGCTGCGATTTCGTGTTTTCATCCCCACCCCGCATGTGGCACTACACTCGCTCCACGACTCCCAGCTCGACCATTCGCCATCTTGAAAAGCAATATCAATCAATATAGATGATGAATGATGGTTCATCGCAACATCTCGGACGCACTCTCGCTAAGCATGAAAGCAAAATGGTCCGAATATAATTCGGAGACCTCTGCGTACTTTGTTAGCAATTTGGCGTCTGAAAAAGTGCGAAACTATAACTCATGCTTTCCTGTTACCCCATGTAAATGCCAAGCTAGAAGTTATTGATGCCAATGTAGCATTCGAAATACTACACGGAAGCTTATGAATGCCTTAGTTCGACATGAACTTGGCTTTTGCCGAAATGAAGCACAATAACAGGTGACAGTTTAATGCGTAACACCTTAAGAAATAAAAGAAAAATGAAAAATTAAAGATCGTTATGTTGAGGTGTTCAGTAGTTCGCTTGCAGATTTTCATTCTTGTATCACATTATTTTCACGAGCTTCTGTCGCATAGATGGTTGCCCTCTCATGTTTGCATTCTGCGGAAACAAATGGCGAAATGTACAATAGTTTATCTATATCTAGAACTTCGGATTGTTAAACTCTTCTATACGTCGAAGTTTATACGGTTTTCTGAGTTAAGCTGTTATTTATTAATACAGTGAAGCCTCGTTTATCCGGACCCCGATCATCCGGATGTCTCGCAATCCAATCGAAATTGAAAGGGAACGGAATTATTTGACCAGTTTGTTGCAGACGACTTTTGAAAACATTGTGGGTAAAGGAGAAATTGCTCGTGACGGTCCGCGTGACGAGCAGTTTCTCCTTATCCCACAATGTTTTCTGCCATATCAGAAGTTTATTTTTGAATTTCATCACGTTTTGAAATGTCGTCTGCAAACTCTTTCAATTTGGGACGGTCGACAATTTGCTTAAGGGTTATAAGTATACATGTGCATAGAGACCGTTTATGTCATAAGGTGTAAAAGAACAGGCTCTGCTTCATTAGTCCGGATGATTCGGTAATCCGGATATTTTGTTGGGAACGGACGTGTTCGGATTAACGAGACATCACTGTATATGTCTTTGTATACCGGACACCTTTACATCGCACTCTCTCTATGTCGTATATTTTCATGAGGCCCCCCTCGAACCTCGAGGTTTAAAGATTCTAATGTCTGTCGCGATGTTTTTTTTTAAAGACATTTTGCCAAATTGGGGTCTCAAACACCACTCTTTGTAGATAAGTTGGTAATCTTTCTTGCTTTTTTAGGTTAAGAGATTCTAACGTTTATCGAAATGTTTATTTCTAAAAGCCTTTTTTCAAAATTTGGGTCTCAAATACTAAACCTGGTAGATAAATTGTTAGTCTTTCTTGCTTTTTAGAAGCAGTTGCCTTTGCTTTCAATTTGGACCAATCATAACTTCCTATCTTTGTAAATATCGGTTAAACAGTCAAGCTTACCACTGCAAGACGTGTTGGCCATGCATATTTCGTCATCCCGAGAGTCGCCGAAGCAATAAAGTCCGTCGGCGTCCGGAAGTGGGTTCGTGCAATTCCGGTCACGCCTCCGTAAGCCGACGCCACAGGTGGCGCTGCAAGTGCTCCATTCCATCCAATCGCTCCAGTTACCATCGTCTTAAAATAAGATAGAAAATCGATTATAACATAACACAACATAACATTGTTTTATTAAGACATTAAGCACACAAGCTCATACTCAATGTATATATAATTACATGCGATTGATATGGTAATCAATATAGACAATACACACATTCACAATAATTGCATCAAAAATAAAAACAAAATAAAAATAAATGGGAAAAACAGAATTTGGTGAGAGTGGCTTGATTTTGATAAGTGCTTCTGGAATGGTATGTTGTTCTATAGAAAAGTTATTTCTTCTTAATTTGAATGCGTGTTTGTAGTAACTGGATGATATTTTTTTTCTCTGTACTGAGTTACTGTGTGAATTTAAACATATTTGGGTGATTAGAAAAGTGTTTTGGATATAAGTCGATCTAAGATCTTTAATGAATTAGATTGCTAAAAAATTGTCTGGACCTTGTCTTCGAAAGCCTACACTTCGAGAAACAATTATTCAGAATTGCTGCGTAATTTTTAGAAAGCGTCTTTGTACATCTTTGGGTCATAAAAGAGCATTATGAAGGGCTCTAACAGTGCGCCAACATCACATAACCATACACATAACCATACACATAACCATACACATAACCAGGCAAGGAATTGAAGTCTGAAGTATGGTCAATAGAAATTAGTCACTTGGGCATTCGATCTCGCTGCATTCACCCGTCTCCTTATCACCTCCGGTACAGTCGAGACCTCCGTCCTGCGGTGCTGGGTCTGAACAAGTTCGAGTTCGCGTTTGAGTGCCATTGCCGCATGATACACCGCAGTTCCAGCTGCTCCACTCGGACCAACTACCGTCGGCTAAAAGAGATTTAATTTTAAAAGTATTGTTAAAAGACGTTTTCAACATTTGTTTTTCATTCATATCTCGGCACGAGTTCATTAATCCATGCTGTCAGGGTGACCAACATTTTATAAACTAAAGAAATGATTTGGCGAGTAATGGGTTTGTTGGTTAACCAAATAGTTAATAGTTTTGATTGAAGAAGTGATTTTTTTACGATTGATTGTTCGACCGACTGATTGATTAATTGATATTCGAGAGACTAAAAACTCTTTTACCTGAGCAACCGAAAGCCACACGACAGAAACAGTAATGCAGAAGGACGGACCTCATAAGATATATCTTTCAGTAATCATCAACCAATTCTATAGTTTTTGCATTGACACCTTTTCATAATTAAGCACTTTCAGTGCTGTCCACTTAATAAAGAATCAATTATGTGGATCTAACCACCTCTGTGATATAACTAAACATTTAGTGGAGACAATGTAAGAACACAAGCAACACTTACTATAGTTACACAGCTGGCATGTGAGTTTACAAACGTCCTTCGCTTCGTGGGGCTTGTTGCAAATACCAAAACTATTGTTCAGTCCATCACAATCTTCTTGGACATCCAAGCACTCTAAACAGACAAAGAATGAATAAAGAAAAAAGAATTAACACTTTATGTGTGACTGGTCAAATAAGTAAAACATTGGACCCTCAAACACTCTTAGCAGAATAAAAGAATGACCAAACTCACGATAAAGCTATTTCTCATAATGGAAATTTGCGACTTGTCAACCTCTAAACCAATAACAATCAATATGAGGTAAGCAAATAAAACCTTGGACATCCAAACACACTTAACAGAAAAAAGAATGAAAACATTTAAGTTTTACAAATTTCCTTATATTTGAAATGTGTGACATGTAGGACTTCAAATCAAGAACTATCAACACATGCTGGCACATACAGTGAGTTTTATATGATGTTATGTAGAAATGTAGTTACGTAAAACTACATTAATGAAAACACGAATTTTCAACATACTTCAGATGAAGAAATTGAAAATGGCCGTTTGTTTGGTAACGTAGTTAGTTTAAGGCACATTTGTACGGTTTGTTTATCTCAGAACAAAATCTGTGAGACAGTCCTTTCAGAGCATCAGAAAATTTTATCGTCTTCAAATGCATGGTGTGGTATCTTATTGCATGCACCTTTGTTACAACATAGCGTTCATATTTCAGATAAAGAACATGAAAATGGCCATTTGTTTGGCAACCAAGATTGCTAAGGGCACCCTTTAAACGTTTGTTAGTTCCGAAGCGAAATATGTGCGACAATCCCTTGTATACCACCAGAAAATCTTACCGTTTTCGAATGCAGGGTGTAGTCTCTTATTACAGGTATCTTTGTTGCAACACACCGTCACCTCATCAGGGGTCGCATCGTGTTCGATCGATCTCCCTATAATTTCCGGCGGCATCGTTGTATTCATCTTCAATGTACCGGAAGTTGGCATCACCGTGGGCAACGCGGTTGTAGATTGGTTACTTTCGGTTGCATTGACCATCGTCATGTTACCACCCGCGATAGACGTTGTGGTCGTTAGTAGCTTGGTTGTTGGCGGTAATGTTGTAGGCATATAGGCTTGGCACTCCTGCAATGTAGTAGCTCAGTCCTAATCAGCGCGCAGTTAAAGGGAGTACGATGGTTAACAACACCGCTATATGGTCTCGCACCTGTTACATATAGTACTTCCGGGTCGTAGTACAAAGACCAAAAGAAGTCTCATTTAGACATTTTGAGTGTCCACTTCTGGTGCATAATTTTGTTAGTTAGAGATGAGCTGGCAGAACACTGATATATTTCCTGTATAGATGATAGTTCTGCAATCCTCTTTAAGTTTGTTTTGAATTCCTTAAGCAGGATTGTTTCCTTGGGATGTATAAACACAAATGCCGATACCTCGGCCAGATTTTACAGCTTGTGCGCTAATTTTCGTACGGTACTAGTATACTTTGCTCCACAGAAAAGAATTCGAGGAGATAGGGGTGTCCATTTTCTTACAGTTTTGGAGAGTTTAATGGACCAACTTGATGTTTCTGTATGAAGCTAAGGATAGATAACACTATTTTTCATCAAGAAAAGACTTGAAAATTCCTGATTTAACATTGGAGTCAATGGGAATTCAAAATCTCAAAAGTAAGAAGTGTATGACAGTCTGCATCTCTCTCAATCCGTCCCAATTTTCAGTAAAAACATGTAAAAACCAGTTAAGAAATAACGAAGAAATTCGGTCATTGCTGAAGCATTGGAACACAGAAAGAAATTGAAAGTCTTATTACGAATGATAGAGATATAGATATATGTATTACATTCTTAGCAGTTCCGAGTTCGATGATATATAACAATATTGTAAGTCGCCACTAGAGCATGCGTGCACATGTCTGTATTTATTTGGTGTTTTGTTTTCCTTTTTTTCGTTTTCTTTCAATTTTCACAAAATTGTTTGAATCCATACAGATAAGATGATAAATAGATGACTATTGTCATGAATGTATACACATATTGGGTTCGGGCTCACCGGATAATATTCTTACGCCTTGTCCGAATGAATTTCTGATTTAAGACGCTCACCTTTAATTCTCTATTGCTGAAAACAAAGAAAAAAAGTTTACGTTACCTTTGTTGTCTCATTTGCACAGCCCATTGTTATGTTTCCACCTGTCAGCTTTGTAACGTAACAATACTGAAAAATCAAACCAAATACAAAATATTTCTATACGAAACCACAACAATACCATAGTTGAAACATCGCATGTCAATAGCCATTTCTTCATCTGAGTAATAAAGATAGGTCGTAAAATTGACTTTCAAAGTGACATATTACTAACGAGCATATGAATAACTAATTGCTAGAGATGAACCGTCTTGTGAAGAAACAAATAAATTCAAAGATACCTATGTACCGGAAACATCTATCCCTTTATGGAATATCATTGAAAATAGCAAGGCAACCCCAAGGTCATAGCAGACCAACAAAAAAGAGTGCTGGGTACCGTTTTACTAAACAGTTTACGCTTAAGATTTGCGTAAGTCTTAAACAATAATTTCTTTTATTTCAATATTTGGCCAAGCAATATTGCAAAATAATACATCATTGGAACTGTCTCTCCGAGACGCTTCCAATGACGTGTCACATTTCAACACTGAACTTTCATTTAAGATAATATCCATATGTATCAGTTATGACTTACGAATTTTTTTCCTTTAGTTGTTTAGTAAAACGGTACCCTGGTTTGCATTTAACTAACTGGCAGAAAAGTGTTCAAACATGACTTTGAACTTAAAACAAATCAAGTTTAAGTTTAAGTTTCTTAAGTTTATAAGAAACCCGAAAACGAGGTCAAAGGGAAACAATACTTACTGGCGTTTCGCCTTTGCATATTTCTATATGATGGCATTCTTCTTGGTGTTCTATGTTCTTACATGCGTAACAGTCGAGATATTGTATGCCAGTCGTATCTAAAACAGATTTTGATAATGTCATCTATCAATGATAATGATTTCGTTTATCTAAATTTTCATCATCACTTGTATCATATTCACGTAACAATTCATAAGCAAATACAGAACGCAAATTAAGTTTGCCCCCCGCAAAAACTGGTATGAAAAAGAAACCCGTTTAAGGCAACTAAACGATCATGAAATTATGAAATAACTTCATAAATTGTGTTATCCTTGATTAAATCAGCAATAAAGACAACGTCATTTCAATTCACTGCTCTACTTTAAAAGGTTTCCTGTAGTAAGAAATATAATCAGAGTGAATAAAGTAAACGGTGATTATAACAAAAGAAACATTCATGCGCTTGAAGTTGAAAAAAATATAACAGAAGATTTGAAATTGTATATATAAGATATTTCCTGGTATTCAGTACACCCCCTTTGGCCCCCTGTTTACCCTTTAGAACCCGGCCGATATTTCTTGCAAGATGGAACAGTAAGAGAAGAAAAATATATGAAACTGAGAGAATGACTCGACTTACGATGGAATGTCAGGAATATGACAAGCACCATCCATAGTAATTCTGCGTCTGAAAAAGAATGAATGAATGAAACAGCTTAATGATAATGAAAAAGGAAATCTTCTTTAGCACAATTTTGATTAACATGATGACATGGAGCATAAATGACTCAAATGTTCGTCTACTTTATATAATTCGAAAATATGTCATATATCAATGTGAACAATATGGTGACACACTTAATGTATGCTGACTCTCCATGTGCGTTAAAACAAACCATTCACTGTTAGATTTGGTTTCCTGCGAGTACTAGTCTTCTGTCAGATTGGTTATCAATGGAGTGCTGGATGGTTCTTAGCTTGGACAGCCATTAAGGACATTGATGTCAGGGTTTTTATTACATTATTGATGAGCCAGGTATTATAGTCAAAACAGAAATACTGTAATTGCGATGCTACAAGGAGGTAAATAATGTTTAAAGCAGTTTGCCATTATGTACTGCATCTTCATTACGATTGACTAACGAGTAAAGAAAGATGACACCAAGACAGAGAAAACCGAACAAGACGATACGAAGAAAGAGAAAGAGAGAGAGAGAGAGAGAGAGAGAGAGAGAGAGAGAGAGAGAGAGAGAGAGAGAGAGAGAGAGAGAGAGAGAGAGAGAGAGAGAGAGGGAGGGAGGGAGAGGGAGGGAGAGAGAGAGAGAGAGAGAGAGAGAGAGAGAGAGAGAGAGAGAGAGAGAGAGAGAGGGAGAGAGAGAGAGAGAGAGAGAGAGAGAGAGAGAGAGAGAGAGAGAGAGAGAGAGAGAGAGAGAGAGAGATAGTGAGTATGTTTACACATAATCGTTATTGTCTTTATTTTCATGACACGTTTGAAGCAGCGTGAATGGCAACACATTACGGGTACCCCTCTGTCACAAACCATTGTCATTCTAGCTACGCTATCAGGGTGTCAAAATGTATGCAAGCAACTCAATTGCGCAATGTTCTTTACTGTTCTTAATCCCACCCCCTTTCTTTCCTTACAATGTTAAAAAATGTATTTCATAACGCACAACAAAGTGAGTGAAGGTTATGCAATTGGCCATCTTATATGTCTTGAAAAGCTCAAACGGTATAAGGTTACCATGTTTCATACATATTTTAAATCGGTCGCAAATGAAGACCTATTTTTAAGTAATTATTTCAAAAAGGGAATGGCAACATCTAATGTTGTGACCAGACCCTTTTGCCATAATTTGTATATTTTGAGTTTGTAATTCACTGTAAACAAGAGTTTTACCAGTAGAATATGTTTAAAGCAAAGCAAAAAAAACCCACATAAAATAGTGGTAAAGCAAAAATGAATAAACACAGTAAGTAAATAACGTACGGTTTTTCGAAGCCATTCCTTGTTAAACTGTCTATCTTCGTCTTACTGTGACACTCTCTCTTATCAGTTACAGCATTTATTAAGTAATACTGGCCAATCCTTTTCTTATCATGAGTTTTTGGAATTCGTACTTGTGGACTTGTTTGATAACGTATCAATCGGAACCACTCGGTTCAATTACTACGGACAGAATCATGTCCCACACATTTGACATTTGAGAAGCTAAATTCCGTTTTACTCCAGAGATAACTACTGTGAGATAATTACTGTGTTACTCAAAGGGACCAATTTAGGTCTTCGACTCGGAAGCAATCGGCTACTTGTGCGACAACAACAGTGTGGTTTTCTGACTTCACAGAGGGGTTCCTTCCAATGACCTCCTGATGTAATTCCCGGTCAGTCCTTGTCAATTTTCAAAGCAGTTCCTGGCACCCAAAGCAGAAAATGGAATCCGTTCCTCATATCATACCAATAACATGACGGCTGCGGCCGACCTGACTTGTAACAGAAATATAGCATGAATTTCATAGAGCTTGAGGCGTTCCTTGACTCCCTTCTGCATCTGTAAGGGTAGTGTTTTGTATTGTCCGTTTAAAGAAATGTCAATTTGAAACCCAAAGGTTCCGGGTTCATGCTTCACCTGTAACACTGGTTTCGTGAGAGTGTCCCTGGGCAAGACACGTAAAACCGACCTCTACCATAGTTCGATATGGAGAAAACCCCCAATATTTAAATGAAAAAATGTTGAAACAGTGGAAAACCATTAAAGAGAAACATCCTAGTATAGTTTCTCCACTCCACATAGGGGTCTGTGTTGATGTCCCATAAAAGATACTTAGACACACAACTTCCGGCTTTAACAAGCCCAATGTTGTGAAGAATAGATAATGTGTGACACTTATGTAAGATTAATTATGAACAAGAATTAACTCCCGTGAAATAAGCAAATAGCATTGCGAGAAAAATGGGACAAACGCACCTTAATGTTATTTGTATCTGGCAACCAAGACATTGGTGCTTTCATACAAGATTCTTAGATTTCCCTTCCAATATCGTTACCTTTAGATCAATAGGATGAATTATTCTGGCTGATTAAATATGTATATGTTTTAACGACTTGTCAACAATTTGTCACTTATACTAAGGCTTTCTTGGTTTCACTAGTTCTAGTCTAGGGCTCTAAAGTGTCTCGACAAAGGATACTTTCATCAATCCAAGAAAGGTACTGCTTGGGCCCGATCCCGGGGCCCCATGGGATCGTGAATTGTGATTTCGATAAGGATTAGCCGAAATTCTAGCTTGGATTAGCCGAAAGTCTAGCTCGGTCCAACGGTAAATAAGGTGGTCTTGCCACCTTATTTACCGTTGGACCAAGTTAGACTTTCGGCTAATCCTTCTCGAAATCACAATTCACGACGTATGCACAGGGGTTCGCTTTTGGTTCATGGCGTCTCGCAACCGATGTTTACCCAGAGAGGATTCCGAGGTAGGCAAGGATGTTGTGAAACCGTGACAACCCTTTACAAAATAACACACGTACCTATAACTCATTTCGTCGCATCTACTGAAAAGGCTCAAGAAACTACTGTGATAAATAGATAAATGGCTTACAATAATCAAATATTGTTTACTTAATGGCTTCCATTCGACTCTATTGATAACATGTATCTCTGTCTTGCTCTTATTGGTTGTTTGCTGTTGCTTTTAATTTGAACCAGCAAGAAATTCTTATATGAAGGCGTGTGTTAATTCGTTACCTCTTTCTCCTGCGTACCAATGTGATTGAGCAAGTGGAATAGATAAACATGGTGACAGAGGTAGAAATGATAGACGAGCAATTTCTTATATTGCAACACCGCTTTCTACGGCGGTTTTTGTGTTAAAAAACAATCAGTTGTATCAACAATTCACAGCTCGTATTACATTTTCTTGTGCTGATGCTTTCATTTTTTATTACTGGTCACGCAATTGTTTCCCAGGAAAAAGGTTATATACCCGTCTTCTATCCATTCAGTGTATCACTAGTCTTCTTTAAATAAAAGGTGACAACACAATGGATACATGTAGGGGTACGTATAGTGAAGTCTTTGCTTGGTTAATTAATATATCAGTATTTCTATTGATTGATTGATTAATTAATTGATAGATTGATTTAATAAATAATTGTATGGACGCTTGGTACACGGACAGCACGGATGAAAGATTTTAGTTTAAATTTATTATTCAATAGAATGACAAAGACTTGTATTGCTCAGTGTATAATTGTTCTTAAAAGTTATTGTTTAATTGTTTAATTTTGTTTGAGTTATTTTCTGTTATTTGCTAGGCAGTTAACCAATGATTGGTACATGTACATGTACAGCCTACACGTGTTTGTAATATAAGCATATAAAGAATGTAAAGGAAATGGTATTATAAAAAAATCCGTTTATAATTTTTCATAATAGCTATTGTTCAATTGTTTAGTATTGTTTGAGTTACGTTTTATCTTCTGTTATTAAATTGATTGACCGTGCTTTCTATCATTTTGGTCGGTATATTAACGGACTAAATGTATTTGCAATATAATCTTATAAAGGATGTGAAGGAAAGGACAACACAAATGATCTGTTAGAGAGACTACTAAATTCTGTTTTATAAGGAATATCTTTTTTAACGCCAGCTTTACCAAGTCGATACTTACAAGCGCTTTCTTTTTATATCAATATTTAAGAATAATGTAATATATATCGATGATGGGCTCTTCGTGACTGAATTGTTTAGTACTGAATCCCCACATCGTTTCAAATAACGCTAACGGTGACCTACCTAGAATTTCTATGATATGGATCAATTCTCCCAACTGACTTACGAAATCCCGATGGTTTTTCCCAAGCGTGACATAAACCTTATGGACAGATAATCGCAGGAACATCACCTATCAGTTACAACAGGCGAGGACATTCACATGAACAATGTTTATGATCTTATGTCCTAACAAGATTGTCGCGTCGACTGCGATTTCTTTCCTGAGTGTTAGACGTGACGTCGTTATAAAGCACGGGTTTTCATACACCACAAGAACCGGAAAGTTGATGGTCAACTCATGCAGAGTACACACTGTTGCTATCATTGGCAATGGAAGGTGAAAAAAGGTTAACACTGCCTGTTCGTCATGAGCGTAAACATTGGTCACGGGATTCCCCCGCCTTTACAAGCGGGTTTTCGCAAGATGATTGAAATACAATCGACGCAATGTTAAAAATAAGTATAGCAAAGTTGTTGGTTATTTCTTTTTTAGCATCGCTATGGATGACCCTCCTAATGTTGATTGCCTACAGGAAAGCAGGTTAGTCTAGCAGACATTTTTTTCTATTTGTTATTTTGAAATATTTGATCCATCATAATAACCATAGATACGGTGCATACCGTATTCTATTGTTTTCTTTTTTTTTACAATACAATACAAAATCTTTATTTCACTCAATTCCTTTTACAGAAGATATGAGGTTAAAATAATGTGAAACATAATGTAAACGAGGCGTCTGCTTTGTAATTCTCACTGGTCTCTACCTTTCTATCTCTACCTCTCTTTTTTTATCTCTCTATCTCTTCCCCTATATCATCTTTCATATATCACTATCTCCCTATATCACTATCTCTCTATTTGTCATTCCATTGAGAAAATACATATGCTAACGGTTTTAAAGAGAAAGTTTAAGGATAAACTTGAATCAAATGTGTGTTAAACGAATCACAAAACAATACTTTGAACTATGAGGTCGCTTAACACAATGTGTTCATAGATACACTTTATCATAAACATATACCTTGGTCTACGCAATGCATTTTAATCATAAACCAGTTCCCCATTTCTAAATAATTTCAATCAGTATTGGAACATTCAAACAATTCTACCGCTCTTTTTAAACAATTTCTATTCATCATTAAGCTTTCTCCCCTTTTCTAAGCATATTCTATCAATCATGAATATACATGCATAGGTCTTGATCATTCAGGCTATACCTAGAGAGTAACAAATTATAAAAAACTGTCTGCATATTTGTAGATGGTCTAGACTGCTACCAGTGTGTCGATATTCCGGACCCGACCAACTGTCATACGATACAGGCCTGTGCAGCCGGGGTAAATATTTGTGGGTTTGGTTGTATTCCAATCTGAACACATCGGGTTTATCGAATAGAAAACACCTCTGAAATAATAGGGATGACGCCATATTGTTTCCCGCGAGAATGACGTCACTTTCTTTCGTTTCTAAAAATAGATTTTGACTGTAAAATCCAAAAAGTCGTTAAATTTGATTGAAGAAACAAGTATACATGTCACAACAACAAGTTCGCCATTTGGTATGAGTTACTGATCAAAAGTGATTAAAAAGGATGTCCAACACTTCCATACACATTGAACTACTTAACATGCACGCTTAGAAAAGGTGTTCATTGGCGGATGCCGATTTACCCGAAAAATTGTAACCCTACACTTATATCCGAGGTGTATTTCACAGCTCACGGAAATACCCGAGTAGTTCCGATTGGTTGTATTCATCACACTATCATCATTATATGCTATTTATTACAGAATTATCAAAGATTTTCTAGCTTGGTTACATGTAGGCCTGCTGGATCGGATGCTTAATTATTCATTTATTACTATGTATATATATTGTTATGAACATGTTGCAATAATGAACAATTAACTTGCTTAATTTACTTACTTATTTGAATGATACAGTCATGACTTGTTTGTATTTCAACCAGACTGATGGTTCTTTATTGTCATTGAGGTTTACAGAATGTAAAAAAGTAAGACATATAATACTTTGGAGGGATCCAAAAATAAAACAAAAAGTAAAACCTAAACTGTGCTGTAAATACAACAAGTCAACAAAGAATAATACTTTTGAATAAGTAATCAAATAAAAAGACAAATCATACTGGGTATGTATACAACAAGTAAACCAACAATTCATAAGACACATCGTACTTTGTTGAGGCTAGTGGCCCAGGAATAAAGCTTCGACCACGGAACACAAGTGTCGAAGGTTCGCATCATGGGAGTAGCCGGGTACTGGCTATGTATCCAAGAAGAAGAAGAATGAATCGAAACGGGTAATCTAAGCCGTAAGAACTTATTTCACAGTCGATGTTGAATAAGTTAGTTTAGAAGAAAGAAACTTGACCTTGCACATGTTATAAGTATTCAGATATCAGGAAACGAAATAAGATACAGTAGAGCCACGTTTATCCGGACCCCAATTTTCCGAATGTCTCGCAATCCGAACGAAATTGTAAGGGAACGGAATTATTTGACCAGTTTGTTGCAGACAACTTTTGAAAACATTGTGGGTAAAGGAGAAATTGCTCGTGACGAGCAATTTCTCCTTTTCCCACAAAGTTTTCTGCCATATCAGAAGATAATTTTTGAATTTCATCACGTTTTGAAATGTCGTCTGCAAACTCTTTCAATTTGGAACGGTCGACAATTTGGCGTTTTCTAAAGTGTTATAAGTATACACGTGCATACAGACCGTTTATGTCTTAACCTGTATAAGAACATGCTCTATTTCATTAGTCCGGATGATTTGGTAATCCGGACATTTTGTTGGGAACGGATGTGTTCGGATTAACGAGACAACACCGTATTCATTGAGAAATGAGTCGAATTCCCATTTTGCTTTCAGATGTGTTATATGACCCGACATGAGCCTATGAATGGAAATGTGTCTTACTCATTGGGATGCACAAACACCCATATACAGGTAAATTCTAATCCTTTTGTAATTCCTTCTTTCAACGCGTCAGTAATATGTAAACGGATTACGTTAGCGTTTGGGTGGGGCATTCAGACGTCTCTCTGGAGAATACAAGTCTCTTCAGAAGGTATCATCCGAATTACTTGCTTTTGAATAAATACAAAATGAATGAAAAGAAAACAAAAGTAACACGTCCTTATCAAAATGGGGTATTGTAGGCATACACTCGTAGAATGGCGATGCTGGTAGTAGTTAACTTACGCTGTTATCCAATGACATGTCCAAGTCATTCCAAAATGTGCTTTGAAATCTTAAAATAGAAAGAGTTATTCTTATAAAAATGCTTGTCACTTATGAGCGGTTACTGGTCAATTCGTACCCTTGTTAACTCGTACCCTTGTTAACTCGTACCCTTTTTGGTTAACTCGTACCCAAATCTTTGGGTAACTCGTATTTTCTAGGTCAACTCGTACCTACCTTATATTTACATATGTGGTTCGATACACAGTACACAAGTACAAACGAAGAAAGTTTCATAGATACGTAAAAGTTTCCTCAAATGGTATGTAAATGGCATAGCATTAAACGTTTATAGATTGCTTTGCTTTATTGTCGATATTCAATCCAATTTGTCAATTGTTTGTGAGGAGAGATAAAAATGATGTAAGCGTGAAAACTTCAATGAAAGCGATCGCCCTTTATCATCGTATGATTAAAGGCACGTAATTAAAGAAAGTCGGCAATTAATGATATCACAATGACCAATGTCAATAAGGTAGTACCATAATCTTAATGGCAGTTTTTTGTGCGATTAATTGATTACTTAGCCGACTTTTATTAATTAAAACATCAAAAATTAAATCAGGCTGTTTGGAGACCGGCCCAGGTATGTAACTATATGATAAACAATAACATATCTATCATTACAATTATCTAATGTTCACTTTTATATCAAAAATATTTTCTTGGCATTTGATGAGCTGATCACAGCTAATGGGATAAACGTATCTCGAGTACACCTTTCCTTATCAGTCCTTTGTTTCATTTGGTTCCATATAATCGGACGACTTACTACACATATATTTAGTAATAGATTTAGTAAGAAATTGGTGAAAAAAATTCATAGATTATGATACATTATATATGAGGTACGAGTTGACTACAGTTCGAGTTGACCAGGGGTACGAGTTGACCAAATAGGGTACGAGTTAACAAGGGTACGAGTTGACAAGGGTAGGAGTTGACTAGAAACCTTATGAGCTTACCGATTATTTCACTTACATTTAAGGAATGTCCGGATTACGATCCGATGACACCAGGTACAACAATGACAACCATACATACTACAACACAGGCTGTCAACATAACAGGCCAATCAGTATCGGAAGGAATAACACCAGATCCGTCCGTGCATTCTATTATTAGTACCATGAAACCTACTGCGTCACCCTCTATGACATCTGTAGAAGCATTTACTACGTCATCACCCTCTGTGACAACTGAAGAAACATCTACTACGTCATCACCCTCTGTGACAACTGAAGAAACATCTCCCACGTCATCACCCTCTATAAAAACTGAAGAAGCATTTACTACGTCATCACCCTCTATAACAACTGAAGAAGCATTAACTACGTCAACACCCTCTGTGACAACTGAAGAAACATCTACTACGTCATCACCCTCTGTGACAACTGAAGAAACATCTCCCACGTCATCACCCTCTATAAAAACTGAAGAAGCATTTACTACGTCATCACCCTCTATAACAACTGAAGAAGCATTAACTACGTCAACACCCTCTGTGACAACTGAAGAAACATCTACTACGTCATCACCCTCTGTGACAACTGAAGAAACATCTCCCACGTCATCACCCTCTATAAAAACTGAAGAAGCATTTACTACGTCATCACCCTCTATAACAACTGAAGAAGCATTAACTACGTCAACACCCTCTGTGACAACTGAAGAAACATCTACTACGTCATCACCCTCTGTGACAACTGAAGAAACATCTCCCACGTCATCACCCTCTATAAAAACTGAAGAAGCATTTACTACGTCATCACCCTCTATAACAACTGAAGAAGCATTAACTACGTCAACACCCTCTGTGACAACTGAAGAAACATCTACTACGTCATCACCCTCTGTGACAACTGAAGAAACATCTCCCACGTCATCACCCTCTATAAAAACTGAAGAAGCATTTACTACGTCATCACCCTCTATAACAACTGAAGAAGCATTTACTACGTCATCACAATCAATAACAACTGAAGAAGCATTTACTACGTCATCACCCTCTATAACAACTAAAGAAGCATTAACTACGTCATCACCCTCTATGACAACTGAAGAAACATCTACTACGTCATCACCCTCTGTGACAACTGCAGAAGAACTACGTCATCAATCAACCAACTACGTCAGAAGCATTTAATACTGAAGAAGACGTCACCCTCTATCTATTACTACGTCAACACCCTCTATAACAACTGAAGAAACATTTACTACGTCATCACCCTCTGTGACAACTGAAGAAACATCTACTACGTCATCACCCTCTATGACAACTGAAGAAACATCTACTACGTCATCACCCTCACAACTGAAGAAGCACTACGTCATCACCCTCTATAACAACTCATACTACGCCCTCTGACAACTGAAACATCTACTACGTCAACTGTGACAACTGCAGAAGCATTAACTACGTCATCACCCGCTATGACAACTGAAGAAGCATTAACTACGTCACTACCCTCTATGACAACTGCAGAAACATTAACTCCATCACCACCCTCTATGACAACTGAAGAAGCATTAACTACGTCACGACCCTCTATAACAACTGAAGAAGCATTAACTACGTCAACACCCTCTATAACAACTGAAGAAACATTTACCACGTCATCGCCCTCTGTGACAACTGAAGAAACATCTCCTACGTCATCACCCTCTATGACAACTGAAGAAACATCTACTACGTCATCACCCTCTTTATCAACTGAAGAAACATCTACTATGTCATCACCCTCTATAACAACTGAAGAAGCATTTAACACGTCATCTCCCTCTGTGACAACTGAAGACACATTTACTACGTTATCACCCTCTGTGACAACTGAAGACACATTAACTACGTCACGACCCTCTATAACAACTGAAGAAGCATTTACCACGTCATCACCACCCTCTGTGATAACTGAAGGAACATCTACTACGTCATCATCCTCTATAACAACTGAAGAAGCATTAACTACGTCATCACCCTATATGACAACCGAAGACCAATTTACTACGTCATCATCCTCTATAACAACTGAAGAAGCATTAACTACGTCATCACCCTATATGACAACCGAAGACCAATTTACTACGTCATCACCCTCTTTGACAACCGAAGAAGCATTAACTACGTCATCACCCTCTATGACAACTGATGATGCATCTTCCTCAGAAAACATATCAACTAAGGACACATTGTCTTCACAATATCCGCCTGCCTTAAATAAACAAACATGGTCTACACAAATTTCCCGAAAACAATCTATCACAACTGAAGGCACAACTGAATCAGCGTCTTATTCAATGACACAAGACAAATCAGCAACGATGTCTTTGGAGACAAACGACCATGCAATTAATGTTGTTACGTCTATCACCCCTCTGCCCACATCTGGCAATAAGGCAATTAGATATCCCTCTTCAACGATTGGTGGACAAACAGTCATGCCTGTTCCTACTATACCAACAGGAAAACATACGCATATACACATCCCCTCCTTGCCATCATCGCAATACAACAACACTAACGCCATAGACACACTCTCGACGACATTCTCACCTTTGGTAACCGACATTGGAGAGGTTAAAACAAGAACCGCAACTATGTTCGCACCTCCCATGCCCACCCTTGGAAAAACTGTGCGCCATTTTTGGTCCCTGATGTCAGCTGGTTCCACATCTAACAGCAATGCAAGTACGATGCTACCCCTACCGGATGCTGATATAAGGAACGGCCGAATACAGCTGGATCGGAGAACCAGCGGTCGAAATATACAAGGGAAGACGCGTTGCTGTAATGAAACAGCATGCAATAAACATTTATTCGGTAACTATAACCATAACATTTTTAACAGGCTTTAACCATTCATCAAACGATATATTTTCGACTGCCCCAAAATGAAGGAGTTCTGCAAACGACTTTTCAAAATGTGATAAAATTGAAAAATAATCTTCTGATAAGATAGAAAATATTGTTGGAAACGGAGAAATTGCTCGTTACGAGCAATCTCTCCTTTTCCCACAATGTTTTCAAGAGTCGTCTACAACACACTGGTCAAATGTAGTTATTGTTTTGTAATGGGTTAAGGAATGAATAAGGTCTTATGAAAAAGTCGAAACAGTGCTTAACTTGCAGTCTTTTAGATGTCTTGTAGGGTGAAAAAGAGAAAAGAAAATATGACTTAAATTGAATGAATATTGTAAAAATACTCTTAATGTTGTATAAGCCATATTACACGTAAATGTCTCTTAACTCTTTACGATGCCGTCGATAAATCATCGATTCGAACCTAGCATAATTTTCAAAAAAAGCAGACGTTGGTTAAAACAAAAGTTATATAGGATAAAAAAATCTGAACTAGAAGCAATACAGCTTTTACAAGAGCACCGTTAGGCTGTGTTGTTCACAAACATTCATCGCTTGTTGCCCTTTATGCATGAATAATTTTTACGCGGTATATTTAATACTTGACAGTCTTCAAAACACAGTCGAGACCATTCGACAAAGTCCGTCACGAAAAATAAGTTTTTTCCGTTGCAAAAAAAAACAACAAACGAAATAAAGTTGAATTGATGGACTGCTGTTCACTACTTTATTGATTTTTATAAGTTTCAACAGATTGAATTGCGGTATTGGTAATTTAACATATATTGTAACCCTATAACACCAAAATAACAATTATAATTAACCAGTGGTATAACAGCGTTCATGCTCTCGTGGTACTAGTGTCTGCCTTATTAACCACGTGTTCAACATTACGGACGGCTACAAGGATATTTTAAGATAATCAGCATAGCGTATAATTCATGCTAATCAGGCAGGTCAACAGATAGGGAATGTTGGTGAACATCAATAACATTGACCATTACCAATACCCCCTATCAGACACTGGAATAGCCTTTTCAGCAATACTGATTTCCTAATGACACTGCGAGTCTTACACTTATATTTGTTACTAAACATTTCAGATGTATGCAAAGACACGAATGAAGACTGCTCTTATTTGAAGGAGCATTTTGCTATCTGTTCAAATCCATTCGAGGCCCAGAAAATATGCAAGAAGACCTGCAATATATGCAACTATGGTAAGTTGAGTTCTTGTATGATTGGAATTAGTAGTATGGTCCACACTTTGGAATCTCACAAAAGATGCTCAGGTTCAATACTGTTTCAGTTATGTATTTCAATTCTTTTAGCTAAGACTTCATTACACCCACCCTCTACCTAATAAGAAATATACGAATAAAGAAATTTAAAAAGAGAAAGAAAAAAACATGGCAAGTAAACTAACTAAAGCAAAGAGGGAGTTAGTTTAAACATATTTTATTCAATGAAAAAAAAACCACCATTATATACATTACAAACAATTTTGCAAAGAGGGATTTAATATACCTTTGTGTAGAAATAGAAATATACGTATGTCAACTCCATAACCCACCCTCGAAATGAAAAAAGAAGAAAACAAAAAGAAAAACAGAATGCAAGAATGCAAAAAGTGGTCATCTCAAATCAAATGAAAATAGGTTTAATGTCTATTGTTAGTATAATGACTTGTCTCCGTATATTCATATTTCCGGTCATCTTAAACCAAAAGTACTTACCCTATCATTAAGATCATATATATACAAGAAGCCTTTTGGTAGACTTATACATTCATAAATTGTATTTCCAGCTGATGGGCAGTGGTCCGCATGGGAAACTTGGTCGTCTTGCAGCGTCACCTGCGAAAACGGGACACAGAGTCGGTTACGTTCGTGTTCCAATCCGAAACCTGCCGACGGCGGTCGGAACTGTTCGGGAGATTCCGAAGAGACACGTGACTGTATGATGAGAACATGTCCGGGTCAGTTAATACATTTTTTTTTTTTTATTATTATTATTATTTTATTCCTAGTTCTAATAAGATAATTTCTTTCATCTTCAACTAGGCTGTTTTAATCATGCATCAGTTCAAACTTCACACTGTAAGCTCTCTTTGTTTCGTTGGATCGATCACTTCCACCACAGAATTTCACCCAGATTTGGGCAAAATTTAAATAGTCTTTTATTCAAGTTTGTCCCGAATAAATCAGTTTATTAAGACATAATGTCTTATTGAGTTGAGATCGTTCGTTCATTCATATCAACTACTTCATTTGTATCAACGTATTCATCTATTTATATTCATTTATATATTCATTCATCAAACACTATCTATATCACTTTTAAGCCGACGGCAATTGGAGTGAATGGGGAGCCTGGGGCGAATGTAGCGCCACCTGTGGGCAAGGTCTCCGCCGGAGGGACCGCACATGTTCGAACCCCGTGCCGGACCAAAAGGGTCGGTTTTGCGAGGGCGATTCGAGAGACGATGAAATATGTGTTTCTACTTCACAATGTCCAGGTAAGACTGCCAACATCCGCTTAATCTTACCTTTACCGAACGGCAAATTTTCGACTGTAAGAAATTGAAAGAGATGCAGAATTGCAGACGACATTTCAAAATGTGATAAAATTGAAAAACAATCCTCTGATAAGGCAGAAAACATTGTGGGAAAACGAGAAAATTTGGTCGTTCATGGCAAATTCTCCTTTCCCCACAATATTTTCCAGAGTCGTCAGCAACAAACTGGTCAAATGTCGTTTTTGTTTGGTTATGAGTAAATCTTATATTTAACTCAGCTGTTCACGATGTCTACTTAGACCATACAAAGAGTCATTGTGGTTCAATTATCAAACTTGATACCACAAGGTCCTTTATCTTGTTGTTTGAAAGTGAGGTACATACATCCAAATAAAATTAGAAAAAAATTGGATCAACGATTTAAAAACCGGGCGATCGCTTGAGACCTTCAAAGCCCAAAGGCTTTTCATTTTGTATACATGCTTGTTTATGAAATATCTAAGAAAGTAGATTTACTTTAAAAAATAGACCAAGTCATGGTGCAGAGGTAGAGCGTCGGCCTTTTGAAACGAGGGTGCCGGGTTCAAATCCCCGTTAGGAGAGGTGAAATTCTCTGGGACTAACCCACAAATCGGTGCGAGTACTGGTTTAGTATCCAGGAACCAATTATCGAGAGTGGCCTTGAACAAGCTGTAGGCTTCCTTCACAATCGATGTAAAAGAAATAAGGTAAACTAACTATATAAGGTCAACTATAAACACGTTTCTGTTTTAGATGCAGAATGGACAGATTGGTCTGGCTGGAGCCAGTGTGTAGGATCCTGCTCGCTGGGAATCAAACATAGACAGAGAAACTGCTCGACTGTTGTTGTTGCAGACCACATGGTACCGTGTCTCGGACCGTCAACAGAGTCAGCCCTGTGTTTGCAGGCACATTGCCAAGGTGAGGCATCTCCACAGTCAATTAAACTTGTCGTGTCTCCTAAATCTTCACAGTAATGAATATAAGGCTTATCCCACCTGCATTGTTTTATTTTTCTGGTTTGTGGTTCTACGCCATTTCCAACAAATCCTCTAGGTAGCGTTTGACGAAATGATTTGGAAAACCTATTTGCGTAGGACAAAACCGCTATGCATGGATATTGTCTTAAACAAATATAGCATATTGTTTCGTGGCATGTCATTTGAGGTGTATAGTAAAGACTCAATTGGTGTGTTACATTACAATTCCATTGCTCTTCTTCCTATTGAGATAAAGGAACTGTTGTTTTGAGGAGATTATTTCGGCTGGTCGCACTTTTTCCATTCGCAGTACTACATGCAGATTTGTGGTTCGAATGAAAGAGAGGACATGTTCCACTCTCAATTATGTCACGTGACACCAACAATTCAAATAATTGGTCCTTCACCTATGAACATAAACCTTCACCGTATTCCTTCACCCAGCGTTTATACATATTTCTAGGCGACTGGCTAGGGTGGACGCACTGGTCCACATGCAGTAGCACATGTGGGTACGGGGTTCGAGTCAGAGAGAGGACCTGTCCAACCCTCAGTTATGCGGGCACTCCATGTGTTGGCGACCGGAAGGACACCGAAATCTGCCGTGAAGTCATGTGTTCAGGTGAGCATGACCTTTGTTGTTGTTGTTGATGCTTTGAGGTAAAACTTGTAAAATTGTTTCTGCATTGTATATCAGACGTATAATCGTAAGTGGTAACGCAATAGAGCGTCGGCCTCGGGACACGATGGTTATGAGTTCCTTGAGTAGTAGAGATCGACTTTGTGACTTTTGATGAATCCACATTCGGTGCGAGCGCTGGTTATGTATCCAGGAAGCAGTATCGAGACTGATTAAGCCAATATGTAAACAATTGCTTCATAATCGATGTAAAATGAACTTTTTTAATTAAAGAAACAAGAAATCGAAACAAAAGGGAGTTACAATTTCTATTCATAACAGATCTTGACTCGGCTTTTTTCGTGACCGGACACCCAACAGAAGGTACTAAACGGGGAACCATCGCTCTACAACGGGTGGAAACGAACGTAGGCGGTGATTATGACGTCACGAGTGGAGCATTCGTGTGCAGGATTCCCGGAATCTACAAATTCTTCGTTCACATACAAAAACAACTGGATGTGGGCGAGGCTTTTTGCCATCTGTACACCAACAAGAAGCAGATACTGTCCGTGTCTGCCATTTCCAGCTTCCTTTCCATCGGAGACGACAAGGAGTCAAGTAATTTGGCCGTCCTTCACCTTAACGTGGGTGATGTTGTACGACTTGACGGTTGCACCAATCCGGGCACTTTTACAGATCTGACTTCATTTAGTGGTGTTCTTATGACCCCAGATTAGATATTGATGAGGATGTCGTTTGTTTGTACGCTTATGACTATGTTATGGTTGGTGTTGGTGGTCGATATAATGGTTTGTTTGTACGCTTATCACTGTGTTATGGTTGGTGTTGGTGGTCGATATCATGGTTTGTTTGTACGCTTATGACTGTGTTATGGTTGGTGTTGGTGGTCGATATCATGGTTTGTTTGTACGCTTATGTCTATGTTATGAGTCGTGTTGGTGGTCGATATCATGGATTGTTTTCAGTTGTTTGCGAAATCTGATTTTGGTTAATATCATTTGTTGCTTTCAGCTGACAGCTTATCAGGGGTTGGGGAATATGATTTTGATTACCTTGCCCGTAATGTCCCAACCCTTTTCCGTACTTGTCCTTATAATGGTTATATGGTAATTTTCAGGAGAAGTTCACTTGTCCGTTAAGGCTTTTTGACAAGCTATGTAATACGGTCAGTTGATCTTGCGACCTCTGCTAGCTATACCAGTATTAAAAAAAGGACAACACATAATTATACATGTTTCATCTTATAAAGGAAGCAATCAATGGATCAAAAAAGATATCATACTGTAGTTCTCAATCTGAAAAAATATGAAACAAATCCTTTAGTGTGATAAATATACATTGGAGTATTGTTGTATTCTAATTAATGTATCATTGTCAAATAGAATATGCATATAAATGGAATGATGAAATCATATAGTGACACATTGAAAGTCGATCATTTGTGGCCAAAAGAAACCAAAATAATACGAAAGCTGAATATAATTCCATTTTCTCATCGGAGATTCTTTTTATCGTGCAAGTTGATTAAAAAAAAAAAATCAAGCACACGTTATGTTGGATCTGTATCTGGCCGAGGGGTAAGATTATGTAACTGAAATGACAGTTCCTCTCTCAATGGGAACTAACTTTCTGGTTCCGGTAGATTATGCTGTTTTTTCACCACGATTGCATTTCGGTTTACTGATAGAATGCCAATGATAAAAGCCACCTCAGCTCAGCCGTTATGATCAGGTAATGGGGATCTTTCTTCATAGTTCGTAAGACAATAAAGGTGTTCCCAAAATGATGAGCCAAACAACAAAACAACAACAACAACAACAACAACAACAACAACAACAACAACAACAACAACAACAACAACAACGACAACAACCACCACCAACAACATCCAACAACAACCACCACCACCACCACCACCAACAACAACAACAACAACAAGAACAACAAGAACAACAAAAACAACTACGGCAACATTAACAACAACAGCAGCAGCAACAGCAACAACAAAATACACTACCACTACAACAACCAACAGCAACAATAATAACATCAGAAATATAAGAAAAATATTTTGCATCAATGTTGAGCAAGCTTGATGTAGTCTTAGCGAATATTGACGATTGACCATTGTAAAATTTCATTAAATAACCTTTCTATGATAATAGGATATCTTGAATGACTAGCTTCATTTTGTGGAATATAACGCAATTTCAGCAATATTGCAATTGCATTACGAAATAATTATAATTTCATCGTCTTCTAATGCTTTAAAAAAGAACCTATTGAAAGTCTGTTTTTCTATTGAGTAATGGGTCAAATCTTTTATTGGGCTCGGTAACTGAATAGTGTACACGTTCTAATTATTACCTTAATCGTTTAAGCTCATTAGAATTAGAGGGACTTAGACCAGGGGAGGGCTCTTTGTAAGATTCATACATGATCGCCTTTAATCGGGATTAATCGTTACTTGTCGGTATTTTCCGGATTTTCTAATTTTATTTGAATACATACACTTTGAACCGATAGCTGAGAGAGGATTTCTATTTATTGATATATCGTATTTTTTTTAATTGTGTCTAAATAAACTTGCGAAGTTCATTCGATTAGAAATGCTAATGTGTCAAATTCAACAAAAATACCGATGACATCACGGAATAGCACGAACGCGTACGGAAGTATACGAATTTTAACGGAAGTTGTCGAATTTAATCGTGTAGATTTTAATCTCCAGATTTAATTTCATTGTTTGTGAAAATCCAGCTTGTATACTTAAACTGTTGGTCTGATACACTTACCCTCCCGGCTTTGTTATTTCGTTAGAATTTCGTGAAAGATTCAATGTGTTTTGGATATACATGTAGACAGTTTTTAATGTGAAAAAAGAAACAAACAAAAACAAAAATCAACAAGAGTTTCCTTGATGAATACTCCAAGGATTGAGAATTTCAAATGGTGGCAAACATGACATTCTCAAAAACTACTGACGGATTAACTGAATATGGAGAGATTTAGATTGCTGATATATTTGTTTCTGTGTCTTGCAGAAGGTGGTACTATTTATATTATTTTCCATTTATTAATACCACAGCACCTTTACATGACTCTCAGGCTAGGAATAGGCATTAACATCAGTTCCTTCAAAACCATATTTATTTTAATTTCTTTCTTTTATTTTCCAAAAGCAGATTGCTTAACCCTTAGAATGCTGGGTAACTTTCTAAAAATATATTTTTGTATCGTCCATCTCCAAAACCTCAAACATCTGCTCACTTTCGATGAGGAAAGATAATCTGAGTAGCAAACATCACAGGCCAGCCGCCAATTTACTTTGCGGCTGGCCTGAATCTAACCTGGCTGCATAAGCATGAAGTCGATTCCTCCCACTATACGTGTCAATACCCAATTATTAGAGTTAGATTAGAAAACACGGTCTAATGATGTTGAATTTAAACTCTCGCTGTAAAGACAGCGGGTCGAAAAGCCGATGTATCATGTCTATAAGAGCAAATATGCATTCCGGCTGATCAATTTAACATAGCGGAGTTCGGTCAAAAACGAAATTTGCTTTATAAAGACTCTCTAAGATGCATTCGGACCACAAGAAATTGGGCATAATTCTCCGTATATCGCTACGGCTTCTACAAGATATCATAGAAAGTAATGTATTCTACTATATTCATTGTTATAATGTGTTGTCCCATTTGGCTAGGATATGTGTATAAGGCAAAAATTACGATCGAAATACTGAATACCGACCTTAATTCGCTATGTAATTAACATGATAATAATGATTGATAATAATTAGTAAGTCAAACGTTACCCGTTCTTGAAATCAAGTCAATTATCTGTTTAAGAACATGCATATGTTATTCTGATAGTGTATAGCCATGTTTGTGCTGACTTTGATTTAAAGATAACGATTTTGAGGAAATAACACCAATTGACGGATTACTTCCACTCGTTAAAAAACGAAAAAATCTGTCCGTTATTCATGTTGTTTATATGCAACAATTGAAATAACAGGATTGGCAGTTACCCGCCTTTCGATAAAATGTTATGTTTAAAAGAAGAACGAGAATTTCCCCCTTTTTAACATTGATTTAGGAAGCCGCCGACAGCAATCCTATTAGATTTTTGGTCACCGATTCTGACATAATGTTATTGTCTATTTGAATATTTTCAATATGGCCCAGACACAACTTAGCTTTCTCTAAATGTTTCGTTATGCACATGTTTCGTTTTAACGCCTGCATTCAGCTATGGTATCGTTTAAGATCATTTAGCTGCCTTACTATGCAACATTCAATTAAGATTTTAACAACGCTTCCGACACCGTTCAGCCTAACACTCTGCTATAGAATTTGTTTGTATATTTCTATGAATGTAGCAGTTGATATATTTCGTCACAAAATCCGACTATTCATACGTAAAGGAGTACCAAAAGAAGTATTCAATCTGGTCGAATCAAACGTCCTGGGAGAACCTTTGTCTATACGCATGTCAGTTGCAGACAAAGCATCAAAAAGGGGACAGCGTGTTATTTCGTGCCTCAAGCAGTTCATCCCCTTTGAGTGATTTCCTCCAATAAAGTTTTGCGTTACAGCAATTGGACATGCAAAGAAATATTTTTCAAATGGCTATATTCATTTAGCTGTTTTTCCAACGACTATTCCCAATTACCAGCTGCAACGTACACTTAGAGTAAAATACTTAGTTATTAAAGTTTAACTTTAAGATTCACTATTACTAGTATATCTATTCAAAAAAGGAATTAGAAAACATGCCTTATAAACGTGACGATATTTCAAGAAGTTGTTTGTAAGGTCATGTCTCATAACACAATAATTCCCCAGAAGTTAGATTCAAATCATCAAAAGGAATGAGCACACATAATGTATTGAAAACATAAGTAATTGAATTTCGATTTGGGTTTGACCTTTTCTCTCAAGACATTCTTGACCTTTCGTGATCGGATAGTGTATCACCGAGTTTGACATAGCTGTTATGAGCAAATAGTGTAATGTCTTTATACAGTAATGAACTATAATTACAACGAAATTTTCTCTGTGATAAAAAAACTAAAGCGTCTTTTGGCAACAGTATAAACTGCAGGACATGAATAGATTTTTAATATTAAATTCGACAGTGGGGTTAGAACCCTGCATCAAAATCCATCGAGAGCTACAGTTCTTGTAGCAGGGATCGAGCGTGCACACATGAAATACCCAAATGAAGACAAAGGGCTTCTTAGACTACAGTCGATTTGAATTATGTAATTCAGGTCAGTAGGTGTAATAAGAATCGGTTTCACGCAACGAGGAGAAGAACAGCTTCACTCTTTAAAACAGTTGCGTTTTTCTCAGCATTATAGTTTATTTCCACTCGTAGCCTCGTTAGAATCAAAATAGAATAAGGAAATATTCTGAAATATTCTTTGTGAAAAGATAGGAATTGCTATACACAAAGACGAGTTTCATAAGAAACGTGAATTTCTACTGCGTTACGGCGTCATAAGTACGTTCGGCTTATAATCCATCGAGAGCTACAGTTCTTGTAGCAGGGACAAATCACGTATAATTATCTTTTCCCTTGGCATGAATTCGCTCCTACAACACAGTTTTTATAAGGAAATATAATTTAAATCAGGAAATGAAGTTGGAATGGATGTCAAGCAACATGGGTCAAATGTTTCAACACGCTTCTAGCTTCTAACGTATCATGTCTGTATTGAGTGTGTTCGTAGTAAAGCTAAATTGTATTAAAATATTAGTGAATACGTGGACGAAAAGTAGGTATCAAAGTAAATAAATCGACTGAAAACCTTGAGATAACTTATTTGTTTTGAATATTTTCTGAGATAAATGTGACATTATAGTAGAGAACCAGTCGGTTTCAATGCAAATTAATGATTTACTGCCGATGCAATATCTTATACTCATGACGTTTTTCTCGTATTCAGGCTACATATTCTTGGGTATCTTTTAGAAGCTAAACAGTTTCTGCACTCACGGAGAACTGTCTTGTCCTCATGCCATGCAATCTTGCATTTACTTCACAGAATCTTGGACTCCTGGTGTTGTCGTCTATCTCATACTCGTGCACGTGTGAAAAACTGGTCTGTTACCTATACATGTAGGTTTATGCTCATCAAGGCTTACATTATGCATTTTGGTAATACGTAATATTCTGTACCCAATGCTTTGTATCAAGTACTCATGAAATGTTTTTCCGCGTCACAATTAAGTAGCTTCCTCTTAGAAATTGGTGTCTTTTGAAAACGACTGAATATATTGTATTTATACTCAAAACATAGCAAGTTTCACCTCCGACGTAGTGTCTTACATTCTTGATGTAGATTCTTAAATTATACATTCATGACAAAGACTCGTGATGTCATGACACGGTATCTTATACCGCTAAATAGAGTCTTTTACGCTGACGTATTTACCTGACACAGTCTCAGATTCACACGACTAGTATTTTTGAGGCCATGTGTCTGCGCTACGGTGCACTGCCTTTTCATAAACATACGGTTTAATATTTTGCTACGACGACATTCTGTTTTGCACATCAGCCATTGTATGGTATTTTATATAAACAAACCCTCCCCCGAAACATTAACAAAAATAAGATGCTGCAATTGATGATCCTGTCAGAAGGGTAAGAATGGTACTTTGGCTAGCTGGATCGCAAATTTGCAAACAAAAGGTTTTGTTCTCACTATCCCTGTTTTTCAAGTAGGACACGTTACTGACAATGCTTATACGAATTGGCATTAGTTAAATGTAAACACAACGAATACAAGATTTCTCGTATATTTTCATATGTTCTGTGTTAAAAACTAAAATGACATGCTTTAACTGTTTTCAGTCCCGGAAGTGACGTCATATACCACATCGAGCGCCAGTTCCCTGTACACGGCCATTACGTACAATTACAACAATCTGCTGAGACCCAGCGGCACAACAAATGTATCAGTCGGATTCAACATCCGCTCTATAAACTTCCTGGTGAGTCGTTGTGAGATGGGTTATCAATATATATGAACCAAGTGTGTTTTCGATGAAATTTATACATTGAATTTATTGGCTATAGATCTGCATGTGCCTATAGTAGTAACGTTGAAATGCAAGGCCCATAAGTGACAATCTAAACTAACATTTAGTTCGTTTATCGCCAATAAAGGTTAATTTCAAACATCATATTAATACCATTGACCATTTGCAAGTCACATGTGACACTTTATCAAAGAGCCCGCGAGTTAGTGTCGGTCACTGACAAGATTATGATTTTTTTTTCATTTATTGAGCTCTTCAGATTCAGCTTCATTACAATATATACGCATGTATAAAATGAGGACATTACATTTTAGTGCATATGACTTTAGATATGCGTAAAGACGCTTGTCTCAGCGTAATGCAGCAACTATACCTGCATTAAGAATATGATAAAGGGAATATAAAATAGTTTAACTCCAAATTTCTGTTACGACATGAGTACATACAACCTGGTCATTTGATTGCGAACCAGGTAAAGAAAACATACACAATAGAGGCTGCCCTGTGATCTCTATCTATTGAACCAAGATTTAATGCAATATTTAATCATGATTTAATAATATCTAGAAGCAAGAGTCATTAATTTGAGTCACTTAGTTTGATCAAAGTAGTACAACCACTGGAGCAAGCTATTGTAAAACAGCTTTGACTGAGTGGCTTATCTTGATCAACACAATCTATATATTGCAATTTCCAATCGATCGATAAATACTTTGATTGATTTAATGAATGGTAGGTGAATATCAATCCCATAGCACGGGAGATTGAACATGTACCACATAAACAATAAACTATTTAAAACAAAATACGATCAAAATGGCGTAACCGATATTGTATTATTCGAATAAATCTTTAATCTCATTTGAACGTTAATCCGTGTTTAATCCTCGATTTTAATCCTGTAGGAGTGTGCGGCAGTATATGTGTGAAAACTCCAACTTCACAGCAACAAAATGAAACTCTGCAGTTCTAAATGACAATGCATTTGTCGACTTGTATCAGGATGGTCTGAAAGATTTAGAATAGCATACTTGACATTGATAAACATATTGTAAATTAATTCAGATGCATCATTACAAATATATTCTACGAAATGATATGTGGTCTTTTAACGATGTTCATATAATACTTTAGTGTTTGAAATAATAACATACAATTGCAAAAAATTATCAATGGTATACAATGATTGCAAATCTTTAAATGAGTTCTTTGCAGTATCTACTTGTGCTAGAGAGCCATTTAATCTTTTAACGATGGCGTACGAACCAATCCCTATTATCAACAGAAATGTGTCAATATTTCGATGAAAACACACTCAAATAGCACAACCATACAGTATAAGACTTTCTTTTTTAATCAAATATAGATTTACGACAACAAATGAGACATTAGCACAAAAAGATCATTTAAACATGTACATGTATTTAGTTGTGTATCACTATTTATTTCTATTGCAGGATGTTACCAAGCAACAATTTTCTGTGACAGGCTGGTTGGACGTGGTAAGTTGTTTTGTGTATGCTGAAATGTATGCAACCGATAAAACGTTGACAATCAATCAATCGATCAATCAAACATATGTATGCCAAAAACCAAAGTTAGGCAAACATACATTGTCCGAACAATTCTATAAACCTAAAAAAATGCAAGCAAACAATTACAGTTGGCATAAGACAATAACATTTTTTCATTACAATGAATAGGCTTTTTCAAAACAAATGCAAATCAATTGCTTTTAGACCATCAAAGCGAGGTGTAAATTGATTTCAATGTCGTCACTTGGATTTGCCCTGTAAAGAATTGCGTTGCCATTTTGTCTCCCTTTTGCAAAAACGATTTCAAAATCGCTTGTTTGTCGCTCAGACAATAGTTGTCTATGAAGACGAATCACTAGAATTCCTTCTTTATACAGAATCAAGTCAATTTGTAGAGGCTTGTGGGTTCTCCACTGTATTCTTAGGCCGGGTCGTCATGCGAAAGACAAACGTAATTCATTGGCAGTAATACAATCTCTTCATAAGTCTCTCGGCAATAGCAAATACGTATATATAACTACAAGGTCATGGTCATTTCAATGCACCTCTTGTTTAGATCCACAGCTCGCTGATGTACAACTAATTGACTGTTGATAATGACTTAAAATACAAATAAAGACATTTAATATAATCACTATATACTGTTATAATATGCCTTTAGCTTTACATTTGTTTTTCAGCAATGGACAGACAGCAGATTTACGTGGGTTCCATCCAGTTACTCTAACATAAACGAGCTGTTCCTAAGCTACTCCGTCTGCTGGAATCCCAAACTTATCATCGATAACCTGTAAGTAAATTGTGTTTGTGTCTGCAAGATCTAAATCTTTATTAAAGTCACAGTATGGTTACAACAAACGTAATGTTAATATAAAATGTTACAAATACACCATTGAAACATGCCATTCAAATTTGAGACTCTTTTGCAATGAGTGTGGGAAGGTACAGATTCGGTCCCGTGTCTTCATCTAATATGTACCAATTAAAGATTAAACGGCATTAATTGTAGTTATGAGAATCTTACATGTTTAAAAGATGTATTCAACGATAAAGAATATTGGTCTATGGAGCATCTATAATGAGATCAAACTACGAGCTTATGTGCATTAAATTCTTACACTTATAATGAGTTATACGATATTTCGTCTGGTTTAAAATGGAGACAACACCAGTCTATAATTATTCAATACTCTTGTTGCTGTAAGGTGTAATTACAAAAGGTTAAGCAAGTTCACAGTGTAAATGTATTTACTTGGCTCTCAGGGAACTATGTTCTTTAGCTGAAAATATGTTGAAATCGATCTCCTGAACAAGTTTACTATATCACCTAATTATAAATAATTTCTTCATTCGTGATTAGAATAGTCATATTTGGAACTATGAAAGGTTTCAGATACGAACTGCTTTTCGTGTCGGAACGACATAAATAAAATATATGTTGTTTACCATTTTCTCCCCTTTCCAGAGTTGATGACGTTTATATCTTGGACGACAGTGCCCTGTTATTTCGCGCCAGCTACACGGGACAGGTTGACTGGGTACCATCTGGGGAGTTTACGGTGTTTTGTGCCGCGGACATCACTTATTACCCGTTTGATACACAGGAATGTTATATAAGTAAGATTATCCAATATAGATATCTACTGTATGTATATTGTATTGTGGAATCTGAATGATTTACAATATATAGTAATGAGATAAAAAGATAGGAATTGAAAGAACATGTATCCTTATTTTCGTTTATTTTCTTTTTTCTATTGTGAGATTAAGTTATTGTCCATGTTAGTGTGGTAACCTTTCCACAAGTCCATGGTCACTGGATCTAAGCCACTAGAACTGACTGTCCAATCGTGATCCTTCTTTAATTGAACCAAATTTCATTGAGGATAGTCACCAAATCAATTTCTTCGGCCTTTGATTTGATTGAATGTAGACTTGAATGTACAACTTTCCACAAGTGTGAAAGACAGAGAAAATTTTCTTTTATCAAAGCTTACGCATATAAGCTCAGTGTTCTTAAAATTAACTGCATAACAATGAAAATAGAGCCACCGCATTGTTCAACCATTAATTTCTATGATCAAGCAATCTTATTAGATACGTTGATTGAGTAATATTCTCTAAAGACCAACTTTATCATCTGGTATTTGACATTAGTCTTTTGATATCTGGAAGAGTACTTCTATACGTGTTTTAGTTTCTTTTAACTGGGCAAAGGCGAACAATTCTGAGTCAATCGAAACCTACACTATTTGACTAATTAACATTTTAAAAAAATTATTACGTGGCGTATATTAACAGACGTGACAACTAGAAGAGTATTACATGAAGCTATAGAGAAATAAATTTCTCAGCTAATCGGAACTTCCAAACATTGATAACATTAATTGTTGATAATTTTAATGGGTTGTTTACTTATAGGCGTAAAGAGTTGGTCCTTTGACTCGGCAACCGTCGAGCTCAGTTTTCTGGCGTATGACGTCGGGCAAAGCCAGTATGAAGAGAACGATGAATGGAAGTTGGAATCAACGTCACTAACTTCCGGTGACGTCACACAAAACACGCTGACGTACAGGTAAACGGAATGTCATTCTCGTGCACATTGTTTTAATCGTTCTGCTATTTGGGGCTTCGCATATATGCTATTCTACCAGAGGCTACACTTTATAAGGTTTCATATTTCATTGATCAAAACTTCAACTTTGAACATCGGCGTTGGAACCACATCTTTATTGAAATTGTCTTTATTGCCCTTTGTGTTGATATGGTACATTTGACGCTAAGTTCCCGATCTTATCCCGCCTTTGTTTATCATTTATAAGTATCTCTTCATGTTTCAATAATCTAATGTTCAACTCAAAGCCTTTTTCGTTGGCCTAAATCTGTTTGTTAGCAATGATGACGGTAATGCTATTATCGTATGCTTATATGGAGCCATTATTGTTCACCACCCCATGAGAGTCTATACTTTATATGTATAATTTCATATTTCTGTAATTTTAGGTCAATATGTAGGTTTTGCAGATGGGCCATCAACTCTTTTGATAAGCATCTTGTTTTTTTTTTTATACTGATAGCATATTTATAAATGCATATTGGGTCATTAAAAGTCGCATCCCATTTAAATCCATACTTTATTCCATATTTCAGTAATCTTAAGTTCAACTTCAAGCTACGCCGGCGAGCCCAATCCTTGTTAATATGGTCTTTGTTACCCTTTGTGCTGACCTCATTCTTGGGGTTCTGGGTTTTTGCCATTCCACCGGAGTCCGAATCAAAGATCGGATATTCTATAGCCGTGTTTATTGCGGAGGCTATATTCTACAACATTATTGTTGCGGATTTTCCAACTTCAGGAAATCATGTACCGTTGCTAGGTAAGTGCCCTTGGTTTGATATAATCTTTTACAAGGCTTCAAGTTGACACGTTTAACGTATTAGGCCAAATAATTATTAAAATACGAAGACTGTTTATTAGAATCATCATTGGGTTGCCATGTTGTACTTGTAGAAGTAGATATCTATTAATGTTCGAGAAGTGATTAGAACATGAAATACAAACACCATTGTTAGTGTGGTAATATCATAATCCATATGATTTCAAGATAGTAAAGAAACATTATGCATTCTTTATATGATACCAAATAGAAATCACAAAGACAAAATGATAAAATCTCAACATGACCTCATTCTTCGAAGTCAACTGATTATGTTATGTCTGCTTTAGGCGCTTGAATTGTTTCCATATGGAAGGATTCGAAGTTTTGATCCATTCGTCCAGATTTTGTACTTCAACTGGCCAAAAATGTAAAGCAACTACGGACGGCCAAGAACAAAATAATAATTCATGATGGTGGACAACATGAATTTGTCAAAATGATAAATTTCGGAAAAGAATGCTTTTCTATTACTGTGGCTTCCTAAGACATCTACAGCAGATACAGGGAATCTCTCTCAAGAAAACCTTTTGACACAAATACATTCTTCGATTTCAGGATCTTATCTATTACTCGTAGTAACGTTATCAATATGCGAGACTCTCATGACTCTGACGGTCATCAAACTCTACCACAACAAGGACCGGAAACGGGCCGTTACCAGGGCCGTAGAGCGCATGTGCGTTATCATGTCAGCGATCACGTGTTACAAGGAGGCACAAACGGAATCGACCAATGGGAGAAGCAGCACCGCCTGCGATTCGATCGAGGCGCCGTCTACGATCGAAGTGCCGCCGGATTTTAAAGTATCGATAGTGCGAAGGCCGAGTTTGAAAAGCATCAGCCCAGATTGCAGCTTCGCGACGACTCGAAACGGCGACCTCTCCAAGGAGAGCGAGCGACCAAGGGCATGGAGTGAGGCCAGTGGGCTGTGTAGCGGAAGGGGCGTGTTTAAGAAACTGACGTGGGTCCAGGTGGCATCGATTGTTGATCGATTCTGTCTCCTTGTGTGTCTATTCCTCCGTCTGACCCTGACGATTATCATATTGACCATCGTGACGATGGGTGCCACGTGACGTAAAAGCGCGCGAAAGAGTTTTGTTGACACGTACCGTCGTTGTATTTGACGGCATTTATAATTCACGTCATTATGTTTTAAGGCGTTTATGATATAGGTCATCGAATCTTTCCAACTTGATTATTTCTCAGAAGACATCGACATTATCTGAATTGGCGTTTCCAGGACGTCAATCTTGACAGGCTGCCGAAATCGAGGTCTGGAAGTAGTGTGTACGACCATTTATCTATTTGTTGTTAGGGCTGATAAATCGGAACAATCGCTTAACCCTTACTCCATATTTGGCTCCTAATGAGCAGTTTGTGCTTTAGCAATAGCGATGTCAACCCATAAGCAATATATAATTGCTTCTTTTCTTGCTTTCTAGTAATCTTTTGCTTTTAGTTTTGATAATTCACTTATCCTACCATTGCGTAGAAGGTTAAATGAATCATTTTCAAAGCTATTGTTTATCAGTCAAACCTTCAACTATCTTCTTACCTATATCAACGAGTCTCTGAAAAAGAGTACGATATACTCCTCAACTTTCTCTCTGTTTTGATGAATGGTTTGGCATATAAATTAAAAGTATCTTAACTCTGAAGTATGTCACGTAATTGTGTAGAGGTCAAAGTTAGAATATACTTTGTGTACAACGTTATGCATTTTAATGTAAATGTTTGGAACTATTTAATCAGTATACACTCATAGGACCTCGCCTTTTGACCGTTCAATAATCCTGTTTGTAAATAATCCTACTTAGTTAATTACTTTGATCACTGATTGGCCAATAACCCATTAAGGCAAATATTGGCATATCAGATACAAAAATGAATTTATTTATTCTGCCTTTATCACATTGTAGGTTTACCATGTGACCACATCCCTCTTGCGCACTCCGTTCGTGACCATATGGTTGCAATCTATTCAAAGGATCAACTGGTCCTTGTCCTTCAGGGGACTTTATCAATTTGTTCTTGTCCTAAGTGTGTGACCACGTTCTTGACCATCTTTGATACCATATGGCTTTACCCATTTGAGATACGTACTGGTTCTTGCAGTTTTGAGGGACCACATGACTATAAGGCTTTTTTGTACGTTACGTAACCTTTATCAATTCTCGGGTCAGGTGACGTCCATCTTCTTTGGGAGCATGTGTATTGTTTCCAACTTTTATTTATTTTAGGGAACACTTGTCTAATACATGCCTTCGGTTTTGGCGACCATGATGTATTTCCTTTCTTATTTAATACATCCAACTATCTCTGTTCTTTTTTATGCACATAGTTAAGTTCTTATTCTTTATGAACAGTGTTATTAAATGCTAAATTGATTTATTATTATTTTCCTGATGTATAATATCTTTATGGATGCTTGTTGTTAATAGGTGTAGTTAATTTATGTGTATATTGCCGCCAGTATATTTGTTAAGTTTGGTTATTTGTTTTATGTCAACCCGTTCCCCAATAACACCTTTGACGCGCCCGTATCAGAGGGCCATAAGAGAGTACTGTGACTAAAGCAAAAATTGCTCGATATGAGTAATGCCTTCACGGTTACGGTTGTTTCTACAACATATAACACATATTGAAGTTCATTTGCCACACTTAATCATACTCGCCTGCTGTCCCTTTCCGTTCGGACTAGTCTAAAGATCTTATATTAGGGAATGGGTTATTTCATTCGTTGATATCATTTCATGTTTTGAGCAGAGAATCCTCTTGCAGAATATTAAAGAAACCGAATCACGTATACAAAATGTTTTTTCCCTAATACCAGGAATACAACAGTGTCTCTCACGTTTTTATATCGTAACAGGTCATTGATCAAAGTTTAAGCAATAAAATGCATCAAGGATTTGGTTAATACTTTCAGGTAAGATTCAAGCAGAATGAATGCTTTGACGAAACAGGTTGATAGAATATTTCTATTTGCTGCTCAGATGTTGTATATATATATGTATTGTATGTTTTCTTCTCTATCATTAAAAAGTAGTTCTCGTCAATAGAAATGTCTTGTGAATTTCGCTCTTTTCCCCATTGCAATTTTAGCAAAAAGCACTGTTTTCCTTACCAATAACCCTGACCATCTTGCACCGTAAAGACCATCTTGAAGAAGCCTTATTTAAAGAATCAGATGGCAATGGAAATGAAAAGCGAACACTGATTTTAAGTTTTGGACAATGGTGCGACAATTTTTGAAGGCATATTTTCGAATGATTATATATTCAATAGAATAACTTCGAATTCTCCAAGAGGCATCTGTTTCTTTTTTGCATCATTTATATTGAGCATAGGTTTAAAAATGACTCTTATTATGCATATACGACAGTTAATAACATCGAATTGCTTTTGGCAAACGTTTTCGGTCAAGACCCCTCATAAATCCGACCTAGATAACTTGTTTTACCTCATAAACATGTTGGCTGTTTTGTGTAGTCCGAGTTTTGTGTATGTACACGAACAATTGTTCCCCCCTTACTTGAGACCAATAGCCGTTCACGATATTTGCAAAGGCGTTCCAAAAACTATACGGATACCTCTGCAAACGTCGAATGCAGATATACGCTCGAAACATTGTAGAACTAATACATATATATTCTATATATTATATATAATTGCATAAATACTTTTACGACCACCCGATTAATGGTCAACGACCCATGTGTAGGGGGTATAATGCAAGACTATAGTAAGTCCCTCGATTTTGTGAATAACTTTCCATTGCGTTACATCGTGCATGCTGAATAATTTGATAACCATCCAATAAAGATCTCAGAAGGTTAGCATAAATGGTCGTGAAAGGATTATACTTAATTATATACACATGTACCTTATATGTAGAATACGGTCAATTTTGTTCCTGTCGGCCACACTTAATATAATATAGACATGTCATATAAGCTATGTTGCAGCTATTAACATAATGCTATACATATAGGCTATATTCAACCCTACTAGGAGCTTTCTGATTGACGCATGTTTTGTCAAAGACACTACCAGCCTATTGCAGGAATTCTCTATAAACGGTCGTTTGACACAAAGTCGATCATATCAGACCAAGTAACTGTGCTTTTATCTCTAATTTCATTGTACTTGAGATTTCATCTGGTTTTGTTCATTTCATAATGCATTTCTTGTAAAAAGAAATCTTTAGCTTTTAGATACATGATAAAAGGAAATAAAATAAACTATCTCGTTGGTCAGCTACCACGTTATAGCGACTCAATAAGTGCGTTATAAAGACAAATTTGCTTATCATAACGACACGTTAACTCGCTTTTATTATACTTTAAAATTACATGTCACCAATGTCCCTTCGTATCTTACTTTCTTTCCTTTATCATGCTAAGTCCGATACGTGCCAAGTGATTTGGAAAATAAATCTCAAATTTGGCACATATCTGACCCAGTCAGCTGGAAGAACCGCCTGTGATGCGATTTAGTTGACCGTATAACATACAGGGATTATCTCCTTAATCCAATTGTAAAGGCAAATGGTGTGACGTAAGCCCGCTTTCGACCGTACCCTGCCATATTCAAAGCTTATCGAACAGAAATAAACCAACCCACGTATAGTCTTCTCATATAGCATTGGAAGAAAATGAGATTCTTACACGCTATGAAAAGCTTGTAGCAGATAAAGAACGTATTAAAGCTTAAAAGAGATTGCACATTATTTTAGAAAAAAAGGCAATTTATCTTGTTAATTGTGTGTTAAGGTTGTAAAGAATGGCGGTTCAGCATGCGTTAAACTCGTCTTCAAAGCGACGTTCATTAATTGAATGCCACTGGAAAATTTGTTTTCCTGTTTCTTCTATTTTTGCCATAAACATTTTGGCTAAAACTAGAAAGAAAACTGGTGATAAACATGAATTAAACCCAAAATATTAGCCATACACACACAGTACAGTTTTTGTTTGCTTTTATGGGTTAAATGATAAAGCTTTGATAGAAGCGATTCATGCAGCAATTGTTCGGTTTACCTTTGCGTGTCCAAGCCATACTCTTAATGAATGGATTTAAAAAAAACCATACACACCAATGCACCTGATTAAAGAACACGATCAAAGTTAATCGTTAAATCCGCACCGCAAGGCGTGTATAAGCCTGTATACATCTTCCTATATATTATTTGTTTTTATGTTCTCCAATAAAAATGCCATAAAACAACCGCTTTTTTTGCCCTTTCTTTCTTCCGAGGCATAGCAGAAACCAAATATGCCTCAACATGCAAATCCATAAATGGTTATTGTCATAAATGTAGTCGAAGAACTATTGCTAACTTGTATTACTAACTTTGAACATTGAAGCCGTTTGAAATTTGCGATAAACGGTGGACAACCATCCACAGTGTCAATTCATTCTAAAGTCTGTTTGCAAAACGCATTGTCTATATGGACTCCCTTATGTTACGAAAACAGTACACAGATAATTGTTGTCTTGGCTTTCTAGTATTTCTATGCATTGCAATGGTACCATTCTCATTTATAAACGACACTCTATCGAGAAAAGAAATTTAACCAGGGACATTGGTCTAGGAATACAAAGGACCATGTTGCTCATCGTATACATTGCCATGTTTCTTTCTGTTCTAGTTAAAGGATAGGTCCGCATTGATAAGGATTTTAGGAGAACACATATCTAGTTAAACAGTATTGAAGATAATTTTCTTTTTTACAGATCTTTTAATGACATTTCCTTAGGGATTCAGGAAAGATGGAGGATCTAGCTAAATGCAAGGGGTTATAATAAAAGAAACATCGGATAAGCAATCTTTACACATATGTTGTTATTTAAAAGAAAACATATACATGTATTCCAATTCTAAGGATGGTTTACGAAATGATGTACACTTTATATCATCTGAAAGCATGAACTTATTTTTTATTTTCAACTACGGAACCACTGATAAAACAGACACAACTCAAGTTCTGATCAAAACTACATGGAATGTCTCTTCTCATACATATCCCTATGTATGACTATAGCTCGCTTTATATACCGTACATCTCAATAAAAGTACCTGCGATTGATAAATACGCGGTGGTTGCATAAACATAATATAATGGCTTGACACAAAGCGAAGGCATGCAAATTGTGATGCCATTTGGAATGTGGAATCTGGACTACATGACCTTGACAAATGCAGGCATAGAGACAAGAGAAAGAGAATTAAAGTACTCTGAATCTTATCTTAACTTTGGTTTCAAGCATGTTTCTACTCTAAATAAATTAGCATCTACTTTGATATTTTACATAGACTAATGAACACTTTATGCTCAAAGTAACAAAGTGATTCCTTACTGAATTCACAAAAGAAACGAGTTACAAACATACATGATAAATCAACAGTAAAATGGCTCATGAAAGCTGGATAGTTAAAAAGAACTTAATAATATGTACACTGGTATAGAAAGAGCAAATCGAATTTTACAAGAATAAGACAATAATGTTTGTATATGGCATAGATCAAACCTAACCAACATACAGTTGTATGTATTGGTATGTTAAAGCCACCTTGAACAGATTGGCAAATTACTATCTTGATCAATTAGCGCACAAGGAAAGTGCATCACTAAAACTTAGAAGCAAGATAATAACTTATTTGTGGTCTCAGTCTTTGTCTAGACAACTCGTTTATCCCTCAGTTTGATGATATCTGGTGTGAGGCATTTGTAGACCGTCAGCTGGAAACAAAAGAAATGGATATGGGATAACTATAAAGGAATTCATTTGAGATATATTGTGTCGGCTAAAAGACGTATTCATGATCCTGTGTGTTAATGCATATTTTCTCCGACATATAAAATAAGAACGGTTATTTAGAATAAATTGTAATGAAGAGCAAATGCACAGAACCACCGATCTATGTAGAGAACTATTACATTCAACGATGTGTTGCTACCCTTGGATGACAGACTGTCGACAGTATTAAAGTTTTACATAAAAGAGAAGATGAATAACTTACATCGTCAATTTCTCCATGGAAACTATCGAAACCTTGACAGGATCCCACTAGCAGGCCAGCTTGACGTCTCTCAATGTTACCTACAATGGTCATGATGTATTTGTATTTAACAAAACTAGTTATATCATAGAATATTCGAATATATTGTAATAGTGGTTACCGAATATTTGAAAAGTAATTTCGCCGTTCGTTTACATCCCTTCTATTAATACAATGCGTCAACAACGTTCCAGTTCTATTGGGATGTCCAGTTTTTCATGGTAAACCGAAGAGTATTTAAGAAGACACTGTAACGCTAAGAAAATATTTAAGAAAAGTGTAGAATCTGTTTATTTGATGTGAGTTAAGGCTTTAAGAGTATGTATTGCGTTTCACCTGTTTTATTTATAAGATTAAGATAGTTATAATGGTAATAACCGTTTTGTTACCAAATCAGGGCATATTTTTCTTTAAATTGGGAAGGGGCTGAGGCCTGCTAATTTTGGAAAGTTTTATCAGTAAAAATTAGTGAATTTGGAAATCAAGAAGCTGGCAAGATATTAAAGAAATATCCAATTGGGACTACTCCTTTGATGGGCCCCTGTTATATAACACAAAAAACCATTTTCTCATATATCAACAAGATTTATATTTTGATGAAATTTCAACTGATGTGTTACCCCATTCATTCATTGATCAGGTTAATACTTTAGTGTAATAACAGCAGGTGTGTTACCTGAAAGGTTAACTGACGATTTAAAGAATCCCTTCCAGTTCTCAACGACTCCTGTCAGTGTTCTGCCGTCATAGATCAACGTGACGTCATTCCAACCATCAACCTGCACGACGAAGAAAAGCCAAACAAAACGAATTTATTGTAACTGAATCAAAACAAATCGAAAACTAAACAAACATTTGGAATAAGTAATAATAAAAACAGCAATAAAGAGACATATGCCCGTTTAAAGCTTATTTTACAGTTTTACGGCAAGTAAAATCTGCATTAAACAGATATAAAAAGTACGAGAAAGGTATCTCTAATGTGCTCATGGTTTCCCATTCACATGTGTGTTATAACAATACAAAAGAAAATTGCCTGTTGCCTTTGTACGTGAACATCTCAAGGGTTCAGTGCAATACTATAGTAAGTGCTTCATGTTTATGAAGCATTTCCTATAGTCTTGCATTGAACCCTTGAGATGTTTATCTCATAACTATTTTCTACTCAGATCAAGAATACCTCGACCCATTTGATGTATGGTACAATTCATTAAAAGAAATAAGACTTACCACAGGCACGGACACGATACCCGGCTCTTTGGCCCCGTATGTCTTCAGTGCAAACTGGACATCGCCCTGGTTGGCCACCACCATGATAGATGGCCCTTGACCGTTCTGGCCTTGACAGTTAGTGACCAGTGCTTGATAGGCTTGCTTGTTGACCGCTCGCTTGTTTCTGGAGGATCGGACAGACCTGTGAGAGAACGCAACAATATGGTAAGGTAATGCAGACCATGGTGTGCTCTCATGTTATACAGACATAGACATAAGTCTATGCAAACGGCACATATATATATATATATGTATATTAGTGATTTTAAATATTAGGATGGAACTCTCTTTCATGCTATAAGCGCCAGTTCAAATGTTTATTAGAGGCAATCCCTTTTATTAGGCAAACCAACCTTCAAAACCATGTTTGTTATTAATCATTGACCTTCTGAACAATAATAATAATAATTCAATAAAATTACTTCACAACTCGATTCTTTCGGTACTGCAAGTTCCTGAAACAAAATACTACATGCAACACATCCTGCTTTACCAATTATTGAGACATCTAATTTTACAACTATGTTACATCATTACCTTCGTTTGCGCCTTTTTCCGGCAAAGCGATCCAGGAGTGTGTCGACACCATCTGCCGTCAAGAATGGCAAGAACCCTTGGTTAGTTTGGGCTCCAACACCTAGCATATTTCTCATGGTTTGGGATCCAGTATTGGCCTGTGACATTGTACCGAATAACTGATCTAAAAAGAAAAGTTAGGGATTATCTAACTAAGCAATAAAAAATTAGGCATTATCTAACTAAACAATGAAAAATTTAGGGACTATCTAAATAAACAATGAAAAAATAAGGATTATCTTACTAAACAATGAACAATTAGGGATTATCTAACTAAACAATGAAAAATTAGGGATTATCTAACCAAACAATGAAAAATTATGGATTATCTAACTAAAAAGTGTCAATAATGTCTATAGACATATGCCCTACTTCCCTCTTTTTGTATGTGTAGATTGAATGTCCTGCAAATGCCAATTAAACATTATATCAACACACATATTTATTGAAATTTAGCCTTAATGATTATTGTCAACAAAAAGGATATATTACTCCTTTGATTGGAGGAGTACATCGCGACAATAGAAATAAATCAAGCGACTTATATTGGACAAAACCAAATCTAATTCAGTAACATTGCTTTGTTGTTACTTTCTTAAGACAACGCTTTGATAGGCTTAATTAACGATATGCTAGAAGAAACGCAACATTAGACAAAATTGGAACGTCTTTCCATGTACTAATTTATAATACGATACATGTAAGTATGCTAGCCATTGGCCTGAATACATGATAAACCTTTCAGTGCAAGCTTATAGGATATGTTTCTGTATCATGCAGTACTAGAAAATGTAACTCTTATAAAGAACGACCAGCTTTATACATTTGTTGCACCCCTTTAAACAGCACATAGATATTTGCAGTTGGAATTCCTGACAAACGAATAACATAGTTTGATGCATTGTTAACCATTGCTGGAAATCCAACTCTCAAAAAGCAACCTTCTTTTGTACCTTGTTGCATACCAAGACAACACAAACAGTATGCGATTGACATGTATGAAAATCAAGTTATTCAGATTAACGCCTTATAAGGCAATGCAACTCGTGCAACTCTAAAAAAGACGACCTGCTTCGAACCTTTGTAGCTACCGTATGGACAACGCCTATGATTTGCCTATGGTATCGATGACAAACAAGCAAGAGATGCATGCAATGTTTATAATACAGCTCTACGGAAAAACAACATGCTTTGTAACTTTGATGCCTCAAAATTGATAATACAGATACATCTTTGGCGTCTTCAATAAACAAGTTACACAGTTGATGCCATTTCATGCAAAGCTGGTAGATGAACCTTCTTAAAACGCCATAAACACAGACAGCGCCTATCATATACCATTTACATGAATATATTCGAGATAAAGGAATTGTTATGACCTGCAACGGAATGCTGAAAAAGAAAAAGTCCGAAAGAGCTTTTCTGCTATGTTTCTATGTGGGTTCCATATAGAAAGAGTATGAAATATACTAATGTCACCTGTAATAACAATATGTTCGGGCAGTAAAGGACTAATTTCATGCAATGCAAAGGTACTGCAAGGTTATATAACTATATATGGATTTCATGGTTACTCGCAAAACAGGAGCACTGACATGAAATGCAATGCCATGCGGGCTACCTGATGAAGATCCACGTTTGATGCTATTGATGTCCATAAACTGGCCACCAGAGCCACTGGGATCCAATTTCACGGTCTGTCGGATGACGTTTTTGCCATCGGCACCACCGAGTCCGAGGGAAGCCAAATCCACGCCTCCTTGTGCATTAAACTGCGCAGCGCCACCTGGTATCCTCTTAACGTGGGTGTCAATTATGCGCTTGACTCCGCCTCCAGATCCGCCCACAGAACCAAGATGGGTGAACTCGCCTTGGGACACAGCCCTGCCCCCTTGGCCCAACATTTCTCTGCCGACGAACTGGTTCGAACCCGACAATCCACCTCCTCCAGACATAGACCAAGAACCGCCTGCACCACCGGAAGTGGAAAATCCTCCTGTTCCGTCGACCGAGGAGGCTTCAAATGAGACAGGCTGAACCTCCTGTACAATATCTGTGATTCTGATTTTTGGTTGAGTTTTGGATACACGCACTGCACCTTCACCCTTTCCTTCAAAACATACAGCAATTTTTGTATCAGGTAAGCTTGGTTTAATTTGGTTCCATGATGCCTATCAAATTTTCGTTGTTCTGTTTTCGTAACAATAGGCTAACCTATCAATGTATTATCTTATTTGTGTATTAACCTTTTAACACACATTTTTGTTTCATACTAATGCCCATTTTCCACTTTGTCAATGTTCTCTCTAAAGAACAGGTCAACTATTGGTTGCTCTTTAACACTATCAAATACCCTTGGCTCGGCACACGTAGACAGATCAACATTACATTCTTACAACGAACAAAACAATGATGATGGCAATGATGAGCCATAAACTTACTTGAGAGTGTAGCTCCAGATATGAACATTAACCTTACCTGACTGTTGCCCTGGATTTTAAGTCCCATTGGTTGAATACATGTAGACAGTTCACAACATAACATCTTTTCAAGTATTAAATAAAGAAACACATACAAACAAACACAATGTTACTTGGCAATAAAGAACCATAACATTACCTATGACTGTTGCCCGGGATATAAAATCCCATTGGTTTGATACACGCAGACAGATCAATGCAACATTTTTTCAAGTATAAATAACATGTTCATTCTTATTGATGAATCATATGATCAATGCAACATTTTTTCAGGTATATCATTAAGAAACACAAACACACAACTACAGTGTTCCTTGGCAATAAAGAACCATAACCTTACCTATGACAGTTGCGCCGGATATAAAGTCCCCTTGGTTCGGAACACGTAGCCCGATGATGTCACCCTCAGCCCTTGTTGCCTTGACTCCTTTAGCACCGGCTCCTCGGGGTGCTGACCGGTCTTGGCTGGCAGGCCGCGATTCACCCTGAAGAAAGTAGTGCAATGATGTACAATAATGGATGGTAAAAGCGAGAAATTGGATTGGCAAGATTATAGCAGCTAGAACTCATGCTATGTTTACAACTGGTGTAGTTGTAAATCATTACACACAAGAAAAAACAACTGAAGAAGACGCTGTAAAACCGTTTTCATTGAACGTGACTTTGAATAAGCCCCTAGGGATTTACGACAAACAAAACTGAAAAAACAAGTAAAAATGTGATTTTGGCATTTAGGAAGACTCTTTATGTTACAATCCACTTCAAAAACAGTTATTCATAACTTGACACTGAAAAATGCTGTGGATGCTGACATACAATACAGATGAACACATCCCCTTTATATATAAAGCATGCCATTGCCGAGGATAAAATAGCTTACAATCATTGATGTTAAACATGTTGGTCATTAGCGAGATTGACTTAGAGTATAGAATGCAAAAGCATATAAATATGTTCATTTATTGACGCAATATAAAGATTATTGAAAAAAAGGATGTAAACCAAATACAGAGCAAAGTTTTCTGCAGAAAGTGGTAAAATATGCATTACGAGAGCAGCAAAGGCACAAACGTACTCGGATGGTTTGCTTAATCAACGTTGCATCTACATCTGCATTCTGTCCGCCAAACGCTCCAAGGCCAAGCTGACCGCCAAATTGACCGCTTGCTGCCCCTTGTCCAAACTGGCTTCCGGCAGCACCCTGTCCGAATTGACCACCACCTGAAGTCTGTCCGAACTGGCCACTTGCCGAACCCTGGCTAAACTGACCACTCGTGGATCCCTGGCTAAATTGACCACTTGTTGACCCTTGTCCGAACAGTCCTGTTGATAAACCTTGGCCGGACATACCCCCGCCTGATTGAGAACCTGATTCAATAGATGTTTTATAAAAGGTAGCAATATATTAAAGCATGACTGACCAAATGAAACTACATAAAAAGAACATTTAACGTATTCAACCCAGAATTATATCTAGGAAGTTTTGACATGAATGCTTTCATAAATTTGTAATACTTATCAAGTAATTAAACTTTGGTTTAATGTTGTCGTGCGCTCATTTGTGGAGAAAGTTTATAAATCGTTGAACCCATGTATGATAAGGGGTATTTATCATTTTGAAGGAGTTCCAGCTCATTATGAACAATTTATTTTTTGTTGCAGTGGCTTCTTCAGTATCCTGCATTAAATGCGTCAAATGTATGTGACATGGAGTAAGGTATTACTTGAAAAGAAAAACACATTTGATACCTGAGGAACTTATTTTTAAGGACGCACTTCCAGATGTCTGTCCACCGCCTGCACCATTACTTCCACCGGAAGTTGATTGGCCGAACTGACGGAAAGGCCCGCCAACAACAAGCCCACCAGATATCTCGTTGTTGATTGGCATACTTGTATCCACCTTCTCCTGCACCGTCCATTTAGACGACGTGGAACCGGAACCGGATCCGGAACCAAGATTTATTGACCCGGAACCGGAAGAAGAACCTCCGCCATTTGTGGTCTTGGCCATGGCGGCTTCCTGTATCTGTCTCAAAATGGCGTCGAGCTTCTTGGTGTCAAGTTGATTTCCAGTTGCAGATCCGCCTTAAATAATGAACATCAGTTCATCCAAACAGTCTTTCTACTATTTGAGAAGGATTTAACGGTCTAGCTGCTAAGCCAAGACTTTTGAACAACGTGCTTTATAAGCAAATAGCACATGCGTTTACTTTATTAGTATTTTAAAACACAGATTTAGCATCACTGTTGCTTTACGTTGCTTGAGGAAGACCTCAAGCACAAATGCAAAACTGGGTGGTTAAGTCTGAGCAGAGCAATAAGCATTCCGTTAGTCTGCAAAGAGCTACCAAAATATAATGAAAATCCAAATATATTGGCACAATAAGCCGGACCAATCCCGGAAGGACATCTGCATTCAGGTTGAGTATTTCAAACCAGCATCCAATTCCTGTTTTTGAGGAAGAGGTAAACTTAGAATATGACCAAATCCGTAACTGTTCTATTACTATAGATGATGTTAACAATAGTATAAGAAAATTGAAATCTGGGAAATATCAAGGTAGAGACGGCATAGGGGCTGAGTTTTATAAAATTACTTGTCAAATAATATGTCCTTTATTATGCGAACTCTTCAATAATATACTTGATTGTGGTTGTTTACCAAGTTGTTGGTCCGAAAGCATCATTATTCCTATCCATAAATCGGGATCAAAGACAGACCCTTCTAATTATAGGGGAATCTCTTTAATTAACACTATGTATAAAATATTTTCAAACATTGTTTTTAAAAGAATTTGCATCTGGGCGGAACAATTTCAAAAAATAGACGAGTCACAGGCCGGATTTAGAGCTGCCTATTCAACAACAGATAACATGTTTATACTTCAAAGTATGGTTCAAAAGTACATCTGCAAGCCAGAAGGTAGATTCTATGTTCTTTAAGTTGATTTTCAAAAAGCGTTTGATGGATTACAACACGATAAACTTTTTTCTACATTACATGATATCGGTCTTAGAGGGAAATTATATAATGTACTAGCATCGCTGTATTCTGATATTTATTGTCGTATACGTGTATCGAATGGAAAATTGACGAAACCAATGAAGTGCAACAATGGTACAAAATAAGGGGATGTGACAAGCACGATAATTTTTAATCTTTACATCAATGAGCTATCACGCGTATTACGAGAAAAGGATCATAGAGGCATTTTCATTACTGAACAAATTCCTAACGTTTTATGTATTCTTTTTGCAGACAACATTGCCAACTGCGCTGATTCTGTTATTGAACTACAAAGACAATTAAATACAATATCAGAATTTTGTAATACTTATGGCATGACACTAAACGAACAAAAGACAGAAATCATGGTTTTTCGACGAGGCGGTCCTTTGCGTCATACTGAAAATTGGTTTTACAATGGAAAAGCAGTAAATTTAACTTCTGTTTATAAATACATGGGACTTCTTTTCACCCCTGAATTGTCATGGTCTAAAGCAAAAGCAAAGCTTGTAGCCCAAGCAAAGAAATCAATAAACGCAATAAAGGCTTATCATAGAACTTTTGGAAATTTTAATCTTAGATAACATTTTAAACTATTCGATTCTATGGTGAAACCTATTCTTTTAAACGGGGGAGAAATTTGGGGAAATGAATTTTCAAGTAGCATAGAACAAGTACAAATACAATACTGTAAAGAATTTTTTGGGACAAACCAATCAATAAATGATTGTATGGCTCTTGGTGAATGTGGCAGACTTCCATTATGCTGTGATTATCACTTTAAAGTTATTAAGTATTTGTGTAAACTTTTAAGAATGCCCGAATATAGATATCCAAGAAATTGTTATTTAATGTTAAAGAAACATGATAATATTGGAAGAATTAATTGGGTGACAAGTGTAAAACATTTTCTTTATCAATATGGTTTTGGGTATGTGTGGATAAGCCAGGACATGGGTGACCTTAACATGTTTTTGAAATATTTCAAACTGAGACTAGATGACTGCAAAACACAAAACTGGTCTGCTAGTGTGAATGGGTGATCTCGATGTGATACCTACAAACATTTTAAATCATTATTAGAACCTGAAAAATATTTATCTATTGGACTCTCTTATAAATTCAAAAAGGCATTGTCAAGATTTAGATGTTCGAACCATAAATTTACGATAGAAACTGGGAGACACCAAAATATTCCAAGAGAAGAGAGAATCTGTACTTTTTGTTTCAATGAATCTAACACTAGAATAATAGATAACGAATACCATGCTTTCTTTCAATGCGAAAAATATGTACAACAACGTAATTCATATCTCTACAATTGGTATCACGGAAATGATGGTGAAGAAAATTTTTATAGCCTCCTCAGAACAAAAAATGAAGTCCAAATACGAAAAATAGCCTTATATGTTTTTATGATAATGAAACAATCTTAAATGCGCAAACTGGTTAAGAATCCATGAACAATGGTTTAATCTCAAAAACTTAGAAAGTATGAAACACAAAAATGTTTAGTCTTTTGTATTATAAACAACTCTTACACATTTGTATATTTTAACATGTAAATTGTATTATGGGCCAGAGGCCTTTGACTGAATAAACATATTGTATTGTATTGTATTGTACTTTAACAAATAGACTAGTATGCCCCTTTTGCTTGTATTCAGTCAAATGTATCTTATGCATTGTATGGTTTCAAAAGATACACGTCTCGTTGAACGAAAATTTGTTAGCAGAATGCTATGCTTAAACAAATGATTGGCTGGTAATTTTACATAATGTATTGCATTTTGAAAAAGTTGCCCAGTACCCTAGTGAAATCTGTAGTTATCGAAAGTTTCGACTTGTAAGGCCTAATGAACCATTGCCATAAAATTTAACCTTGATATCTAAGATGGCATGGTGGTATCTCTATGTACAGGTTGTTGATAATAAGTCTAAATTTGTAACATTTGATGTTTTCATTTCTTTTGTAATCGTGGGATTTGCAATAAATGAATTTTTACGTTATGCATACCTGTGTTTGACCATTGCCAGGACACTTGACCACCTTGGTTCATTCCCTGACCTTGACCCTGAGGTCGACTTTCCTGTATCTGCTTCAAGAGGCCAAGGATAGCAGCTTTGTTCGCTTCTATGCCATTGGTAGAGGAGCTGCCATTCTGAAAAATAAAGAGGCGGTCTAGAATGTAAAATAAATCGTTGATTAAAAGCATGAGTAGGCTTGATATCAAGCATAATACAACTTCATATGAATATATAATTATATCATTTTTATGCTAAGTTTCTGAGATATCAAGGTTGAGCAGATGATATCTTTCGGATTTGTAGCAATCTTCTGAAACCTTGAGACCGGTTACGGTAATTCATGCTTTACAAAATATGTTTATTCATGATAGTTTCATCGACTTGCCTTGGAGAATTTAAACCAATCATTTTAAAAACAAATATGAAAGTTATAAATCGTAGCATATTATACTGTCGTATTCAGTCGTGGTTGTATAACGAACTAAATGTTTTCATTTTACAAATCATCCATGTTAACGTACAAACGTTTAGTATAAATAAGTATTTACTTATGATGGTTCTTAAATAAATCTCAACGTACTCTGAGTTGAATGCGACGGACGAGGTCCTCCCATGTTATGCCTCCTAAATTGCCGAAGCCGCCCAAATTGCCCATTCCTCCAATACTGCTGGCTCCACCGTTATTAGTATTTCCAGCCATGTTGGTTACTCCACCAGTAAAAGTTGTTTCCATTGATGCTCCACCCATGGTCGTTGCTCCTCCCATATTTGCTTCTCCCATATTTGCTCCACCGCCCATTGAGAAACCTCCCATATCCATAGATCCGCCCATCATTCCACCTCCCATATTCGATGATCCGCCCATGTTCGTTGCTCCTCCGATATTTGGTGCACCGCCCATTTCAAAACCGCCCATTCCCATAGATCCGCCCATCATGCCGCCTCCTGTATTCGATGCTCCTCCCATACTTCTTGCTCCTCCCATTGCAGACCCTCTCATATTTGTTGCTCCGCCCATTGCGGCGCCTTCCATGCTTGCAGAACCTCCCATGTTTGCAGAACCGCTTCCGCTTATCACAGTATTGCTACTGGAACCTCCAGCGTTAAAGCTCCATGACCCTGACTTACCGCCAGCTTAGAACGAAATAAACGTTAAAAAGTGAGACTAAATGGAATCCAATACATCCATATCTATATAAAATAACTTTGCATTTTCAAAAAAATATTCTCTACTACTGAAGAAGTCTTCAGCCAATCTCTTACTTATACGTCGACATATGTACTCTTGTCTCTTTATCCTATATGGCCGTACGAAGAGTTAACAAGATGTTTAGTTATACAATTCCTACACTAATGTAAATGGTCAAATGGTAACCGAGAACCACTACGCAAAGACCTAAATGGTCGAATGGTAACCTAGTCTCCAATTCACGGCTTAATACCCATTACAATTTTTATAAACTGTTTGAACCATTCCATGCTTAAAGACATATACAAGTTTTCCATAGTTGATCTACACCTTCAAAGCGAACTTACTGGTTTGCTGGCTAGACCATCCGTCGACATTAGCACCGGTGCCTCCCCATTGGCTGTTGGTAATTATGACGTCACTAGCGGAAGCACCTGCACCGCCATCGATAGCAGCAAGTCTCTCCCATTGACCTACAATAAAGGAGCCACATGTATTTGAGTTAAGAATATGTTTAAGCATGATGACAAAAAGTCTGGTTTCTTTTCATTAAAAGGACACACTGCAACATGCTTTAACAGTTTAGGTACATGTGAGTGAGGTAAATGGTATCATGGCTTAGTTTTTGGTTTCAAAGATATTTCTTGTTAACATCAAATCAAATATATTCCTAGTGTTCGTGATATTTGAACAAAAGAGTGAAATCTAGAGTGGGCACTGCAACTTTTATTCATCAATATGATACATTGATCAATATAAGCAGGAAGGCATTCAAATGATAACTGATTACTCCACCTCCAATAATTCCAGGAACAGACAACCACATAAAGATTTGGTATGATTTACCAATTACCATTTTATCATATGAAGAGTAAATGAATACATCTGGCAAGTCACTTCAGAGTCCTAGACTAGTAGTTGTGGTTCAGGGAAAGCCGTAGGAGTCACAGGCTTAGGCCTTTATCCTGTAACATACGGTAAATTGTAGACGATGTCAATATAATGACACTCAAGTACAAACCTGTTGTGGGGTTAAGTCTCCACTCAGAGGCAGCATTCACTCCTCCGGCATTCAAAATATTGGCATCGAAGTTACCACCCATGGTTCCCGTCGTGAAGTTGACTTTGATAGAACCGCTTCCGAATCCACCGGAACCAGTCATTGTGCCTGAACCGGAAGTCGATCCTGAACCAGAACCAGTCATACTTCCGCTTCCGGTTCCCATTCCACGTTCAGTCCATGTTCCATCGGTGCCAAAACCATTTATAACGATTCCTCCGGCGTTTGAACTTCCTGATCCCGTCATGCCACCGGTTGATCCAGTTCCGGTGTTGCCAATTCGTACCCATTGTTTGGTTCGTGAGTCGAATCGCCAGTTAGTTTTATCTGTAGGCTGAAACATAGGTAACATAAGGTGATTATTTTGTCGTAGCTCATTCGAAGCACTTGCATCAGGTTTTTCTCTCTCTTTTTATTGTCACAATGTTCCCTATTCGATCTTTCATTTTCAATTGCATTCAAAGGTTAGAAACTCCCCTTTTAAGCTTGATACAATCGACCGATACGAACGCTTTGTACATAAATGATTTTAAGACGGCGGATGCGCAAATGTTGTGCATCCTCACCTTGTAATAGAGGCTGAATTAAAAAAAAAGAAAACAGGGGAAGGGGGGGGGGGAAGAGATCAAGCCTCTATTAATGGAATTTTTGGGTAATGGGAACATTGGTAACGACAATACCATGTCCAAAATCAAACCCTATAGTCCGCCAGAATTTATCAAGACTTATTGCTGAAATAGCGATTTACTACAACCAACACGATTCTTTGTCGCATCAAACCTACCTCCCATACAGTCGTGTGAGATCCAGCGCCCCCTGTCGAGTTAGAATGACCTTCACCCGTGAGACCGTTGATAATCCTATCCCAGTGAACAAGTCCGTGATAGTTCCTCAACTTGGCCAAAACCGACTTCAATCCGTGCACTGGCTTCGCCCCGAAATCCAGGTTGCTCGACATCTGCTGCTGGAGTTTACTCAACAAAGCTCTGAATTCGCTGAAAGCTTCGGGTGTGCTCATTATACGGACGACCTGCAACGAGTTGAAGGTTCCCGGCTTGAAGCCAAGCGCGCCGAGGAAGATGTAGAAAGTGCGAGATTGTCCGAATTCCTTGAGGAGTTGCTGCCAGTCCCCGAGCGTGCGTACGTTGATAAGCTTGTTCCAGAGACGCCAGTCCGCATCGGTCATCTGGAAGTCGCTGATCAGGTTCATCGTCATGTCGAAGTTAAGGCCGAGGTCAACCGGGAGTCCCCCGTAATCGATGACCTTGTTGCTGTAGTCGAACCGGAACTTGAATTTCACGACGAGGGTTGGTCCCCAGTCTGTACCGGCGAAGCGCCACAGGTTCATTTCGCTCCTTCCGTCGAAAAATGCGGTGCCCAGGTCCGTCCTTTGAACGTTCGTGAGTCCGACGTTGATTTTGTTTAAGGATTCGTCCTTTAGGTTCATGTCGAATGGGAAGAAAGCGGCCGGCTTACACATAACTGTAACATAAAAATTAAAGATTGGTGGATTGCGTCCTACGTAGCGGAGTGATGTGCCCTTGCTAAATGCGGACATGATTTTTACCGCGGATACAACCCACGAAGAAAATGAATAATGGGAGTCGATATAACCACGTATAGAGCTAGAATTGGGACCTTCTCAATTCCAATCAAGGAAGGTAACATTGTACGAACGTTGAATATATCACGGATTGGCCTGGGAAACTACAATTGCAGCTTTAGACTTTTGCTTTGTCTGTCAGCCATTTTGTTAACATGCGGGGATATAGAATCCAATCCCGGACCCGAAACATCGACGCGCACTTTACGTGCGAACCGACAAACAACCCTTTCCTTCGACGGACTATCCCTACCAGCAAATGACAAACAAACCCCGACTACCCCTTCTAGTGCGCATTTCGAGAAACAAACGACGCCCAGACTCCAATCATTTCGACAAAACCAACAACATAAAAAAGGTAAAAAGATGGACGGTTCAGACAGTGACATAATGACGTTTTTACAGAACATGAAAACCGAACTAAAGGAGGATATTTTGTCGATACACAGAAAGATCGACAATATCTGTACTTCTGTGAATAACCTACAACAAGAACAAAAAGCCCTGAGGAGGGAAAATGCCGAAATGAGAGAAAATCTTGACCATCTTCACTCTAAGATCGACATTCTTGAAGGCCACTCAAGACGAAATAACCTAAGGTTTAGTGGAATCGAAGGTAAATCGGATGAACCATGGAGCCAAACAGAAGAGAGGGTGAAATCCATCATCTCTAACGAAATGAATTTGCCTGGCCTTGAAAATGTTGAAATCGAGAGAGCCCACAGAGTACGATCTAACAATCCGGACAAGTGCCAAATTGTAGTTAAATTCTCCAAGTTCAAAGACCAAATTCTTAAATCGGCTAGACAGCGCCTTAGAAATACACCCCACTATGTGCAGGAAGATTTCACAGAACGTGTTAAAATATGCAGACGAGAACTTGGTAAACGACTGGTTGAGGCTAGAAAGAAGGGTTTATACGCATCCATGCAATTCGACAAGTTAGTGATTGAAAACGAGATCTTCAGATATGACAGTATAAACAAAGAAATATACAGTGCCGGTTTCGCTAGAGTAAGCAATAGTAATCGTGGTAGAAACCATTATCATGAAAATAGCCACCGCCCAACGCTTAGGACCGACAAACGCACAGGGAACCAACAATCGATGCAGGAAAATGACAACATCCCATTAGGAGGTACCGATTACGAGCAATCGAGCGGAGCCTGTGGCTCGGACTAGCGGTGTGGTCGAGGCCTACGTGATGACAGCGCCTGTAAAAACATTACGTTTAACATTCTATCATGGAATATTGCTGGTTTATTGAAATATAACAATGATACATTATTAAAAAACTATTTATTTAAACATGACATAATAGGGTTGTTGGAAACATGGAGCCATTTAAAGGGCCAATTTGACACTTTTTTGCATGGGTATAAACAATTTGACAGTGTTAGATCTAAAAGCAACTCCTGTTTTAGAAACAGTGGAGGAGTAAGTGTTTTTGTTAAAGAGCAGTTAATATTGTCTGGTGTTGTTAAACAATTATTTTATGTTGACTTTACAGATTGTATAGTACTGTATGTTGCTAGTAGTTTGTATGATATGAATAATGATATTATTCTGTATGTAACTTATATTTCACCTGAAGGATCGCCAATTTACAGGGGGAAAGACGAACCAAACGGCATATTGTTGCTCGAGAATAATTTATCGACTTTGCGTAATGACTATCCGGAATGTATATTTTATATAGCAGGTGATTTAAACGCAAGGACAAGTGATTTGTTTGATTACATACCAAACGACTCACTTGACTTTGTGTTTAACACCACAACCGACTATATTGCGGATGACTTTTATTTACCACGCAATTCACGTGATAACATTCTTGACTCGTTTGGTAAAACCCTAATTGATCTTTGCTGTACTTATAGTGTACATATTGTAAATAGACGTTTATCTGAGGACAAGGCGGGTCATTTTACTTGTTTTTCCAATAACGGCCGTAGTTTGGTTGATTATCACATTGTTTCATCAGAGTTATTTCCCTTCATCTCATATTTTAATGTTGAAGAGAAAGACAACTTGGACCATTTTCCTATTTTAGCAACTTTGAACTTTAATTTAAAAGCGCATTATGATGATTCTGTTTTAGCACAAAATGATTGCACTCTTGATGTGTCCGAACATTTTAAATGGAATAATAGCAAGAAGGATGTGTTTACCTTCAATTTCAACAATAAGCTGGAGTTAATGTATAATGAAGTTGTTTCTTGTATTAACAGTGACGTGAATAATGCAGTTAACCTTATTTTGAATATATATAAATCATCATCATTAAATATGAAGATTAAACATAGTAATTGTGCAAATAGATGCTTAGATTTTGTACAACCAGAGTGGTGGGACTCACAGTGTGAGACTGTTAAACATTCTAAGTATTTAAAACTTAGACGTTGTCGTAGTACAAACAACACTTCCGATTTCATTGATTATAAAATTTGCAGGAATGAATTCAAGGCGATTTGCCGTAAGAAGAAGAATCTCTATCAGGCTAAAAAGAGGCTTTCTCTAGTTGAGGCAAGACTTAATCCAAAATTGTTCTGGTTTATTCTTAAAGGTTCATCTCGATTAAATTCAATCCCATATACTCCTAACACTATAACAGCGAGAACATGGCTGACTTATTTTGAATCTTTATTATGTAATATGGGAGAAAGTTCAATATTAAACATAAGGGATGATCCTTCGTTTATTAATGAAGACATGGACTCATTGCTTAATAATGAGATATTGTTAGATGAGGTCCAAAAAGGTATAAATAAATTAAAGGTAGGAAAAGCACATGGTAAGGATGGTATTGGTGCAGAATTCTATAAGTCTACCATATATGAAATCAGCCCTCTTCTCGTGTTGTTATTTAATAAGATTCTCAATACAGGGGTATTCCCAGATTCATGGTGTGATTCTGTTATAATACCAATATTTAAATCTGGTTCAAAAGCAGACCCAAATAATTATAGAGGGATTTCCTTATTAAATGTGTTATATAAGATATTTTGTCCATTATAAATGATCGTCTTACACGTTGGTCAGTAGAATTTAATATTTTAGATGAGTGCCAATCTGGTTTTAGAGCAGGTTATTCAGCGATTGACAATTCTTTTTGTTTACAAAGTATGATACAAAAAATATTTATCACGTAAAGGAGAGCGATTTTATGTTTTATATGTTGATTTTCAAAAAGCTTTTGACACACTTAACCATACTAAACTGTTTACATGTCTTAACAAAAAAGGGATACAGGGTAATTTATTTCGCATCCTAGTATCAATGTATGCTAATATCCGAGCACATGTCAAAGTTGATTCGAAATTGACTCCATCCATACTTTGTAATACTGGTTTGAAACAAGGGGATTTGAGTTCACCTACAATTTTTAATATATACATAAACGAATTAAGTAAAATTATTAGAGAAACGTGTAGAGGTGGTATTTTTATTACACCTGACATTCCAAATATTTTCTGTCTAATGTTTGCAGACGACGCAGCTAACTGTGCTGATTCTGTTATAAATCTTCAGTTGCAACTTAACACTATTGATTCATTTTGTAAAGAAACGGGTATGATCGTTAATCTTAAGAAATCAGAAATCATTGTTTTTAGAAATGGGGGTCCACTTCGACTTAATGAAAAATGGACATATAGGAAAAACAGCATCAGAGTAACTTCCACTTATAAATTTATGGGTCTTATCTTTACACCGAAATTGTCATGGTCCTCCGCTACAAAGAAACTTGCAAATCAAGCACGAAAATCGGTGTATCAAATTAAACAATTTCAAAGTCATTTTGGGAAGTTTATGCATAATGACTACTTTAAGATTTTCGATTCCATGGTCACTCCTATCTTAACATATGGTGCTGAACTTTGGGGTTTTGAATGTAATAAACAAATAGAACAGGTCCATTCTAAATTTTGTAAAGATTTTTTAGGTGTTAATACCTTTGTCAACGACTCAATGGCTTTAGGTGAATGCGGAAGATTCCCTATTGCAGTAAATTACCATATGAAATTTGTAAGATATTGGGTAAGACTTATTGAAATGGAAAACCATAGATACCCAAAACAATGTTATTTAATGCTTAAAACACAATATTCAGTTGGTAGAAATAATTGGGTCACAAAAGTACGAGAATTTCTTTTTTCACAGGGTTTTGGTTTTATTTGGATTTCACAAGAAATAGGGGACTCAAACCAATTTTGTAAACTTTTTAAACAGAGATTAACGGACTGTTCTTTACAAACGTGGCATAGTGACATAAGTAACTCAACAAGATGTGACTTTTATAGAAATTTTAAATCACTTTTGAATGTAGAACGATATATTAATTCTGACATCAAACCTTATTATAAACGTGCCTTAGCTCGTTTTAGATGCTCAAGTCATAAGCTTAACATTGAAATTGGTAGACATTTTAACGTTGATAGAAATGACAGGGTTTGTCTATACTGTTTTCTCAACAAAGATATTTTGATTGTTGAGGACGAATACCATGCATTTTTTATATGTGAAAAGTTTGGAGACATTAGACATATCTATTTATATAATTGGTATAAAGCTCGTCCAAACTTAGATAATTTTTACAATCTTTTTAAATGTAATGACGAAATAACATTGAAAAACCTAGCTTTCTTTGTATCAAAATTACTAGAGCACATTTCTACATGATTTCCTTTTATCCTTAAAACATAACAGCAAATAATATATTGATGAAAGTGTAGGGCATATCTGATTTTTATTTGTATTTTGTAATATGTATATGTATTGTGGGCCGGAGGCCTTTTTACTGAAATAAAATTGTATTGTATTGTATTGTATTGTAAGCACGTATATGCGTGTAGCCATGTTAAAACATTATATGAAGAGCAGCGATTAGAATAGTTTATTTTGACTAATTAATATATGTAAATAATAAACAATCATCAACTACATATTCGAATTAAAATTAAAGGATTACACCTTCATTTCTTCAGCAATTCAATTTGAGTCTATTTTATTTGCTTTCATTTAAACGTTGATAAAGACTATAAACAATCAACCAGTGCGGATATTTCAATTGGAAAGCCAAGTCGCCGCCCAAATCGAGAAAACACCTTTGAATTTAACCATTTCCTCCATGGTCGACACATGAATTCAACAATTCGTCAAAACCTTTATATACCTTAATTGAGCATAGAAAATAGCCTGCCCTAATTAGCAATGTATCCTTTCGTTTAAATGATTCATACCCCAAAAGCCCTTAATACATTTTTCTTTTGTCATTTTCATTGTATCCTGTTGCTTTTATTTTGAACAATTAACATGGGGGTGATTAACAGAGCATCAGTCCAAACGTGTACAAAAGAGAATAAAATATTTACCATCGGAAGCTGGTAGGAGGGCTGACATCCCGTAATCACATGTACATTTGTCCGCGAAGAAAATAGTTCCTGCAGGACAGGGCCGCACTATTTCTCCGCGCCCATACACGATCTCTATGTAATATCTCTTGTCCCAATGCTCCTTCTTATCACACACGACTGAAATACACAGCACATTTATTGAAAGGAGTTGCGATGCCAAGGGTATTCTCATGAAATAAGATGCTGATTATGGAGGACAGTAATCAAGGGATAGAGCGTCAGCTTTTGAGAGGATCATGGGTTTGAGTCCCGTGAGTAGTGAGATCTGCCTTAAGACCTCTCGACATTCTGCGCGGATACTGTTTATGTAACCAAGAAGCAAAATCGAGAGTGATAAATCCAAGTTCTAAGAACTTGTTTCACAATCGATAAAAAAAACCCCAAAAACAAGAAAATCAGTCAAAAATGCTGATTCTTCAAGTCTTACTTTCACATCAGTTTGTTTCGGTGAAGGAAGCGCAAGTCCATGTTTCAATTCAGGTCATTCCCAACCTTAAAGGCTGCGTTTGTTTAAGTTCTTGAGATTCAACATGTTAACTTAATCCAAAAGGCATTATCGTGGTGGCATATTTGTATAATATCATTCATTTATTTGTTTTCCCAAATAGTATTGTCTTAAAGCCAAAAGATGATCAAAATATACCTTTTTGATTTAATTCAGTAATTATGGGCCACCTTTCATCATTTCAATGCAATTTGAAAATACTCATAAATATTTACATTGCATGGCGATTCCTCCACTAGGGGGACACTCTTGGTTACATCCGGGTCTTTCAAAACATCCCATACCCTCCACGTATGCAGATCCCCTTGGACAACAATGGCCGACGCTGAAACCATCGATACATTTCCAGTACGCCCTGCATCCGTACTCGTCCATTCCGTATGTAAATCCGAGGATAGACTGCTTGCATGGATCTGAAAAGTATGCATGTTTTTTTTCGATTTTTTTCTTTATTGTTGTCTTACATCGTGTCAAGATTTGTTTAAATTTGTATTGTGACATCGTTCCATTCTCGTTGGCTAGGCCCATCTTTGCTAAAACATCCCAATTCCGTTTCTCAATAATACTACCACTCATGAAGACAAAATAAAACGATTCCGAGAATCAAACCTGCGAGAAGGTGAGAACACTCAGTGTTTTCAAGAATAGCCCAAAAATCGTCTTGCCCCGGTAGCCACATAAAAAAGAATAGGTTGCCAAATCTTGAGTGTAATTAAACAAAGGATCGAAATTTAAAACATGTATCTGTATCATACTGAAGATAACTATCAAAAAGATTCTGTTTAACATACTAACATACTCAAAAGTTATAAACAATAACATTTATCTCAACGGAAACAATAACCTTTCTTTGTGATATTGGTTTGGAATGACTGTAACAAAAGGCCAAACTATATTTTTCGTAGGGATATATCATGTTGTCTTGCTTAATGTTATCAAATATGAATTATAAAAGATTCGCCAATAAGAGTTTAATGGTATCAGAAAAAACACTCCAACCCAACAAACTTACCCGCCGTGCACCGGACCAGAAAAGATGGCCGACATGTAATGGCGTCCGCATCCCAGAACTGACCGAATGGACAAGAACGAATAAGGTACTGGACACTATCTCCCTCCATCCAGCACTGGACAAACTTGGTACAGTCACCGGGGTATGGATTAAATCCTATACCGGCTTCGATAAGACAACCCTCGCAGAGACCTGAAACGCGTAGTAATACGTTGTGTTAGAGGAAAGTAGTTCCCTAGGATATGAATTAAATCTTATACCGGCCTAACTCAGATGATCAAAGTTGTGACTGTGTCTTTGTCTAGACCATTCGGACTAATACAGGTCTTACAAAAACCTGACAAATAGTTCACCTGGTTATGGATCGACCCTCATACCCGGTTCGATTATAGTGATCAAATAGGCATAAAACACGTAGTAATACGTCGTGCTAGAGAAAGATAGTTCCCCTAAAGATTAAGCAGTATACATATATCCACCTTGGCAGGCCTCAGAAGTAATGCACATGGTTGGGGAAATCTGGTTCGCATGTTTTGGGATTTAAAACGTTAATTGTGTAAAAAAAAGTAGTTTGCCTGATTTGAGGATGAAGTAATCATGGTGAAGGGAAATAAGGTTGCCTGAACGTTGAAAAAAAGAAAAATTTAAAACGTTAATGGTAAGGTAAAGGTAGCAAGATGACCTCCTTCTTTGATGTTCCATGACTAAAGCATTAAATAGACTTACTTGGGACAGGAGCAGGGGTTGGTGCCACAGTGGTGGGTTTCCGCAGAACTGCAAATGAATATAGTATACATGTAGATAAATATCCCAAAATTATATAACTTTCTTATACCATTGATGAAATTGAAGGGTTGGAAATGAACGTCTGGGGCGGGATATGAAACAATGTTCGACCATTTATGAAAGAGCATTCAGTTTACTTATACATTTTAGTCGTCAGCGTCAAACACATATTCAAATTTGTCTTGAATATGGGCATTGAACATTCATGGGTGTGCCAAATATGATAAGTGAAAGTCGTTATTGGTGCTTTGAAGCTAAAAAATCACATTCTGTTTCTCAAATTTTGAAATAAGATTTTAAAAATGTTATGATGTAAAATATTTGACGATGCAAAAAACACAGCTAAAAAGTGTTCAGCACTGCATTGCCTTCAAATTAACACATAGTAAAACGCCAACATTGGCCCATTCTTAACTTAAGTAAAAATCGATAACATGGAACTCAAAAATAGGAAAAAAAAACACAATAGAAATAAGGTCTTATCGCGGATCCGAAAGAAACAGTCGTCTGAAAACCGCGCAAACGTACAAGTTATAGTAAAAGCCATCCAGCACCACAAAGAGCGTCCTGGTTGGACAGGTACTTAAATACATTATACTCACTGTCACAGACAAGGCTTTGCAGGCGTGGTAGGAGCCCTCGTATCAGGTTATAATCGCTCGTCTGGAGGACAAAGTTGGGACTCGAGGCGATACTCTGGAGCTCCCCAAGGTTGATGTTATTCCCTACACCGACAGCAACCACCTCCGTACCGAAGGACTTCAGTCTGTCCGCAGCCTGTAAAGGGTTCATATGTGCGATTTATTTCTTAACGTATCTTAGCAACGATAACAGTATGAGAGCAAATGTTTCTCAATTTTCTTTTGATATTCATCCATGGCTACCGATTTATTTTTAACGTTGTACGAAGCACTGTTTCAAGAGTAATAAAGATGAATTAGAATTCTGAATCTTATTGTAACCATCTCTAATCGTTGGTAGCGAATGCGGAAAAAAAAGGTATTTAAAGTCGGGAATCAAACACATGCTTAGGCGGGGCTTATACTTGTCGGTCAAATAGTATAAACAAAGAGCCACGGACGAAATAAAGCAAATATATATTAGGGGAAAGACCAAAGTCGCCAAGCAACCAAGTATTCATAGTCAAAAGAAGTGCATGTTTCATTGTTATGACATATACTTGCTGAAGAATCATCTAAGAACGTTAGAATGGTATTCAGACACCTCTAATTACTTCGTGAGCGATTCTTCTTCGAAAATAGTGTGGAAACACTTTCACTGGCAATACACTGACACAAAGATGTATCAAGTGCATTACGGCTTTTACAAATCCAACCATCGTTGCAAAATCAGAAACCCAACACTTTCCTTCTAGGAGGACATACGACGTCCCATATGAAATGTCAAATTCAAATTTATATATAAATATGTACCCTAAAGAGAAACAAAAGAACAAAGACCAAGGACCTAATTTCAAATACCACTATTGCGTAACATTTACAATAAAAACCATTAACAAGGGATTACGTAAACACATGAGCGATTTCCGAGATCGCGTAAACACCCGATCTATCTCCGAAGATTCACGAACCTGACTCGTATCCATGACGGACTTCGAACTTCCGTCTGTCAGAACGACCATGACTTTCTGAGCGCCTTGGCGACCCTGCCGGTTGAATATGTCTGTGACCTTGCGTATACCGGTCGCTGTATCCATGGAACCAGCGGGCTGAAGAAGTCCGTGCATGAGCTCTTTGAGGTGATATCTGAAGCGAAAAAATCAGATAAGAGACATCAGACATAGGTAACCTATATGTGTTTCTTTCCTTATGATTAACTGAAGCATTTGTTAACTACTGCGTTGCTCAAAGGTAATCATATATACAAATGTAATTCTTTTCCGTTCAGCAATGATGTTATAGTGAAAACAAACATTTGCTTCAACAGCGACAAAGGTCTTTCATTTTGAGTAAACAAGAAACAAATACACCAGGACTTTTTGTAAATGACGCCGATAAAATGAACACAAAGGGTCAACCTCCCAAATCATTGGATGAAATAAGCGGATTGATATATTTACATGTAGGTATTAAGTTAAAGAAAACCGTATTACAAGCCGGAAGAAGACATAAATCAATGATATCCAATCGTCTTTAATTCGTTTATCTCTAGTTGCAAAAGCAATTAGAAATCAAAACAAAATTCCTCATTGAGTTAAATTACCTTGTTTTGAATGGCGTGATTCCAATCGAATCCCCTCGGACCGTGTCCGAAATGACCACACCAACGTGCATGAACTGGTTGGTCAGTGCAAGGCCGTCCAGTAAGTTGGACATGAAATGAGTGGACATCATCCAGTTGTACGGGGTCAGGGATTTGGTCCCGTCCATGAGGAACACCAGATCGGCGGCCGTGTAACTCTCACCGCCTGTGTGAAAATAACGATCACCGTTAAAATGGCAATCGGAACTCTTCGGCAAATTCCGGAAGGCCGGATCAGTGTGACCTGCCATCATCCACGAGGGGTTCCAATTGTTAAAATGGCTGACATAACATTGATATTTAATACAGGTGCATTAAAGTGTTGTAGTTTGACTCGAAACTATTCTTAATAAAGCAGTTGTGATTCCTTGTGTTACTTTTCTATAAGTCTATTAGATATTGCGTTCAGGTATTTGTAAACATACGGTTGATTTTTCTCTTAGACTGTATAAGAATCCGATGTATTGCTTTCATAACAAAGACTGACTTTGCCTTTAAACTTTGCAGATGATTAAGACAAAACTGCTTTAAATCTTCGTATTAAGTATTCGATGAACGTTTCAACAAAGACTTTATGACGCTCTTTCTACATGTAAGTCATGAGATATCTGATTGTGATCTATATTTATCATCAAACATATGTGTACATATTTCTACAAAGCGTCAGTTTATAATGAATTAGGAAAGGTTACAATTTGAATCGTTCGCCATGGCATGACATACGAAAAGCGAAACACTATTGGTATCAGTGGCTTTCTTAGTAACACTCTGTAAACTTTGAATGGCAACACCGATTAAAGGTATCTCAATTCCATGTCTTTAAATGGTAGCATGGCTTTGGTCTAAGCAACTGCTACAATATTAGAGAAATTAAGTCGACAGACAATGAGACCACAAGCATGCCTAACTGGTAAAAATTTAAACAAAAACATTACATACAAGGATAGAGTGGAAGTGGAGCCGGTGTCATCATTGCTGTTGTCGTTGGTGGCGGTGTTGTCGTGGTAACGGGAGCTATGGTTGTCGTCTGTACCACTACAAGAACGAGAAGTTAACAGTTGTTATCATTTTACACCAATTATACGAACTTATAATGGCATATACCAAACAAATTAGGAAACCAGGGTTTCCTATGAGAAATGAGAAATTACTCTTTTAGAATCATCATGCTCATGTTGACCTATCTAGATAGATGAAACCCTTTACATTGACCAGTTGTGCAAGTTGTAAGAATTAATATTTGCCATAAACAATGAACATTCAATAGGTCTAATATTCATAAAACATCGAGGTGTATTCATTTTTGTATTCGTAAGAAAAAGCAACAACAAATTGTTGCAAATGGTAGATGCATATGTTCGTTTGAATACCGAATTTCGCATTATGCTATAGAAATCTACCCAAGGAATGTCAATCTAAAGAACTCTGTTCTTGACAACCCTTGAACTGCTGGAACCAACTTCCTTCATGCTTAAGCAAATATGTTAGATCCAGGTCAGCCGCCAAGTAAATTGGCGGCTGGTCGCTGATCTAACCTGTATGTTCCCCTGAGTATCCTTCCTCAACAAAATTAAGCAGATATTTCACGTTTTGTAAAACAGACGCCTCAAAATATATTCTTAAAAAGTCATCCAGCATTCTAAGGGTAAAAGGAATGGTAAAGATCAAGGTACCGTTTTACTAAACAGTTTACGCTTAAGATTTGCGTAAGTCTAAAACAACAATTCCTCTTATTTCAATATTGGACGAAGCAATATTGCAAAGTGACACATCATTGGAATCGTCTCTCCGAGACGCTTCCAATGAAGTGCCACATTGCAACATTGTACTTTCATTGAAGATACTATCTATGTTTATCAATTATGACTTACGCAAACATTTTCCGTAAGTTGTTTAGTAAAACGGGCCCCAAGTCTATGGGTGATAAAACTACTTACGTCTGCAAATCAAATCTCGGAGCGCCCCTAGAATATCCTTCAGCGCACCGAAATCGATGACCTGGAAAGCTTTCCGCTCGCTCGTAGCAATGTTCCGTAACTCGTCCGGGAAAACATTGGTGCCGACTCCGACGGAAATCATAGTAATCCCTATAATACAAATACAGTCAAACTTGTGTTAAGAGGTCAGCCTATGGAAATGAGAAATTGGCTGTTAAAGACAGGTTGGCTGCTTAACACAAATTGATGTACACTATAAATCTAACAAGGGGACTCTCTGAAGTGGCTGTCTAAGACAGGTTGGCTGCTTACAAGGGTGGTTGCTTAATGCAAGTTGGACTGTACAGGCATGGCAAGCTATCAGTATATATCGATATTGCACAGTACCATTGAATGTTGCATATCTATAGAAACAAAGAATACGTATACATGTAGATTTTCCAAGATCAGTAACCATGTATAAATGTAAAATTGAGATAAAATTGAGGAACGTTTGTTCTCGTATTGTTATAGTTGCTAAGATACGTTGGTGATATGTCTAGTAGCACTATAGCAAATAGTTTCAATTGACAGCATATTTCCAATGCTTAGATACAGGATCACCAATTTGATCCCGACTCCGATCGCTGACGGGTTATTTTAGCATTTCGCTTACAGAGATTGTTGAGATTTCTGAAATATTTTCTCGCAATTTCCTTGCAAGCGTGTAAGCCATACAACATGTGGAAAGACTTTTGTCTATTGAAAAAGAGAGAAAGAAAATACCCGTACCATCAGCCTTCGCCATGTTGGCTTGTAGAAGTGTGTTGTCCGGATAAGTCGACTTTCCATCCGTGACCACTATGATAACCTTTGGTGCGTTAGCTCGACCCTGTTTCTTCAGTAACTCTCTTGCTCGCTGGATTCCTGGCGAAAAGAAAGTACAAAATTTCATGCAGTACGTAGCATTGCATAAACAAGTTAAATTATTTCGCATGTCATAAAAGACAATTTCCTATCACGCAGTAGCATCTTCTTGCTTGGTGTAGTTATATTTACACGAAGCCTTATACAAACAGTGATTAGCTAGATATGTAATCGTTTTTTCTTGATTAGCATCTCATGGCTACCCATTTTGCTCTCTTCCTCTAAAATATGTTCCTAATCATTTGACGTTGTTGCAAACTGTAAAGCAAATGTTTATTTGGTTAGTTTGCAGAATGATAATAAATGTATAATTAACGTTAAATGAACTAGTTAGTGTCTACTGGACACCTTAATATAAAGGTCATTCAACCGCCATTTGAAATTTTGGTACATGCCTTACGCCAAACACTTACCTAAAGCTGTGTCTGTACCAAATCGAGGCTGTTTAAGGTTCTTGACGAGACCGTTCAGTATGGGTTTAGGTTTAAATGGCTGAAGTTCAACTTCCTGTCCGATTTGGGAACTATACACAATGACTGAAACGTGAATATACTCTGGGCCAACCTGAAATGTTTTATGTTAAGAATTGTAAGCAAGTTACGTTTCATGTGGCTACTTACGTACCTTTGAGGAATAAGCTCAGTTTTAGGAAGAAGACGAATGAAGAAGAAAGTTTTAACGAATTGGCTTAGACATAGATCTGTTTGTCAACAAAGATCGCTTTTTAAAATGAAAGTATTTGTCATGATGCAACCAAAGCATGCATACAAGGTTATTGTTATTATAAGCTGGTTTAATCGATGCCCAAAATATATATCTATGATCACTAAGGCACATTATTAACAACATATTCTATGATACAACAAACATGCAATAACCTTGCATTAAAACCAATATAAGTCTCATGGCTCTTCGCATACAGAAATTTAAGGTATCTCCAAAATATTTACTCATATACCCTTATAAATGGTTTAATTCTAGAATGTTGAAAATGTTGGCAAAGGAACGTTATTTGTTTGCGTATTTCATGCTAGTTACCATGTATCTGTTCTAATAAAACATATTTAGTTGGAAGTAGCAGAAACAAAAGTGATACCCCACCCACTCAATTCAGTTTTGAGATTAGATTTACCTCGAGGTTGTTAATTAGGTTGGCCACGAAGTTTCTCTGTTTCGTCCAATCGGTAGAGGCGATACTGTCGGAACCGTCCAATAGAAACACGACATCTCCAGGTACCTTGCAGATCAATCCTTGAAAACAAAGATGGGTATGTTGTTTGACTTTTGCCAAATGTATAAAAATCTAATTCAATGTGGATTTATTGAAAAGAATGTCTTAATAAGAAGGTACTCAAATGATGCTGTATACAACATAGCACTTTGTTTTATTAGTTAGTCAGCCTCATTTTCTGGATCTGTCTATAGGCTGGACTTTGATGTGCTGTTGAGTATGGCGAAAGTTGTTCATTTATAAATCATAAGGAACAGAAAAATCTTTCATTTCAGGTGTGTAATTAGAACAGTGTCTTATCTCGGAAGGTTGGTGTATACATTACCAGTTGTTTTCTAGATTTCTGTGCAAAAAATACCAAGTAAACTAACACTATTCAAACGATGGAAATTGATCAAGAGAAAAACAGATTCTATTCCTGATCGTACTAGAAAGAATAAATATGTCCATAGTCGAGAGGGAAAAAGTAGACAATTAATGTCAAACAGCTGTGTTTTTAACGCATGTTTTGACCTCTTTGAATGTTCAGAGTTGCTGAGATGTTTTATAAGCACTTTACTGTCTGAGGAAAACAGAGGGCCCTTACCGTCCGCTGGTGGTTCTATGTAAGGAGGCATGGTTGGTGGCAAGGCTGTGGTTGTCGTAGTCGTTGTGGTGATAGCTGTGAATAAACCAGTAACAGTATTGATATCAACAGAAACCGGGAACCTGTCCAAAATCTGGACTAGCCATTAGTTGGCTTAATGGAATTCCAATGTTCTACCTGGCTTTACCAAGATCATACCAAAGTAGAAATGGAAATTTATAGAAATGGAAATTTAATGCAAGCAATGAAGCATCAGAGAATCTGTGCAATTTGCCAGAGAGCTATGTGAATACAAGTCCAACGACGTCGAAACAAAGTAACTAACATTTGTGTTTTTACCTGGAAAACAGACAGTGCCTTCTAACATATTCATATAAATTACGACTATAGATCACCTTTGTAGTTTGCTACTTTTCTTAAATAGGAATAATAATTTCGAGGCCAGGGCCAAATTGAACTCAAGACGTGTGTACAAGTATCAGAAAACTATCACCAATGGTGTTATCATAAAAGAGCTTAAATAAAAAAAATTAATACATACAAGTACAGATGAGGTTCCTCATCAGGTTGACGGTGTTTTCCAGGGCTCTGAAGTCGGCAACCTCTGATACGTAACTTGGCCCGCTTGCGATTTGAGTGAGCTCCTCCGAGAAAATGTCATTCCCTACACCGATAGCAATGGTCGTGATGCCTGTGGCTCTAGCAAGGTTTGCCTGGAATGAATCACGTTTACAAGTTTCATGACTTCATTCGCTTAAATAGGCTCGTATATGCGGTTTCAACCATGATAACAATGTTTGTGAACCCTGAGGCTCTAGCAAGGTTCGTATTTCTTGAATCACGTGGTTTAGAAATGTATGACCGCATGGGCTTTTAAGCACATTAAGTAGATGATATCAACCATAACAGTTTTATGATACAAGTGTTTTCAGCCATGTTCGCTCTATTTAGTCTTAGGATGATGTTGCGCGACTTTCTGACGAAACATTCTTATTCGTCAACAATATAGGTTGTTAGAAAAAGTATATACACCATTGGCGTTATAGTTAATAAACAAATTAAAGCAAGCGGAATACGCCCCCTTTTCTTTGATATAATTCAGTAAACACTTTAGTCTTACCATCATGGTACATGGTTTTCCGACCCAGTTACCTCTATAATGGTGTTTCTAGGGTAATTGGACCGTCCGTCAGTCTTGTGGTCATTTCTTTATCGTTTGTTGTTAAAAAGTACTTAAAGCATTTTATTCCATAGTTATTAGACAAGTTAAAGCAAGCGGAATACACACTTTATCTTGACTATAATTCACAATCGTATCTTCTCGACAATCCCCGTAACAAGTCGGTAGATATACCTCGTAGGCAGTACATGAATACACCAGAAATCCTGGGGTAATTCGCCTTATTTCCGGCGGATAACGCAAAATGCACACAGGCACTAAATATGTATTTAGATACACGCAAATTGGTTATATATCACAATTGAATGGTATTTTTACCCTTTTCATTAAAGATGATCATATGAACACATCTTTGTTTCATATTTTGTCAATCAGCTCTTTCCGGCTTGTGACGGGGATTGCCGAGTTGATACGATTGGCCCTTCGTTGCTGACCTACTTTCAAAAATGGCTCCCCATTACCTCCGAGGTTATTTTAAGAAATGGCCGAAGTGTTCCGAATGTATAATTCAGTGACTAGCCTTACCTCCATGGAACATGGCTTCACGACCAAGTTACCTGTATATTATAGTGTGTGACTTTCTGACCCACTTACCTGTATAATTGTGTTTCTAGGGTTACTCGACCGTCCGTCAGTGATCACCACAATGATCTCCGGGGCATTGGGCCGGCCCTGTTGGCGTATCATCTCCCGGGCCTTCTCTATCCCGAGTGCCGTGTCTGTGCCAAATCTCGGATGCTTAAGGTTACGCGCGAGAGCTTGTAGAATCAGCTTTGGTTTGGATGGGTACAGTCTAAAACAATGAAACATATACAATACCATTGTTCATTCATGTTGAATAGGACTGATGACCGAAGTTGAAAGTAACTACATATTTCGTGAGATGTTAGATGTGCATTGTTTGGTGATATTGAGTTGGAATAGGTAGAACGAAAGGGGCAATTGCTTGTTACGCGATTAGAAAGCAAATGTCATGAGGTAATTAGATTGAAGCCATCCTTCAAATTAAGGAGTAAAAGATAAATTTTCATCGGTTAGCATTTTCGATCTTGGTGGTGTCTTAATTGCAAAAAGTCATCGAATGCGTCTTCAGAATAAAACACAATTCGCCTTCGCTAACTGGATAGTATTCCTACACATTGCCCCGCAACATTGCCGATTCAAGACAGCAGCCATCAATTTTCTACGTCTGATCGGGCATTTCATAAGTATCTTGACCATTGCTACCATACTTTAATCCCTTACCCTATAGTATCACCAATCAGTGTACTGTAAACCAACATGCCAACATGGATAGCGTCTTGTCCGATCTCGAAGTTTCCGATCAGACTCGCCACAAAGTTCTTCAGACGTATGTAATCCGCGTCACTGATGCTGTCCGATCCGTCGATCACAAACACGATATCGGCTGGGACGTTACAGATTCGGTCTGCAGAGAAAACATATGGTATGTTAAAGTTTGCCTTGGGCTTTTGCGCCGTTTTAAGCAATTTTTAGTACACTTATATCATTCTTCGAAGCCTTTTTCTCAGATGGCCCTGACATTCTCCTAAATATGTATCAGCTGGAATTGTCCTATTGGCAATTACGCAAGGTATGTTTTGCATTGAATATTTTGGTAAAAACGTTTTTCTCGACTCTAGACTAATGCGTAAGTTTGAGATATTTTTTAAGCGAAATTCATCTCATCTTGTGTAATTTTGGGACTGATCTGAAATGAAAGACCTGATCGACAGAAATTGTATTTGTGATACGAGGAAAAAATGAAAAAGTACGTCGAGCACTTCAGTCACAATCACTTGATCACATTGTCCCTGTTCAAATGTGTTCGAATCCCGGCTCTCGTGGATTTTCGTTGTTATGAGTGATAGTTCCCCTGACAACCAATCATCCTTGTGGTTCTACTGAATAATCTCAAACTAATCGTCAAAAACTCACGGGTATCATGTAAATTCCCTTTTTTATTGGAATTAACGTATCGTTGCACTAAAACTAAAATAATACAATGTAAATATAACAACAGATTACATTAATGAAAATCTTACCTCCCGAGACAGGAATTTCCGGTGGCATGGTGGGAGGGGCAAATGTAAAGCTTGGGACCTTGGTTGTGGTACTAACTGAAAACGAACATGAAATGAAAATTATGATCATATTGGAATAATCTGTACGCATTTATCACTGTTAATCAATATTTTGCTTAAGGAAAGTATGAGCAACCCGTTGAACTTTTGAATGGCTTACATGAAATTAGTTGTCTTGTGCATTTTCCAAATGTTACGATTACATCACAAATATACATCACAAATAAATACATTAAAGGTTGTATCTGTCGTATGCATCCTTTTCTAGTTAAGGGATTCATACAAGTTATTGAAGCTTGAATTAAGCTCTTTCATCTTCTATGGATTATGTGTTTTCATTGGCCAATATGAAACATGGGAGCACACTGACCAGTGAGGACCAAGACAAAAAAGCATCGTTAAAGTGACCTTTTATCCAAATATGGAGCGTTGTAATTCATGATTGAAAGGGGAAAAAATATTTTGCAATTTGTCAAAGAAACAAATGTGACAAAAGGAGAAATCATTTCTTTCGCTCACCGTCTCCATTTGTCACATATCCTTCTTTAAATTGTCAGCTTCATGCAGGTAATAATGCATACACCTTAGAAATAATATCAACCTTGTGATACCATGTACCTTTACAGGTCGTGTTACCCTCGTGATAATTGTAGAAATCTTCCACTTGAACTTTTTTTTTAATCAGATAGGTCGTTTTCAGATAGAGCTATGTTAACACCATGGTCGTTGAAGAAAATGCTTACTTTATGGACACAACTTGGCATCTTTGTTCATTGATTTCTACTACAAGTGTGTTGAAACCACAATTTACGAAGCATATGGTTGACGAATCCACATATTGTCTTACCTCTGTTCCATAAGTTTTCAGTTACAAGTGTGTTGAACCAGGTCATATGAAAGGTAACGTTGATGACTGAACATATATTGGCTTACCTTTACAAATCATATTACGAATATCCGACTCAATCGCTCGCAGCGCTGTGAACCCAGCGGCCTGATAGTACTTCTTCGAGTTTGACGCGATCTGCTGCAACTCCTCCACGAAGACATTGTTACCAACACCCACAGAAATGATTCGGATCCCCTCGGATTTCGCCAGGTTCGCCTGTTTGATCGTTTCGGCGGGATTTTCCGAAGAGCCGTCCGTGATCACGATCAGAATCTTCGGCGCACCTCGGCGACTCAGCGGCTGGCCCTGGAACATTTGGCGCACTTTCTTGATTCCCAGTGCGGTGTTCGTTGCGATACCGGTAGGCTGCGTCAAAGAGCGAGCCATCCCCGTGAGAACGATCTTGTGTTTGAACGGGTAGATGCTGTGGTGCCCGGCTATGGACGAACTGTACACGGTGAAGCCGGCGTTGATGGTCGAGCGGCTGATGTCGAGGTCGCTTACCATCCTCGCCACGAAGTTCCGGGCTTGATCCCACTCATTCTGGTCGATGCTGTCCGAACCGTCCAGTAGAAACATCACGTCGGCCGGGTTCGAGCAGTTTAAGACTGGAAAAAAATGTTTAGTTGTTGTTGTATTGCAGCTAAGGAGCAGATCAAGACTAGAAGATAGTTTGGGTTCATATCATTCGATTGTAGGTATGCAGCAGTTCAAGACTGGAGTATATATTGTTTGATTTTCATTTTAGAATAGTGATAAAGCAGTTTAAGACTGAAACATATGTTATATATTTGGCATCTCTTGAACGTTAGGAGCAGCTTTTGATTGTAAAATAGTTTGCATAATTGTCATTATAATGCAAGTGTGGAATGTTATGATAATGGAGAACAGTTTGTTTAGTTGTTTAAGTATTACATGCGTGGAAAAGTAAAAGTGTTCATTTTATCTTCATTGTGTTAAAGTTTTAGAAGAATGTATGAGTCGAGAATAGTTCACGACTTGAGAAGATAGTGTTGTATTTTCATTAAATGCAGATACGGAGCATATGTAAAAGTTGAAACCAAACTCAATGGCCATGTAAACTGAAGTACAACCAGTACGGCCGTTTCGATCACATATCATAGAATTTCAGGTTTTAATTGTAATCCATTAAAACAATGTATTGAGGTCTTAGGTCAGACATCAAGTTCATGTTTTAATGACTTGACTCTATGGCACTCATGTTTTAATGACTTGACTCTATGGCACTCATGTTTTAATGGCTTGACTCTATGGCACTCATGTTTTAATGACTTGACTCTATGGCATTCATGTTTTAATGACTTGACTCTATGGCACTCATGTTTTGATGACTTGACTCTATGGCATTCATGTTTTAATGACTTGACTCTATGGCACTCATGTTTTAATGACATGACTCTATGGCATTCATGTTTTAATGACTTGACTCTATGGCATTCATGTTTTAATGACTTGACTCTATGGCACTCATGTTTTAATGACTTGACTCTATGGCACTCATGTTTAATGGCAGTTATATTTTGATGTGATATTATGGTTGCCTTCCAACTAACTAATAGAATACCGATGGTTTAACTTGGCTAAGCCAGCCATTGTGGGTAGATGAGCTCTTTCTGCGTCCATGATAAACCAGGTATCACAATAAAAGGTTCTATAACATAAGAAAAAATACAAGAATAAGCAAGGTAAGGGTCGGTTAGACCAATATCTGTAATATCCAGTACTCAACCTGCCTACAATAAGATAGTGCACAACGACAAAGTATACTAGATGTTCGTACACATTTAGGATACGTTAACACTTACACTGTGAGGTGACTCCATGCAGAAGCGTTGAACACAGAATTACCGACAGCAGAATGTCCATATTCCTGAAAAACAAAAACGTCGGGCTTTGATTATTTTTCTGCGTTGTAATTTAATCTATTTCACATATAATTTGGTACAACTGCTTCTTAGAAAAGGTGTCAGATATCAATGTGATCTGAAAAGGGATAATAATGATTGCAGCGTTAAAAATCTTCCTTTTGCCAACATATTTTGGAGCTACATGTATATACAACCTCTTTTAAAGCAATAATTATTTCAATTCGACGATTTTACGATTATACGGAAATGGGTTTGATGTATCATCATGATAAAAGAATATATTGATTGAGCAAACCTTGGCAAGGCACTGTTGTGTAGCCGTGTACTGCTGCGTCGATGCAATGAACCATTGTTGAAAAATTTGTAATACCCACCTCAAAAACAACTTACGTGATAGATAATTTTATGTTAAATGTCCTTTATTCTGTACCGTACATAAATCTGTTGCTGTAAATGAGCGCTATAACGGCTTTGAGTGCTGTGTCAAAGCAAAAGTGTTACATCATTTTTCATCTAGCATCAAAAGAAAATGTTAAAAAACCAATCGATATTGTCCTAACCCATTCCCAAACAACAAATTTTCGACTGTCCCAAATTGAAATAGTTTGCAGACGACATTTCAAAATGTGATGATTTGAAAAATACTTTTCAGATAAAGCAGAAAACCTTCCCACAATGTTTTCCAGAGTTGTCTACAACAAAGTGATTAAATGTCGTCTTTGATTGGTAATGGGTTATGTCATAAAAATTTCGTTACTTTTGTTAAGTCCCTTTTTTCCGTTTGTTGAATTTGTTTTATTGGGTTTCTAAATTGCGTCAAGAATATTTCAACTTTAATGCGATACTAGGATCATAAAGAATGAGAATTTCATGCAAACTTGTAGTAGCATGGTGTAATGGGCGCACATACCACATTTATCCCAAAATAACGTTGATTAACGTACTTTCCCATGGTCATGTACAACAATGCACTTAGAGGGCTAGGTGTGTAAATAATGGAAGTGTCAGTGAATTTACCTCGTACCATTTGTTTAGCGCCAGGATGTAGGATAGAAATGGGCATGATGATTACAATACCAACTGTCATGTATAAGGACGGAGGTGCTTTGCGGTGAGTTTGTCATCAACATCAAGAACCGCATGTTACTTGTACGTAATGCTTCACTCGATTCCGCGAAGTGGACGTTCGTAATTGATGAATGTCGAAAGCAACATCAGATGACAGAAAGATATTGATGAAAATAAATATTTCTATGACAATGGGTGGAAACCATTGCGCCAACAAGTCAATATGCTTACTATGCTTAATTCATTGTTGTGGCACAGAAGTTACCTTAACATATCCTGCAGCTGCGCCGTTGAAATGTGTTTTCGACTTAGCGGTTAACCCACATTGATGTTCAAAAGTGTTACGTAGAACACAATCTATGTATATCATTCATAATTTGGTTATGACTTTGGCTTGTTTATCAGAATATAAAAAGATGAAACATGAATAATCGTTTCTGCGAAAAAGAAAAGGTTGCATTTCCTTTTGCTACGCACAGCAACAGCCCAGTCTTTGAATTCAATGCATATGCAGAGGTCCATGAACAAGAGGTATCAGAGAAGTTTGTGAGGGGATTTCCAAGTTTTTAGAAGAACCATAGAAGTTGACCTTGTTAATACGTCTTTTATCATTACATACTTTACTCTATAAGCATGTGATACATGTCCCGCCCTTTGAAGGGAGCTTTTTGTTAAATGATGGGATTCCCATGTAGTTAAACATTTCTCCCAAAGACAAGGCCAAGACTCTATGCACTCTAGAACTGTTTAGAAAAGTTAATGTGTGACTCGAATTGAGACTCGTTAAGGCTGAATTGATTAATCATCTCTGTAAACGGATTAGTCTATATTCCAGCATGCGGTACCATACGAACTGACCAACACTCTGTGGCAATGACCATCTTGATGTACAACACAAGATGTGATTTCCTCGTATCAGATAATCTTCCAATACATGCACTTCAGACTGAAATGACAGCTGGTGATGGTCAAACAATCTGTTCGACACAGAATCGACAGTAAACTGACCCATGACCTGTCAAATTGTTCAATGACCTTTCACCTTGACGTGTTGACCTTGCTAATTAACATGATGTTATTAACATGTTCATTTCGGCTGCTGACTTGTATGTTACGTCATCGTTGTGTCACGTGGTAATGTTAAACAGCGACAAGCAGACGTTACATGCATATCTGCACGAATAAACGAGAAATACTTGTTTTTTCTTTCACCCATTCCTTCTTCCCTACATTTACTTTTATCAATACTTTTATGGATTGTTCAACAATTTTATTTTCGTCTTTCTGTCGGGTAGTTCCTCTCTCTAGAAATACTAAATTTAGATGCGATTCGATATTAAGATCACATAAGTATTGTTGCGATTTCCAACATGATAAATTGAACATACTTGAGTCGTGTTATGGTACAGCTTTACATTTCATTGCCGACATTTTTGGACCTAGTGACTGTTTTAATTTTAGAAGACAAGAGCAAATACTACCATGATTAATCACTCTGGGATCCGCCTTGCGAACTCTTATTAATCCACATTCGGCGCAAGTACTGGTTATGTATCCAGGAAGCAGAATCGAGAGTGATTAATCTAATTTGTAAGAACTAGTTTCACAATCGATGTAAAATAAATAAGTTTAAACTAAAATACCATGTCTACTACAACCGTTGTGTGATCTTTCATCACTACTTTGCGTATACGGATGTGCTGATGGTTATGAAGTCTCGATGCGAACAGTCTTTCAAGTTACAGTCTAACTTGTGTTGAGCAACCACCCTTTTAAGCAGCCAACCTGCCTTAAATAACCCCTACAGAAAGTCACATTGTTAGATTTATAGTGTACATCAATTTGTATTAAGCAGCAAACCTGTCTTAAACAGCCGATTTACTCTGTCCCACAGGCTGGCCTCTTAACACAAGTTTGACTGTATCTCAAAAGGGCATCGTAACCGTTTTCTTTTACGCAATTACATATTTTGTTAACTTTTTTTTTATAGTCAATAGCATAAAAAAATATTTTTTCAATTCAAAATACACTGTCTTTAAAGTTTTTACGCCGCTAAAATCGCATGACAGGTACCATATGGAATATCACAATGGTACAGTTCTAATAAATAAAGGGGGCCTCCGTGGCCTGGTTGTTAGAGTACAGGGTACCGTTTTACTAAACAGTTTACGCTTAAGATTTGCGTTAGTCTAAAACAACAATTCCTGTTATTTCAATATTGGACGAAGCAATATTGTACTTTCATTGAAGATACTATTTATGTTTATCAATTATGACTTACGCAAACATTTTCCGTAAGTTGTTTAGTAAAACAGGCCCCAGAACTTGAAATCTTATGGCCCCCTCTCAACATGGTTTCAAATCCTGAGAGGGATATGGATTTTCATGAGAGGCAGTCTCCCGACTGACTTACGGAATGCCGATGGTTATACAGGCCTTAACCAGCCCTTATGGGTAGTTGAGTATGGGGTCTTCCTCCATCATTAAGAGTCGGGCATCGCTAAATAACTGAAATAATGTTGATGTGATGTAAAACCCATATAGAAAAATAAATAAATAAAGGCATTAATCAACATAACTCAAAAGATTGAAAGCACTGTTGACTTAAACTATGCTAGACACTTATGCGTCCGAGAACTTATTGTTTTCTATGTAAATTTCTTCTTCACTTGTTAAATTATTTTAACGGTTGTAGCTTTGACTTAAATAATTAATTGGTAACTTATGAAACCGTTTTGAAATTCTAAAAAGAGTTATTAACTGTTTCTGATGGGTTTGCTTCTTCAGAAAACGACTTAAGATCTGCATGGCTTTATTGGTTAAATCTTATTGGTTTTTCTTTAAAGTGATTCCGATTTTAGTCAACTGCAAAATTGTAAAATATCCCATGTTTGGCAAAGAAAAGTTGATACCATACGCCGCAAAGTACAAATGATTTTCTAAATTAAGATAGAAATTACCTTTGTCTTTACTTACTAACAACTACACACGTTTGTATGCTCTTCTTAAAATATACACACTTTAAGACTTCAAAAGAAAATCAAAACTATATGGGCCTAAACTACCTCTAATCATCAAAATTTTCAAATGAGCTTTTTTCCCCCGTTTTTATAATCTTCTAGAAATAAAACATGTAATTGTTATGTTCATTTAAAGATTTGCTCGTAGAAATCTTTTAGAGATCTGTCCTACAATAAAAATTACAAACCTGCCATCCATTGTTTCACGTTTATAAATGTTTCTATTCACAGAAATGTTTTTTCGTCTCTTCCTAGGTTTTTCTTCAATTTACATTATCTTAAGTAAAATAAAAACACATCAAACGCATTGCCTTTTCCAAACACGAATGTACAAATGCTATTCACTGTAACGCTCTCTTAATCAACAATCGTATCCAGTTACAAATCAAAGAGAGTTTATAAAATCCTTTTTTTGCACGACCATGAATGTGCTTACACGTGCAGGTCTAGTTTCCGTCTGCTTTTGCCACCGAAAGACCGCGCGAAGACTCCGGCAAAAGGACTCGCCCCTTTCTTATATGTTAGTCATGTACAGTGGGGTTAATTTGATTAATATAAACAAAGCGTCTAGATGATCGGGGATAGCTATCCATCTTATACGTTTTTTCCACTTTCCCGCCAAAAGCGTTTCTTGACAAAGATGTTACGATACCCCCAGGCTGTCGATTATGTTTTAGAACATGATGTCATTTTTCACCGCCGACTTCATGGTAATGTGGGACGACCGACCCGCGGGAAAGACTACCGTGGATATTGGCGTTATCATATCTTGGTTGCTGAAACATTGTTTTACATAAACATAGTAATTTCAATCCTACTTTAGAAGACATAATAAAACAATGGCATACATGTTTCTATCAATATATTTAAATGGGTGACAATTTCATAATTATAAACTGTAGGTTAATTTTTCATTTTAATTCTTCCTTTTAAGGGGCTTACCTAGAGACGTGTCATTTGCGCGTAATAAACGTTAAACTTTTTATGTTAACAACAATTGTCACTTAACCGAAAACCTTTTTCAATTTCTTTACTTCTAAGTTGCTGAAATATCGTGACTTTGTTAAATGATATGAAAAGAGCCTTTTGAGCCTTTTGGCTCTTCTATGAGAGACTGTTCAAGCATTGCTATCCCTCGACTCTCTCTATTTCTATCTTTCTTAATTGCATCCTAGCTGGACATCCATCTAAGGAAAAATATATACGAGGCTTCCCTGTTTGTAGGTACAATTGTAATTTTTCGTTTATCGTAAACATTTTTTCCCAAAGTATTCTAATTGATCCGAAATTTGAATATGTTCGCTGTTGCCTTTGACGACCCTTTTATTTCAGCAGCTTATCATTCTATAGCATACAATGTAACCCAATCATATTCTACATGGTAATTCAAAGATCCCTCGTCATGTAGAATGCATCTGGCCTCTTCTCGTCCAATCAAAATGCAGCATTTGAAATTTATTTACGGCCATGTCGCTCTATACTATCATGTTGCGCTGATTGGTGAAATTTTCCCATCATTATTTGTTCTGTTTATATTAGGTTTAACACTGTATCAATACCGTATCAGTTATGTTAAAGATTTTCCTTGATATAATAGTGCAAGGCTAGGGCATCGTGCTCTAAAATGGTTGGCCAAAAGACACTCCCACGAAACCAGAGGTATCGGTGCAGCTCGAATCCGGGACCCCCGAGTTCCTTAGTCACTTGGACACAAAGGTCCCGTATGATCTTTGAGTTCTTAGTTCTGGTTATATCTTACCTTAAGTTACACGTTCAGCGACTAATGCTCAAAAAGATTGTATATCTTTCATTTACGCTCTTGTGGAATACAGGGAATGGTTTAACAAGATTAATACACAGTTAGTTCAAGCAAACGTAAAGGAAAACTTGAAAACTTGTTAGTCTTCGGGCGAACGCTTAATAATAGGGTTACTAGGTCAGTGAATATACAATGTACTTGAAACTCTTCTCCTGTTTCAGAATGTTAATATTTCCAAGACTGAAAGGCTCAATCTTTTTGCAGATACATACAACAAGGCGTGCCCCAATTTGACCATTAAGCACATAGAAAATAAAGATAATGTGACAAATGAAGACACATTCTCGAAGCTAGACATGTTGACAATTCTACAATAGATAGGATGTACTGTAGTATTTACAAACAATGATGTGTGCAAATGCACTTTGGATTGGGAAATATACTCAATTCATCATATTTGCTCTGTATGGTTTCATTAAAAAGAATAAAAGTCAAGCCAATGAAAAGTGAATAAAAGGTATGACTTCCTAATCATATAAACTGGAACCATTCTGCTCGTTGGTAGCAGTTTTACCTTATGTCACATTGTTTTCGGAAGTTTAAATTGGCTTTAACGGGACAAGGGGTATTAATCAAACAATCTATGTCTCAAAATGCTCGTCTGAATTTGGATAATTCGTTAGATTTTAATATCTCTACGAATTCAATGCACAAAGATAAAGCCAATTCAAAATAAATGCAATTGATGTTTTCCGAAACAGGCAAACTGGAACGCATTCTAACAAAAATGAATTTGCTCGTTTGAAGCATATTCACCTTTTGTCACAAAGGTTTCGGAAGTCTAAATGCGCTTTTAAAACGAAGCAATGAGTAAACAACAGTAATCGCCCCATTGCACAACACTTTGAGTAAAGCGATGCATCCATGTCACGTGGGGTTTTATTACCTCACTAATTGTTTCTACTTAATTAAAGGTTTAATTAGCTCGGGCGCGCATGTAATGACTCGGAATGGTCGTTTATTGCATTTTTTCTTGATAATTGATGTCCGCCAAACACTTCCCTGAATAAAGACTAGTACTCTCATATCTGGATGAGGTAGTGACTGTAAATGATATATTTTATAAGGTGCAACCTCTTGCCTATGATTATCTATCTCACTTTACTAAAACGGGAATATTACGATCCTCTACTGCCAATTTGACATGTCTTCAATGCACATTATATGGGTTCGAAGCTCTATACTGTTTGCTATGTCGTGCAACTTTCAATGCCAAAGTGTTGCCGACATGCCTGTTATTAGCAATAAACAAACCAAGTCACAAAAAAGTATTTCCCAGGACAACTAAAACGTTGCACTGACGCTGATCTATATGAATGGAAAACTGATGTAGATAGTGTAAAAATACAATCCAACCAACCAATTTAATTACCTGGTGCACTTTTACCGATCTTTATTGCAACCACAGTATGGAAACTTGTGACCCGTCTAATTTCAAAGTAACTCTAGAAGACAAAAGGAAAATAAACAAGAAAGAAAACAACATGAAAAAAAAACCCCTACTATTACCTTTGTGACAAACGGAAAACACATTCCCGAAGCGAGACAAATGTTCGAGCCAAATTAATTAATTTTTGACAATCATACAATAGATTTGTTGTACTCTAGTATTTTCAAACACTGATGTGTGCAATTGAACGGACAAAATGTTAGTTTGCTCATTAGCATGATTTACCTTTTTTTAAAGTGGTACCCTAAGAGTTTCTAAACATACGCATCAAAGTGAGATAGTACGGAGAAAAGGATTGAGTCTGAAAACTAGGCCATGTACCTGAGATGGAAGTTTCGGGTAATATATAGATGTTGACACAAAGGCATGAGTATTATTACATTCCGGTATAGTCCATTAATCAAAAGACCCATTTCTACATGCAAAACCACTAGGGTGTATATCTGAAACGAGCTAATGAGACCATCGTGCCAAAAAAGAGGAAATTGCTAAAAAAAAACCTGAATGTTTCGTCCCGTTCATGTCTTTCTGAATAAAGAATGTATTCGATTGAATAATGAATGTATTCAATTCTAAGAGTGTAACTTAACGATGACTTCAATTTGGCTAACAACACACATTCTTCTGTGGCAAGGGATAATCAGTCGATCTCTTTACACAACAAGAACAGAAGTAGACGCTTAGGCTCAATGGGATGATAAAACAATCGTTTGAAATGATAAACAAACGACTAAAGGGTGCTTGTTCACAGATGTGAAGACATTTGGAGTTTATGAATTAAACTTAGAAAACAAAGATCGTATTGATTCATTGACATTTTATTTTGACTTTCAAATTTATTATCTGTAAACAAGAACCGGTAATAAAAACGTTGTTTTAAAAGAAAGGAATAAAACGTTCAAGAAGAGCGGTTCCGCCAGTTACTAGTATCACAACCACAATGGCTTTAACCAGATGTACATATATTTGACATCCTTTACGAATTTCACCTTCTGTCGTTTTGACTTCGGACCTGTAATTCTGTTCTGCATGGGGACATGGGAGTGAAGCCTAAATAATATGAGAGGTACATGTACCATAAACTGACCGGTCCCTGACCTAATGATTTAGATATTGTTTGAAAGGAGTCAAATGGAGAAGAGAAAACAAGATATTTCCTTGTGGGACTAGGCTTAACCTTTTCCCAAACAATACCGACGTTTCACCAGTTTGCTGCAGACGACTCTAGAAGACATTGTGGGAAAAGGGGAAATTGCTCGTGACGAGCAATTTCTCCTTTTCCCTCAATGTTTTCTACCCTACTATCAGAAGATCATTTACCAATTCCATCACATTTGAGATGTCGTTTGCAAACTCTTTCAATTTTGGACAGTCGAATGAATATTTGACGCTTGGGAAAGGGTTAATGTGTAAGGCTTTATTTGGTTTAACCTTTCCGTCAACAGTTCATTAGTTATATTGCATTGCCCGGCTCAAATTGGATGGCAGAAGACCCCAAGTTGAATGCCTTTTTTGCTTGGCACACCTTCCTGGTATAACCTTCGGCGTTCCGAAAGCCACCCGAAAGTCATCTATCATCATGATGTTTTCTAACATATTTCTTTTGGGGGAATATAATACTTCATTACATGCCTTATCGCTGTGGTCGGTTGTTCCTTTCATCAAATTCTATATAAAGTGATGCAATAACAAAGGAAAAGTAATTTAGCGTTGGCCCAGATGAAAAACAAAATTGAAATCTGTTAAAACACATTTAAACTCGAAGGAGAAATGTAAAAGGGGTTGCTTTAAATAACGAAAAGATTTGTATTTTTGACTATTTGACTTTTTGAAAATAGACTAGATTAACGAAACTAAAATATTCCGTATTGTCCCTGCAAACGGTCTTGAACTTAAATGTCCAAACCTTCCTAAAGGATGTAAGAGAAAAGCAACCAAGTAAGGCAGGGAAATATTGTTAAGTTTATGCTTGTTTTTTTTTTCGGCCTGAGGCCTTGTATATTATGAAAAAAGGATAACGAAGTAAGCAACAAATGTTTGATTTAAGAAAAAAAAACCCAGCAAGAAGACAAATCACAAATAACAACAACATCCCTATCAAAGAGAAACACCAATAACAACAACAAACCCATCTAACGTCAATCTAACATGCGATTACCATATGCGCATAAATAACCGGTTCATTTAAAATTTAGATAAGCCATAAAATAAAAACATGTCTGCGACTGGTCAGTTTGAACAAGGTGCGTGACAGGCCAGGACCGCTGGTCAGCCTTGTCCGATGGTCAGTCACTGCCCGCCCATACATCACAGCTGTCTAGTCAAGGCGTATAACAAATTACCGCCGACACCTCTGTGCTAAGCTTTCTGACAGGTGACTCGAATACACATACAGAATGAACCCCCTGAGGCGGCCAGAGAAAAGACGCAAGTTTATAGGAACTTTATTAAGAAATACGAAATCCGTGTTTTGATAATTCACTTTGGGTGTCTGTGGTTTGATATCAAATCGTTTTGTATGTTTTTCAATGTTTGGAATTGTTACCGGTCGTTTCAATATATCATGTGGCACAAAAAAGCTGCTGCAAATAGTGTCAACATAGTTCGTCTCAACAAATCAGATGTTTATCAATGAATTCAACATTTTACCAGTCATTTCATGATAAAACGTGATGCAAAACTGCTGCTCTATATTTACAATACAACAAATGGTATCAAATAAATCGTCTCAAATAATAAATTCCACCCGAAAAGGCTGATAAGGGACATCAGACTTTGTATGTATTGGAATTATATTTGGCCAATACTCGACCGTCAACGGCACCAAATGTTTCGTTTCAGAGTCTTTTCGCAAAACACTTGCGAGACACTTGCAAGACACTTGCAAGACACTTGGATGCCACTTCAAAGACACGTGCAAGACACTTCAAAGTCATAGCATAGTACTGAAGAATCAGGCAAAAGCCTAAATATTACCTTAAAGAATACATATTGCCTCACGAGAACTTGGTCCAATCACCGACGATTGGTGCTATACTTTCATGAACCGTTCATTGTAGTAACCACTGTTGGCCCTTGGAGGATGTGGCTTCGATAATATGCCGGGGAAAGCCGAAGTCCAAAAGTTAAAATCTCTTTCATTGTCTACATGGCTCTTGAGATGTTTTGAGTAACCCTATAAGGAAAATAGTACTGGTTGTGATTTAGAAAACGTTGGGTGAAAATTGAAATAATCACTTTGATATATAAAAGTGGGTTGGGAACGTAACGTGAAATCGCTATTCAAATATTTGATTACTTATATTAGAACATATTCGAATATTAGATTATACTACAAGTTTTTTATGTTCGAATGTCTTGTAAATCCGAATTATGGTACACGTATTCTTCGTCTGCTTGCACTTATATCTTCATAACGAAATGCAAAAAAAAAAACCATCAATATCTCAACAGAAAGACAGACAAATCCATGGCAATAATGTCATATAGCACTCGGAATTGAAAAAAATTCAATCTTGTAATAATTGCAAAACTAGTTTTTATTGTCATCCCGGTTGTTACAATGACTTATTGAAAGCCACACCTTGCACTTTATTTTGTAATTCTCTACTTGTCCACGTTCATATAGTAAATACACCGCATCTTATTAATTTCATTGGGAAAGCTTCGTACAAATAAATGAACATGTCGTTAATCTCCCCTCCCTTTTATTACTTTGGAAGCAAGAGCTACAATTTATCTATTTTAGCAGAAGTTTATCTTGTTTTTAATATTCATATTCATTCTTTGCGCTTTATACAACTGGGCGAGCTACGAATGTTCTGTACAATATCGGATGTTTGCCGTCTGGTAACGTACGAAACGAAAAATGACAGCTCCCTATGACGTAACAATCTATGCATAATATTTATTGTCCCCCTCATTAGAGAATTAATACATGCGGTAATAATGACTCTCTCACTCAGGGCGTCTTGACATTTCGTCTGGGCGAGGCATGGGTCCAACAGAGAAGTTGTATAACCACGCAACTCCTTACTTCATAAGGGTAAGCTTGTTTTGGCGCGCCTTTTAACAGGCGACCAATGAAAGCATTGTTAGAAGATGAAGAGTTGTTTCTTCGTGAAAGAGTTACAACAATTGTTAATTCGTTTTGTTGAAATGTTTTATGTATAACAGTAAATGAGTCTTAATATACTTTATTATTGCCAGTTTAGCACATTGTTATAAATCTGAACACTATTTATTTTGACAAAACGGTCCATTATGTAGCAAGTTGATACAGCTTGAAAATAATAGGTATTCCACCTTTTGTTTTTGTGCTATAATTGAGTTGAAAAACATGCCTGATGCATATGACCTCTTAAAACCTTAAAAACAAATCAATTGAAGTAATCGATGAAGCCAATCGTAACTACTCTGGTAATTCCGTGACCTGAAAAATACATTTCATTGTATAAACCCGATGAGCTCAGATTGCGATTAAGCATGTGTTAAATACAATAGTTTGGCTGCTTGTTGAATCGTTTTGATATGTGACATCTTTCATAAAGGTATAACAAATGATCTGGTTAAAAAGTACCGTAGCTGACAAATATTAATTGCGATGGAACCTTTTCTACGTCAGAAGTCCAGTTGAGGGAGCGTACTAGTGTAGTTTGTATGCAGTATATTCAAAGTAAATACAAGTTTTGTTTGAAATTGAAAAAGAAATATACCATAGGTGAACGATTTATAACGAGCGTTGTCTCTTTTTGTCTAAAAGTTTTATATGGGTCAATAGATGGTTGATTTAACATTTGGATTCTTTTCTTTATAATGCCGATTGGGCATATGCTATTTATACGCTATTTATACACTACCAGGATGAAATAAAGCACGACTTGTCTTGAAAAATGGGTATGGCCACAGCTTTCTTCGTAATTTCAAAATGTCTACCATCCTATTGTTCTCGTATTTCAACAGCGTTTTCGAGGATGCACTTTAATGTTGATACAATACTGGTATCATACATGTTATGTCATTACATAACTGGAAACGTTTTGATACGGCTCTTGTGAACAGAACAGGAGACCTATAGGACCGGTGTCAGAAGCCAACATTAACTTAACTCTACTTAACTTTAACATTAGAAGGAATATGGCCTTTGAGACATTATGAAAAACAAACAAACATGTTTTGAACCTCTGTAAGTACAATGATATGAACAATCTCTTTAAATCTAATTAAACGGACATAGACCCTCAATAGAGCATGGGCCCGTTTTACTAAACAACTTACGGAAAATGTTTGCGTATGTCAAAATTGATTAACATGGATAATATCTTCAATGAAAGTACAATATTGCAATGTGACACGTCATTGGAAGCGTCTCGGAGAGACGATTCCAATGATGTGTTACTTTGCAATATTGCTTTGCCAAATATTGAAATAAAAGGACTTGTTGTTTTAGACTTACGCAAATCTTAAGCGTAAACTGTTTAGTAAAACGGGCCCCATGTGTTTAGTGCAGTTGTGATTGTTTGGTTGTTTGTTTAAAACAATATCTTATTGCCCTCCATCTTAAGGTATTATAAATGATCTGGTTATAAAAAGACTTTCTCTGACAGATATTAATATCACGAGATTCTTTTCTACGTAAGCAGTCAATTTAGGGAGCGTACTAGACTATTTTGTATTTGTCAAATGGAATTCGAAAGGTTGAATGCACCCTAGGTTTCGGGAGCTTTCTAAATGACAGGCTTCCATATCAATATTTAAGCATTAAGTCCTATACACCACACTTCAGACTCCTTTTACTATTGTCGTTTAAAATAGAATTGAAAGTACTCTAGGTTTAGGGAGCCTTAAGCCTTAAGTCTTGTACAACACAATTCAGTCCTTCTAGATTAAAGTCGTCTAAACAGGACTGACCCTAATTTGCATAGTTCTTGAGCTTTCTGAAGAACTACCGTCCATATTTAGATTAAAGCTGCCTAACACAACACGATTCTGTCTCTTTTAATACCATTGTTTGGAGCATGGTGAAATCTGTTTTGCAGGTTTCGGAAGCAGTGTGGCGCCCGTATAAAGCATTTATTTGTTTTATACTAAACGATTCAGTCTCCTTGAACTGTGAAAAGGACTGAAATTACTGGTGTGTACATGAAAACGATGCGTTTAGTCTAACACAAGACTAACAAGAGATCCAGTAAACCAGTTAAGATCCAGTGAAGACCATTGTCTTAACCTAGTACTTAACCCAACAACTATGTGTTAGCGTTTCACCTCAGGGCAGGTAGGAGAATACAAGTCCCATGACTTTAGTCCAGTCATTAGTTAGAGAGCGTTTCGGCCCTATATATCTGCCTTGGTGACAGATCGACAAATGAGGCCGGCCTCGGTTATCCCGACAGGTCACGTGTATATCATTGCCATGGACACCATTAATTCTCGCGAGTTCACGTTTGTCTCCGAGCAGGGTCGCGAGAAAAGGCGAGACCGTGTAGTCATTTCACTCGATTTGGGGGAGAAATGTCGTTTTTATTAAATGAGAAAGTTGCATGTCAATGTTGTTTCGAATTACTCAGTTCGGGTTACAGCGATTTCATTGTTTGGACAGAGGTTGGATGGCGATCTCGTGTGTCGAAAGGTTTTGGTTTGATACCTGCTCATGGTTAAACAAGAAGCAGGAAAACAAAATTGGGGTAAAGATTATGCTCTGTGAAAATTAAATAATGGCGATAGCCTTGGGACAGAAAAGCCAGTTGCAATTTATTAACATTGGTACTGCGTGTGAACGCAAATATGCAGCCAAATGTTCGTTGAAATGATGTTAAGTAAAAGACCAATTAAACGCAATCTCTTAATTGCGTGAATAAGTAACGGTGAGTTGTGTTCATATAAAATGGTTTGTTTTGATTGGCTATGCCTTCCTAAATATATTCCATTAAAATTGATTTGTTAGGTAGTTAAGTCTTTTGCTAGCCTTGTTTAAATGGTTGTATGCTGATATTCAAGGATAAGCAATAAAGATACCTTTATTGATTTGATGAAACTTATCCTTAACAATAGTTCGGATGTGCTAAGCTGTACCTGTGACGCAAGGTGAAATATCAACATCTTGAACATTCGGACTTCTTAAACAAATGAATTTTCACATGCATGTTCATTTTGCACGACACCGGTAATTTCCTAAATGTAAACAATATATATCCGATCCAAAGTATCAACTCATCTGACGAGCAAACAGCCTTTTTTCATCAAAACTAAAGTATGATCGTGTATTTATAAAGGATTTCAATAAACGGATTCCTTGACGACAACTTAAGGTATTTCTTTTATACAAACCGTCTCTTTGAAGGGGACATAAGAGCTCTTGTTACGCTGTTGAATTAATTATTGACTGTTAAATGGTCATGAATGGGAAAGAGTTTACCTCTGGAGATGTTTTACGGATTAAAAGGTATGTTATCCCTTGATACAGTTCTCCTTGTTGTTTGAAAAAAAAATCGGAAGGTGCACCATCTCGACGAAGAAATCGATTGGTGGCACCCATAATAAAGGGAGGCAAGTCGTATTTACACTTTAATAAGAATAGGTCGTTGATAAAGAGTAGCGTCCCCTGTTTGTGAAATCTATTAGAAATGAGACGGAATTTAAAGGAGCGAAATTATCGAACTCCAATGACTGCATGATTAGCTCTTGCGCGCTCTGATATTTGACTGAACTGTTATGGTCAAGAATATGTTTGTGCTAATTTTGCCCAATATATAATTGAATAATTAAATAGCTGATTTACGTCTTTGATGTATAAATCATTGTTTAAGTTATTAATGATAAGTCTTTGTTGACCATATTGAACATGTTTTTTTAAGTGATGATGCTGATGATGGTGCAAATGATAATGACGATAAGTATGCATGTATTGTCGATATTTAAGATAGCTTTTTGTGCTCTTGTCGATGTTAATGCCGTATGGTGTCAATTAACTTATGATGTCGAGCTGGGGTGGATAGTAAAACTATGATGTTGGTTACGATGTTGTTGGCGAAGCTTTTGATTTTGGTTGATGATGTTTATGATGAATATGTCGATAAAGAAGTCGATAACTTGTTGGAGGTGATAATGCGTTGGATGCCCATGTCACTAATAATCATGATGTGATGAAACTCAATGGAGATCAATTTTTTAAACTGATAAAAGTCGATAAACTACTTTTTTCATGCATTTTTCATTTTTTTCCAGCGTATACATTTGTAGTTGTTTTTTTGCATAAAATACACACCTCTTCAATAATACTACATTTGGCTATACACGAACATGCATAAAGGTTTATCTTCCTGGATAAAGTTGGTCCTAAATGCATGCTAACTGGAAGATGTCGATATAGCACAGGGCTTCTTTCCTTCAATTGGGAAGAGACCCAAGCCTGTTGAATTTGAGAAACGTTATCGCTGATATTAATGAATTTGGAAGCCTAAAAGCTGGTATGACTTTGAGTCTTGGGGAAAACTGCATGGTTTAAAGAAATCTCCAATTGGGAAAGTGTCTTTTATGGAAGTATGTTATGTAACGCTAAAAAATCCTGTAACGCTTAATGGTTATGCACTTGTTAAAGGTTTACCAATAAACTATTAATTCCTGACACAAAAGAAAGGAAAAAATATATTCATGTCTCCGTAAAGCTAGGGGTCTTTCTTCTGCAGAGCGGTTGATATCGTCGCAAAAGCCGCACAACTCTGTCTCTCTCGCTCGTCTAATCTCATATAAAATGTTCCATAAATAGACTCATCAAAGCTCTGAGACCGGGGACAAACACGCGCAATAAAGTTTTAATGAACAGCCACCACCTCTTACATCAGGTCTGGTATCACATGCGATCTGAACGGCACACTCTTTTAGAAGGTGCATGATTTGGGAGCCTTACTTATTTGAAATATTTTGAGGACTACACATGGGATCAGGAAAGATGTTTTAAATACTTCTTCTCTAGCTCAATGAAAAACGTTAAGCGAAAAGATGTTGATAGAGTAAGCTGTTTTTATTTTCCCCAATATAGTTCGACGTATTGAAGAAAGTAAAGCACCCAAGACACACATGCGTTACACCAACGATAGAATACAGTGAACCCTCGTTTATCCGAACACGTTCGTTCCCAACAAAATGTCCGTTTTACCGAATAATCCGGACTAATGAAGCAGAGCATGTTCTTATTCACATTAAGACATAAACGGTCTGTATGAGCGGTGTATAGTTATAACCCATATGCAAACGCCAAATTATCGACCGTCCCAAATTGAAAGAGTTTGCAGAAGACATATCAAAACGTGATGAAATTCAAAGATAATCTTCTGATATGGCAGAAAACATTGTGGGAAAAGGAGAAATTGCTCGTCACGAGCAATTTCTCCTTTACCCACAATGTTTTCAAAAGTCGTCTGCAATAAACTGGTCCAATAATTCCGTTCCCTCACAATTTTGTTCGGATTGCGAGACATCCGGATAATCGGGGTCCGGATAAACGAGGGTTCACTGTATATCAATAGAGCATTTCAAGAGTGCTGAAAACTTTTAGTTTTATTAATGATCGTGGTACGAGCATTTACGACTTTCTGTTGTTTGATGGGAAAAGTCGGTTTATTACTAGTATTGGGATTGCTTTCTGGCCTCATGCCGACCAATTCGTAGTCTGGCTTTTAGATGGTATTACCCATCTTTATGTTATTTAGAAGATCAATGCGTGCAAAATAAAGCGTTTCAGCAGTTTACATTCTTTCTTTAGATGCGACGTTTGTGTTTTTCAACTATAGGCACATAACTTGTCTTACAAAAGATGATATGATGGACAGGAATTCGAACGAGTCTCAGGGGCCTCCGTGGCCTAGTGGTTAGAGTACAGAACTTGAAATCACATGGCCCCTCTCCGCGTGGGTTCAAATCCTGAGAGGGATATGGATTTTCATGAGAGGCAGTCTCCCGACTGACTTACGGAATGCCGATGGTTCTACCCACCTTGACCAGCCCCTATGGGCAGTTGAGTATGGGGTCTTCCTCCATCATTAAGAGTCGGCATCGCTACATAACTGAAATACTGTTGATGTGATGTAAAACCCATATAAAGAAAGATAATCAAACGAGTCTCAGAAGCTCTTTACCATATAAATCACCTTTCAAACCTGTTCATAGAGAACACCACATGTTTTCATCAAAAACCGAATCCGTAATCAATATCTTGACGGAAGCACTCGGTGGCTTTATGGGCCCTTTGTATGATTCAATATGGTTAGCACTTACTAACATGTTTTCTGCTCAGGTTTACCATTTCTTTATACAATACACTTATTGTTGACGATTTAAGAAGTAATCCATGTTCTGTATCGTACAGTAATTTTCTCTGTGACAGCAATTGGCTTGCACGTGGTCTGCTTCAAATTTATGTATGTGTTGTTTGTTATTTAGGGATTTCACAAAGCATCGACAGTGTTTCAGTCATTTGTCTATGTCCTGCTTTTAATCGATGTAGAAAGACCTCAAAGCAAGCTGCCAATAAAGCCCGTCCGAAGTTTGATAAATAGAGAATTGATGGTTGGTGTCGTGAATCGGAAATGTTATCGGGCAAGGCTTAGGAATATTATCCGGTGAGCCGAAGGCGAAACGGATAATATTCCGAAGCCGAGCCCGATAACTTTTCCCATTCAAAGACACCAACCATCTATTCTATTTATCCTGTTACCTTTATCTATTCTTTCAAACAAACAAAATGTAAATAAAACACGAGAAAAACGGAAAAAATAAGTAGAGAATGATGTAAACATGACGTCATATCGTTCTTATGACGTCATGATTAGTCGCGTGCATGTATTATATGGTTAGTGCCGGATATCACAAATGTTATACGGCACCTAGTTATCTGTCCCGAAATGGCACTAGTGACAGGATAAACATGCTGCATTTTGTTAATCAGCCAGAGAGATAACTCTTCCGCTACCTTGGTTTGAACCCACACAGAGATGGGCTATGTAATCTAAGTTCGGTGCTATAACCACGACGAAGGGTCCTTTGAGACCCATTTTCTAAGATGACATGAACCCAGGGGCTTGGTGTCGAGCCCCAACGGTATGACCAGTTAAATGAGAGTGTTCTTTGATACGACACTCCAAAGCCTTTGTCTAGGACCGGTCATTCCAGGGAAACCGTAACATAACTGAACACAAGTTGACATCGCGTTGAACCCACTAAACATACAAGTACACACCTAATCACTAGGACACAGAGATCTGCAAGCTTAGAAAGAATTGAAAAATAAAGATCCACATCTCTTTACGCTGAACTGTATGAGAAATGATAATCATAATGAAAACAAAAATATATATATACAGTGAACCCTCGTTTATCCGAACACGTTCGTTCCCAACAAAATGTCCGGTTTACCGAATAATCCGGACTAATGAAGCAGAGCATGTTCTTATTCACATTAAGACATAAACGGTCTGTATGAGTGGTGTATAGTTATAACCCATATGCAAACGCCAAATTGTCGACCGTCCCAAATTGAAAGAGTTTGCAGAAGACATATCAAAACGTGATGAAATTCAAAGATAATCTTCTGATATGGCAGAAAACATTGTAGGAAAAGGAGAAATTGCTCGTCACGAGCAATTTCTGCTTTACCCACAATGTTTTCAAAAGTCGTCTGCAAAAAACTGGTCCAATAATTCCGTTCCCTGACAATTTTGTTCGGATTGCGAGACATCCGGATAATCGGGGTCCGGATAAACGAGGGTTCACTGTATGAAAATCCACTGGAATTCAAATTCTTGGAAGTGAAATATTTGTTTCCAGAAAAGTTGGAACTCTAACCTGAAGTGTCATTCCGATATGATTTAGTATTAAAGTTCGTGGTTTTAGATGCCAGAAATACCCCTGTATCACCCACGTTATGTATGTTTTGTAATATATGATATCAAGCAGACATGACCCCCTAGAGCTTTTCGATATGCATTTACCCTTTACCAAACGCCAAATTTTCGACTGTCCCAAATTGAAAGAGTTTCCAGACGACATTTCCAAATGTTATGAAATTGGTAGATAATCTTCTGAAAGAGCGGAAAAACATTGTGGGGAAAGAAGAAATTGTTCGTCACGAGCAATTTCTTATTTTCTCACAATGTTTCCCAGAGTCATCTACAACAAAGTGGTTAAATGTCGTTATTGTTTGGTAAAGGGTTAAATAAAACGCATAAGCGTCATAGATGGCACATGTCGAGAGCTATTTATAAAACGTCTGTGACAAAAGGAGAATTAGCTTAATATGAGAATGTTCACATATAGTCATGATAGTTTCTTTACAGTATCACAAAGAAATGGTGTATGTATTAAATTCCTTAATTTGGCTCAAACATACGAGTTGTATTGAACTTGCCTTAGATACATTAAGAAACAATAGTGACTAAAGGAGACATTGTTCTCGACGAATTTTTTCTCCTTTTGAAACAAACTAAGTATCGTTCCTTTTACTGAATATAATGTATTTTTTACTTAATACCATTGAGAAAAGCATCATTCATCAAACTTTAATTAACGAGTGTACAAATCGTATTAGCATAAACACATTTGCTTAGTGTCTAGTCAATGAAAATTATACTAACATCTTACAAACTAGTACACTCTGACATTCCGTTTGATTGTCCTCATCTCAAAAAAAAAAAAAAAATCTTGGTCGACTTAGCAAATGTCGTCTGTTGGTACTTATAATTTGTGCAAGCCTCACATTGGGATGTGACGAAATTGGTTCAAAGTATGATATATGTAGTCTACTGCATAAACATGATTACCCCACGCAATTACGTCAGAGAATATCGCAAATTTCCGGAACGTATATATGGCTAAATTGTGTAGACTGTCGGATCGCATGTTCATAAACTATACATCATACCTGCGCGCTATGACATACGTAAACAGTCATTGCACCGTACCTTTAAAGTGGCAACTTCGTATATACACGATTTACAATGCTTGTTTGAGTTTAAAGGTGATTGTTCACAGATGTTAAGACATTTGGAAGTTCGAAATTATTTTCTTTAAACCCCCTAACAGCTGTACTATTAGATGATAAGCACTGAAGAACGATCACTGAGGCGAACTTAGATCATTCTTACTCCTTTAAAGTGTCCTTTAAAGTGTGTATTCAGTCAATTAACATGTATTTCAATCCAAAGTGTGACATCGTTTTTGAGATCTACCACATATAAACTGTACATACTTAGATAAATTGACGCTTCCTGGTTATATTATGCTTCTAGTGGCTTCTTTTAATTGAATATCAACAACAACACAATACTGTATTATTTCAACAGCATCTTATTTTGACTTCCAAACTTTCGCTTCAATGAACAACACATTTACCACAGTGGCAACACTTTCCATAGTTAAATAGCATTTTTTCCTGGTTTGCACCAATTGTTGGGCTCAGAATTATACAATAAACCGGTCTAAGATAAAAAGACGAAAACGTACAAAATAATTGCAAAGTAATTGCATTCTGCTTCTTTGGATGACATTTATGAGTCTTATATATTTTTTAATCAAAACAGAGATGCAGCTTCATGGTGTCTTGCATAATGCCAAACTTTTGTTTTACCAAATTGCCTCTAATTCCTTAACCCAAACGCCAAGTTTAGTTTTCAACTGTCCGAAATTGAAAGAGTTTGCAGACGACATTTTAGAATAAGTTGAAATTGAAAATTTTTTTTTTGATATGACAGAAAACATTGTGGGAAAAGGAGAAATTGCTCGGTAAGAGCAATTTCTATCTTCCCACAATGTTTTCCAAAGTCCTTGCAACAAACTGTCCAAATGTCGTTATTGTTTAGGAAAGGGTTAAGCAAAACATGTCAATTCGTCGTACCAAATTGCCTCTGAACCCTCTACTCCATAACGTCTCATTTTACAGCTACTGCTACAGAAGCTTATATAAAACCACTGCATACTAAGGATATTTTGTCCATAGTGAGCAAGCTATCAATGTGTCACAATGGTTTTTAAAAAAACAAATGAATCAATGGTGTTTTTAGGTGCATCGACAGCTAAGATAGTTTAGCGTGCATTATGATGATGTGGATAAATGTATATTTAATTATTTACAAGCTAAATTGATTTTGATTAAAAAAAAAGATAAGAATTTGTAATGCATGAATGATAGTAGATACACTCTTTGCAATTACATTGGATTCTATTCAGCATAATAAATTAAGTGTATTGCTCCAATTCTTTCCTTTAAAGTCGGCTGCTGCCTTTTATTCGGACCACCAGCAAATTCATTTAAGGGTTGAATATTTTCCATACATAGTTGTGACATAATTTACGACCTTAAGTCTGCAAGTCTTGTAGGCGTATTGAATAAGAGAGCTCTTTGATAAATCGATATACTCATAATAAACGACTCAGGTGTTCCAAGGAACATACGCCTTCCTCTTACATTAAGCTTTCTGTGTAACTTATGAAGGGACACTTTACGATTTAAACGAAGAAACAAATCCTTTCTATCATCGTTTGAGAGAGAAAAAAAATCAATCCACGTTTCAAGCATGTCATCTGGAGCTATTGATTTAAACAATCATTGCAACTTGTTATCGTTATGATGAAACACGTTTGCCTTGTTTGCTTTCCAACAAGCCTATTTTATAAAATAAGAAAGCGATACTAATACAACTACTAGTACTTCTTCTGCTAATAATAGAGAAGACAAACCCCACTGTGTTTAAGTATCTATTCTGTCCCATTAAAAGAAAATAGACAAGGTCTTATTTGTCGAAAAACAATGCAAGATACATTTCTCGTAAAGTCAAACGTGTGTTAAGAGGCCACACTCTGGAACTGAGAAAATTGGCTGTTTAAGACAGGACGGCTGCTTAACACAAATTGATGTACACAATAAATCCATTAATGGGACTTTCTGTAGTGGTTGTTTAAGGCAGGTTGGCTGCTTCAAAGAAAGTTGGACTTTATATCTTTGTTTTGTTTGCTGAGTTGGCTTTGGGTTGTAACATCGCATCAACAGAATGTCTGTTACATTACGTTGGCCGGCATTTATCAATGGACGAAGACCGTGGGAGAAACTCACAATAAAAACTGGTCAAACAGTAAACAGCAACCAAGGTGAACAGAAGGTTTGTTGCATGTGCCATCAACGAAACGGGTTATCCATTTGGCTAAGGGATGCTTTAAACGCATATATTTTAATCAAAACGATATTTAAATCGTTAAATGAGGCGTAAGCTACCTGATTACTTTACGTATGTATGTATATGTGCGAGCCTTTGTACATGCGTGTGATAATGTGTGTCCGTTTATGCGTATGTATGTTTAACAAATCCCGCCATTGTATGCGTAAAACTTAATATTTCAGTTTTTATCTACCACGAGTTATATACGCTTCCGTTAAAATCAACATTTCTTCCTCTACGACAAAGAGTGACGTCGGATGTCGTCGCATGACAACAAGCAATAAAAAGTCTCATCTATTCAGTTTAATCTTTTCTGTCTTTTCGAGATAATGTCATCAAAGCAATAACCCGGTGGCGGAAATGCACCAAAGCGATTGCACCCGAAAGGCTTTGTGTAATGATTAATTTGGTGTTGGTATTTGTTCAACATTTTGTGCTTTGGCCCATTCCCTCATATGTATAATGCACCGTGACAAAAAGAAGAAATTGTCTTTAACGAGAAATTTATTTCGCTACCAAAATGGTTTCTACAAAAGATTTACAAGAAAGGTAAATTATTCATTCTTTAAAAATGTCGCTTGCTGTTGTTTGCACACAAGTATGTCACGCGATTCAATGATTCAATTTAGAACATTAGTTAATCAAATAATCTATGTTATATAGTGATATGCTGAAAATTACATTCCAAATTAAATGAGAATTGTTAATTTGTTCATACCAACTATCTTTGTCATATTAAACAACAAAATGTTTGATCATAAATGATGAATACCTTCAAATTCTTTTTCCATCTCATCTGAATTCCTAAAAGTCTTCTTCAATTTAAGACAACCATAAGCTCGCCGAAATATCAAAAGAATGCAAATCACGAAAGGGTATTTTATTTGTACGACGTAGGCAAAATCTACAATGAACTCAATCATTCGGCTTTGCTATTTGGATGTTAAAGGCTTTCTTACAAACATTAGATCGAACATTCCCGATAATCTATTGTGAAACAAATTGTTACAGCGTGTATCACTATCGCTCTCGAATCTGCTTTGTGGATACATAAGCAATACTCATACCGGATGTGGATAAAAAATAAATCACAGGATAGACCAACCCTCGCGGGCATCGAATCCATGAGCCTTGTGTCCTTCAACCATCAATATCACTATCACCCACTGTTCTTTTTTTCAAATTAGCTTGTTCACAAATGAGAAAATCGAAAACCGGAAATATAATGCCGTTGAAGCCATGCAGCTTTTGTATATTTGTATGAAATCCAGACCATTGCAACGCTTTTGGATATGGATTCATTTGAATTAAAATTCACTGTATATTTTCTCAAAGAGCTTGAGTGTTAACTTATTTTGTTTTCCATTGTTATTCTCAAGTACGTATCATAAACACTTTGCTGTTTTATAGTTATAAAGAAAGTTAGTTTCAACTTTGATAGAGTTCTTGGCATTTTGTCGAGTAATTGGAGTGTTATTTGTTAAAAGCATTGCTCGAGTATTTGTGGTTAAGCGTTGTTAGTTGATTGCGCTGCCCGATTTTTTTCCGAGAGAGGAAATGGCACAAAACTGGCCGCGGACTCGGGAAACATGGATGCATCCAAGAATCATCGATCCGAGCGTGTCCTTGGAAAACAAATGAAAATCAACACGGAAATCACTTCTTGCAATCTCTTGTTAATATTTGGGTTCGTAATCCGCTTTCCTTTTTCATCTTTGCCATAGAACGGTTGTTGATGGGGCTTCTGAAAAAGAACATTTGGGAGTGTCAGTGTGTTTAGAACGCAATATTTTATAACCATTTCACGCGATTTTGTTGGTACTTGGTAATTCTGTCGGCCAATTAGAAGCATCTTGGCCATATAATAACTTAACAGAGCTTCTGGAAAGAAACATTGCAGATTATCATAGTGTTTCTTACACAATATTTTAAAAACCCATTCACCTTAACCTACTTCATTGGTACCTGGTGTCCGATTTACTAAACAACTTACGGAAAATATTTGCGTAAGTCATGATTGATAAACATGGATAGTATCTTTAATGAAAGTACAATATTGCAATGTGACACGTCAAAGGAAGCGTCTCGGAGAGACGATTTCAATGAAGTGTTAATTTGCAATATTGCTTAGCCCAATATTGATAAAAGAGGAACTGTTGTTTAAGACTTACGCAACTCTTAAACGTAAACTATTTATTAAAATGGTACCCTGGTGATTTTGTTGGCCCATTAGAAGTGCCTCTAATTGTTTGTATCTATTTTGACGTTTGAAAGTCTCTTTATTTCATCGTGAAAGTCCAATGTTCCCTAACAATTGTCGTCTAGAATACATTTGTCTTAAATACGAAATATTTGTCGTTTATTGTTGAATTTGAATTAAATTAAATTGAATTAATCTACTAACTAGTAGATCTAGTATACTTTCTCGTTCATTAGGACTTGAAAGTCATCAAATTATTAAAATGACAATGTCACTTTGGTTTAATATCTTTTCTCAGACAATCGATATTAAGCACACCTGTAGAAGAACACACAAGCGTTTTAATCTTCTTTGATCTAACTTGCAACTAAATGTCACAAATAAAACGCCATCAATCAATGTCGGCGAATATTCCTTTTAGATTGCAAGAGTTAATAAATCGAATTCTAGGATATCAATTTTTAATGGCGGATGAAATCCAACAAAATTATGGCGGATGCAGCAACAGGAATAGTATCCGGTGTGACAACTTTGCATCTCGGGAAGAGACCTTAACGAGGAAAGCTCTTTAATAGTTAATTAGAAAGGGAACGACGACTGTTTTTATTACACAAAGTGTTGAAAAAAGACTGACAGTTTTATCGACAAAGTGCCATTGGATGGCAGCGGCCAGTTCAAAGAATACGTTGATTAACGGATCATTAGAACAACGTGGGCGGATATTCCTTCCGACATTTGAGCCATAGAATGCTGGCTAATTGTCTAGAAAAATATTTCTGTGATTTTTGATTTCCAAAACTTTAAGTACCTGCTTAATGTTGATGAGAAAGTATGAAGTGGGTTCAAGCGCTATAAGGGTTAAGTATGATATCTTGCTTGAAATGAAAAGATAGGTGAGGTTACACTTAACCATTAAAATGCTGGGTAAATTTATAAAAGATTAATATTTTGTGTCGCTTGCTTTCCAAAACCTTAGATATCTGCTTAATTTTGTTGAGGAAAGATATCCAGAGTAGCAAAGAGGCTAGATCACAGGCAAGCCGCAAATTTATTTGGCGGCTGGCTTGTGATCTAGCCTGTTTACAAAAGCACAAAGTCGGTTCCATCACTATAAGAGTTTTAATGAAATCACAGTATTGATTATACATGTCCTTGCTTTTTCAATTCCGATTAATTCAATCTACTTTTCAATAAGCATACTGCCTCCCAACATATTACACATTGCCCTGTGGAGGAGGCAGATTAACGTTGTCAAAAAGAGAATTTCAGTAAAACCAGAATCTCAAACCTGGTCCCAATGCAAGTTCAGTGTACGCGTACGTTTATTAATTCTGAAGCTTAACATAGTCTCAACACTGTACTCTAGACCATGAGATGATTCTATTTCGTTAGAAATGGAAGTAGGCTAGACGCGTGTAATGCCATTCGTCATAAAAAATGGCTTCCCCAGCCGTTTTGTTTCACCTTAAGAGTTTGCGCAATCTCGGTTAACAAAAAGAGAAAAAAACATGAGTCATTAGTCCGCTGTCGAATGATACCAGAGATAAAAAAGCAGCAACATCAAAAACAACAATAGAAAAAACAACACCAACAACAGCAACAACGCAAAAAACAAGAACGCCAAAGGTTTAAAGAGAAAATGCAAGACGTTTCAAATGATCGCAGACGCTCAGTTTTAAAGTAAAAACGAGAACAGTTGAATGTGGTTTATTGAAGCTTGATTCCATTCCAAAGCGTTTTCCCGAGACAATTTAGCACTGCCCCGCCCTGAAAGAGATGTTTTAATGAGAGCGTGATTTTACTTCGTTAAACATGGAAGCCGGCTCTGACATTTCGTAATGACAGATGTCATAAAAAGGTCGTCTCTGAGAAAATTTATTGTCAGCGGAAGTGTGGAACTCGTAATTGTTAGGGAACCCGTCCTCCATGATAAATCTCGGTCGCTAAGGCGCTTTTATTACGAAACTAAAATCCTTCTCGACGACACAGACCAGACGGCAGAAGCAACAGGTCATGTTATCAATTCAATGTTCCGTCTTATGGTCTTTTGTAAAGATTTATAACGATTTATCCTTTGGATTTCCGTTATATGAAACTATGTGTTGAATTCATTATATCGACTGAATGTGACATTAGAATTTCGATATATGGTTTAAATAAGGCATCGCAAATTGAATGAAATTTCTTAGAAAACAATATCAACACTGTCTTATAGTATTTTGTAAAGGTTATAACGAGTTATCCTTTGGACTTCCGTAATATGAGTTGAATTCTTTACATCGACTGAGTGTGACATTTGAATTTGACACGATGGTCCGTCCTTCAAAGCCCAGGTTAAGCCTTTGTAAGCAGGGCATCAAAGGGTCCGAAATTCGTTCCCGAGCCCTGGCGCTGATTTTGTTACCTCAACAGTACTCGCACCGAATGTGAACTAATGGAAGGTCGCAAGGCAGATCCCGCTACTCACGGGATCCAAACTCACGACCCTCGTGTCCGGAATCCGACGCTCTACCCATAGACCACTTTAAGATTAAAAAACTATATTTTTTTTGTGAAAGTGTGTCCTTGCAACATGAATGATATATGGATAACAACCTCACCCAAACGTTATAAGAACTGGTACAATAAGGAAGAAAGGTGTTGAGAAATAAGGAAACATTATTTTGAGTGTACTGTAGATATATGATATGAATAAGGCATTGCGAAACTAATAAAAGATCCTAGAAAACGATATCAACACTGGATTCCAAGAAATTTTCAGATATTGCGCAATGATAGGGTTACCATCATCCCTCCCAAGAATCAATTGGCAATAACCGAGACATTGCGAAATCTGAAAGGTTTCTGAGAATCCGATGCCTTGAAGAAGACCTTGATAAATTCGCGACCCTATGGTTATAATGAAGTGTGATATATGACACCATGTCACATTGAATCCTTATTAGGATGCCAGTCAGACGGGCACGGAATATCATCATAATTTGTGGAAACGAAAGGTCAGGTCTGTATTATCTTGACAAATTCTTCATACATACACTCAATTGAAATTACTTTTCTGTGAACTAAAATACACCTTGGATATAAGTGTAGGGTTGCAATTTTTGGATGATTCGTGCCCGGTTTTTGGCACATTGCCTTAGCTAGTCCACGATAACAAGTCCAATGCGTATGGAAGTATTGAACATCATTTTAAATCATACTAATTGGTCGGTAACACAAACATAATAGTTAAATTATAAATTGTGATACATAATCATATAACTGTTTCCTTTATCAAATTAGATAGATCCCTATTTAGATTTCACATTTAAGATCCATATTTGAAAACGAAAGTACAATGAAAGAGGTCTCGCAAGAAGCAATATGGCGGCTTCCTCATTAATTCAGAGGCGATTTCATTGGATAAACACGATGAGTTTAGATTGACATACACGTTCTTTCTACGATATAAAAAACATTTATCTTAAACCATTAGCGAACTGAATATTGTATTCATCGAAATGACGTATTCCCGACTTCTTGAATGATGTCTTTTTAAATGTCAAGTGGAATGTTTCAATACGATCCGCAACTTACATTGACTTGCATCCTTATATTTACCTATCTTCTTATTGTTCTACGTCGATTGTGAAGGAAATTTGAAGCTTGTTCAAAGTCACTCTCGATTACGGCTTCCTGGATACTGAACCAGTACTCGCGCCGTTTTTTTGCTTTAGTCCCTGAAATATTCACATCGCTTAACGGAGATTCGAACCCGGGATCCTCGGTATAACAGGCCGACGCTCTGTCTATGCAAAACATGGACAACTATTTATTGTATGACCACGTCGTCATTTGACCGAAAAAGTTAATATAAAAATCGACCCTTGTTACCATTGTACCAGCTGCAAAGATTATTGTTTCTGATATCATCAAATCTTGGGCATACAAGAAATACGTGATATTCGTCTTCTTAAATGTGTACAATAGCTTAGGAACACTTCCTATGCTACGGTGACAATCCAATTCCATCTTGTACATTGGAGTAAGGGACAATGTTGACTATTCCTGTAACAAAAGGGTCAATACGCCTGTATTTGCGACATGATTTAAGTTGTCCTTATTACAATGGTTAATGCGAAGGGCATGGCACTGATTGTGTATGGGTGATCGATAGTTGGTCAGCTGAATAAATAGCCGCCTGCAGTTGACACTCAAAGGCGTCATACGCCATATGGCTAGGCATCTTGAACTGTTGGTTAAGTTCATTGTGTGACTTGTAGTGACAGACTGTAATTGGAAAACGGCAAGCGCACACGTATGTTATAGGTTGTGTTTGGTGCAATCTCAAACGTGGGGCCGTTAATTTAGAGCAAACACATGGATGTTCATTAATATTGTATTGCAATGGCAGATTTTTGTTCGGTAGAAACAGTGAAGTACAGACACATGTTGACAAGGCTTTTTAGTTGGCGGACTTAGAACTCGGGGCAGGGTGGATGGAGGATGTTCTGGGTTCGAGCCAAACCGACACCTCTGGTTTCGTGGGAGTGATCTTTGGCAAGTCACTTCAGAGCCCTGCCCTAAAACTGGTGTATCCAATAGGAAAGCCGTTACATAACTGGAAATATGTTGATACAGCGTTAAACACCATACAGACACATTTATAGTATTGCAATATACGACTGTGCGAGGCCTACATGTCACTAAATACTTATAAACATAAGCATGAGCATAGGCCTATACCAGTATATGGGAATGACACGAGCATATCACAATCTCTACAATAGAGAGTTTAACCAGTTCAATCATTTGGAGTCACAGGATGTGCTTGTCGAAGGGGATGCTAATCATCTAAGAACACCCCCAACAATAATTTGTAGTTTATTCGATCGAAACTGTTGTGGCAAAAGGATATATCGTTCACCCAGAGTGGTATCTTCTATTGTCGATTAGGATTATCTAATCATCTGCTGAAGGTAGATTAAACCGGGATATTAAAGGTGAATGGAATAAGATGTTAATTGATCAAAGAGGACATTAATGTCCGTTCAATAAAGACAATGCAACGTTTGAACATACTTTTATTTATCGGAACATATACTTAAATCTCCTTTTGTTTATCAATTATTCAGAGCACGGCGTCTTTATTTAGGGCTATCTTGGCTTGAAAAAAAAAGTGATAAAGAAGTTATAAAAAAAGTGATAAAAAATCACTTTATTGTACAAGTGGACCACATCACTTCTTTATCTTGGACGGTTGGACTCACTATTATTGATATAATTAAATAAACACAGAGTGTCCTCTTGATTATCAATTATTCATTGTGTGAACTCCTTACATCTGTGACCAAGGACCTATAGAAAAGACCCATTAATGAAACAAACGCATAGAATATGTCCATAGTAATCAATCCTCTAATGCCAAATCAGTTGCATGTCTTTGAAAAGACATTATCCTGCCCATTAGTCCAAACCAATTCAAAAACGTCGTTTTACAGTAGTTTCCTAAAAAGGAAATTCTTTACGGTTCCAAATAGAAGCAACACCAGACAAAAAAATCAAGATTGATCGCTTTTGTTCAAAACTCAGTGACAAAAAATGATATATTTTGGGATGGGATAGTATTCATTATCGATTCATACAGTATTTCTGTTACATGCTGGAGACCAATATTGAATTGGTGCCAAAGCATCATCTGCTCATGACAGCAGCACTAAGTAACATTTGAAATTACTGACAGCTTTTCCAATAGAAACAGCCTTGTTAGAGTTGCAATTTACCATAAAAACTCGTATGCTAAACTGCGATACGAATATTTACCTCATGAAAAAAAAACAGTCGGCGACTAGGAGAGACTATTTACAATTCCTGGTGTGAACATATGATAAGCATGGAACTCTTGCTGACTAATTTATGTACCTTTATACCAAACTGCGACGCAAACCAGTACCCTAATGGGAAAGCAGTCCGTGACTCTGAAAGAAAATACAACAGTTTTGAAGTTATAACATACGAATCAATGACATTTCAATGACCAATACAATATCACTGCATAATGTTGAAAGAAACAAAAACACTTCCAAAGTTGTCCTTTTGTCACAGTGGTTTCAATGTTCTCTTTTACAGATGCACCATTGCGTGCAAATAAACGGAAACGGGTTGACGTGATGAGTTCCTTTGAAGTAAACAATCAAAACACTCAAAAATCACTTTCAGCTAATGAGAATGTCGTCATTTTCTTCTGCTTTGTCAACAAGCACGAACCGGGGATTACTCATATCTACTTTTAGATCAATGTCACACGAAGGCGGTGTCTTAATAAACACAGATAAGCCAGAAATAGACCGGTCAATATGCCTTCAATCTTGGAAAAAACAGGGTATTACCTTTTACACACGCTCGATTTGACATAACAAAAGCTTAAGATTCAAGAAACCGTTGTAAGCAAAGAGGAATTATTCTCTTCGCGAACAGTATATTTTTTATTTTAACCGTTGGTTAAGACAACACATAGTAAATGAACACTGTCATTCATGTTTACTGATTGTCTGTGTCGGACCTATTTTGGCGAAGTCAGACGATACCAAATGTGAGGGCGCGTTAATCAGTCAAACAATAACACGAATAACTGCTCTGAGCCACGCTTCGATATTGTTGAACTGTTGTTCAAACAGCGTTTAATCAATTCAAACAAACCAACTCCTATTGAGCACAAAGCCCAAAAGAAAGACAGAGCCCATCATGCAATGATCAATGTTTCCAGATAACGACCTTTTTTTTTATCTTGACATCTTTGCGAGGCGGATGGAGACAAATGGATCGTGCGGGCACAGTCTCAGATAAAACGCAATTTGGCGTAATGATACATGTATGCAGGGGCGTGCATAAAGCAGGCCATATGTGTTTGTTTCGAACACTGCTTTAGTTAGATAACAGAGGGCCTCGTTGACAAGTGGTTAGAGAACAGAACTTGAAACCACATGGCTCTCTCCGCGTGGGCTCAAATTACGGTGACGACATGTGGATTTTCGAATGTCAATGATTTTACCCGACTTGATCAGCCCTTATGGACAATTGAGTATGTAGTCTTCCTCCATCATCGCACTGCAACTGAAATAATGTTGATGTACTGTCTCACAAATACAAATAGAGTTAGTCTACGACTGCATTTAACACACCCACACGTTTATTTTTTATCCCAACGATCTTTTAATGCCTTTCTAAGGACTTGTTTTACAAGGTAAATGCCATCTGCATTACTCGGAATGTCAACGTTGGAAGCCATTACTATGATTGTTTTGAATAGATCCAACTTCTGTTCAAGCGCAATGTTAGTTGATTTAACTATCTTTTTAGCGTTGCCTACTTACTGTAGGGTGTTGTTTTCTTTATGAATCACCAATTTATTATCATGCATAAACCATTAATTAATCAATTACTCTTCAAGTAATCCTTCAGGGTTTCTACTCTGCAAGTATTCGGTTTCATACAAGACGGTTCAAAATAAAATTTGAAACTGTAAAGCTGGACAAGAGATGACCATATTTTATGTTGCAAACTTTTCTTTGCTTTGTCAAGCAATTAGATGGATCTGGGATGAATTAGTTATCTTGATGTAAACTTTTATTTGCTGGTTTAGCTTTCAGATGGCTCTGAAGAAAGCAAACTTTATGGTTCAAACTCTATTTTACCTGGTTTAGCAATCAGATGAATTAACTTCATGATGTAAAATTTTCTTTGTCCGTTTAAGACACCAAATGGCTTTGAGAGGAGTTGATTTTATGGTGTAAACTCTCTTTTGCCCGTTTCAGCCATCAGATAGTCTTGGGACTGGTAAAGAATAACAACAACACTATGTGCCATTTAATGTAGTACCGGAAGTGATGTTATGTATCTGTGTTTTAACGATTGTTTGGTAAATGCCATTGCCCAGAGGTATATATTTGTATGTGAAGTGTAGATGTGATACAACTGAAAGGCTTATTAAAACGAAAATAAAACACAGAGACAAAGTATGCGATTATTCATCATTGTAAGCCACTTACCATGCAAATGCTTTCGATTTTGTATCCGACATAAACCGGGCACTTCCAATAAGATGGACCCCACAAAATGCTTTATGAAAGCTTATTCAAATGAGATGCGTATGGAAATGTGTCCCTTGCCATGAACTCGGAAGCGGAGATATGTTTTTTATTCTCATTTTTCTTTATCTTTCATGGTATGACGGTTTTATCCATGTTGCAGCGCAGGATCTGACCCGAAGCCGTTTCCCCCACACTTTATCACTCGCAGTGTATCATTGTCCTCCTACTTTACGAAGGAGTTTTACATCGCATCAATAGTAATTCAGTTATATTGCGTTGCTTTACTCTTACGAGATAGAGGAAGATTTAACTACCTATGAAAATGACCAGCTTTGACGGACACGGTAAGCCTTACAGTACTGGAACCGACTTCATGCTTATGCAAACAGGTTAGATCCAGACCAGCCGCCAAGTAGATTGGCGGCTGGCCTGTGATCTAACCTGTTTACTACCCTAAGTATCTTTCCTCGACAAAAATTAAGCAGATGCTTTATGTTTGGGAAAGCAGACGACATAAAAAACTGCATGATTGATCACGTCTGTTTAACCCTTATAGCGCTGGAACCGACGTCATGCTTATGCAAACAGATTAGATCCAGGCCAGCCGCCAAGTAAATTGGCGGCTGGCCTATGGTTTAACCTGTTCGCTACCCTTAGTATCCTCAGCCAAATTAAGCAGATGTTTAATGTTTCGGAAATCAGACGACACAAAAATAGATAATTTAGAAAAATAACCCAGCATTCTAAGGTCAAATTTTGCCTAGCACATCTTGCAACTTCATGCGTATGCAAACAGATTAGATCCAGACCAGCCTCCAAGTAGATGTAGAGTATCTTGTATGATAACGCAGCGGCTCGAAATTCCCTCGACGGCGTGATTGCCCAGAAAAATCGCAGAGCCTCTTTTTTACGATTCCTTTACGCTTCAGACCCGCGAACCAGCGAACGAGAAATCTTTGGTATAAACTTAACAGGCGTAACTTAGATAATAAGAACTACATTTACGAGCGAATAAAAGCGCCCTCCAATATTCCTTGTCATTTCATAAATCACATGCTCCGATCCGCAACAAAACGGAGCTTTGTTCTTTTGTTAGATGCAACTTATCAATACATGGCACTTGCCCTTTCCATAGGTTTTATTGTGCACATATGTTGAGAATTGCACAAGGACATGCAAGCTATCAATACAAGGCTCTTTTCTTTTCGAATAGTTTGCTGTATACAGTGAATCCTCGTTTATCCGGATGTCTCGCAATCCGAACGAAATTGTAAGGGAACGGAATTATTTGACCAGTTTGTTGCAGACGACTTTTGAAAACATTGTGGGTAAAGGAGAAAATGCTCGTGACGACCAATTCCTCCTTTTCCCACAATGTTTTCTGCCATATCAGAAGGTTATTTTTGAATTTCATCACGTTTTGAAATGTCGTCTGAAAACTCTTTCAATTTGGGATGGTCGACAATTTGGCGTTTGCTAAAGGGTTATAGGTATACATGTGCATACAGACTGTTTATGTCTTAATGTGTATAAGAACATTCTCTGCTTCATTAGTCCGGATGATTCGGTCAACCGGAAATTTTGTTGGGAACGGACGTGTTCGGATTAACGAGACATCACTGTATATATGTTGAGAACTGTATAAGGACCCACGTTCTTGTAGAATAAATGAATTTGTACACAGCTAGTAATGGTTCAATGTTATATGCCCGACGCTATATAACCGGCTTACTGTATATAGAAGAAGATACCACTGCTTAAAGGGGTTATTTCACAGCTTGTGCTTTGTAAGTAGCAGACGTTAAAAATACGATTTAAACCAACCCCTCACCTAAAGCTGCTTGTTCGCACATGAGATGATATTCTGAAGTCAAAACTTTAGTTATTTTAGACACATTTGGTAGATTGGGTCCCACTCGCTTTTACCAATTTCGAAGCTTTGCATGATAATAGAGTATTGTTGACAAATAAACTGTTTAAACACTTTACACTACTTTCAAGACAAACGTGCTAGATCTTTTCAAAAATGGCGGTGGATTGAGTAGAAAAATGTACCAATAATCTAGTTTGAATTTATTGAAATATCGATCTATGATACCGTCGCTTTAACCCATAATGACTGAACATTGCACTCAGGTGGTGCAATTGGTCTTCAAAGAACTATAATAGCTCTCAAATAGAAAACATAAGAAATGATCACTGAGCAGACAACCATGTGAAACGGGATGATGATGATTATTATCAAATTTATCTTATATGAATGATAAGAGGAGAAGAAAAAATGTTGATTATTATCTTACATGAATAATTAGAGGGAGTAGAAAAGAGCCGTCATCCGTTAGGACAATGACCAGGAGTCAAACATCCATAAGTAATGACCGGATATTTGTCAATCCCCCACTTAATCCACGAAAGCCGCACGCACACTCTTGAGTTTCCAGTGAAGCTTAGTCTTTAGACTTTTTCATTTCACCGCGTCGAGCACTAGCAGGCGTCATCCCATACTTACATGCGCAAAATGCACATTGAACTATAAATAAGAAAAGAACAATCATTCCTGTAGAGTTATTTGCGAAACAAAGGCATAACAATGAGATTGAGGGAGATGTACATGAATTGCTGATTTGGACAACACAAGCCGGTACATCGAAAGCCACACATACACTTTTGACTTTCAAGTGAAGATTAGACATTGACCTTTTGATTTAACCGTATTGAGCACAAGTAGGTTCCTTAATCTAAAAGTAGTCAAACACACTACACTGATTTATAACATTGTCTTTCGGGAAACATAAGAAACGAGAACGATGTTCAGGAATTGCTGATATTGTCAAAGCAACCTGTTGCACCATGACAAAAACTTAGCGAAAACATCACAATGGTACATTTTCACCAAGAGACATTCTTATGTGAATATCCTCTGTATTGGAGTGTTTGAGGTCAAATTACTTGTGTGTAATCCAGTTAACCGACAGTCGCTGTACCCATTGCACTGTCTTTGGTGTATATAAGTATATTGACTGTCAGGAACCGTTTTGTAGTCTAAAGAACTGAACATGTTTATTAACCGAGTGGCACCTAATTATCGTTTAGGGCACTGTATGACACTGTACAAGTTTATTGACAATGTGGCACCATGTTGTCTATAAAACTATACATGTATATACTGACAATGTGGCACCGCCTTGTTGCCTATAACACTATACATGTATATTGAGTATATGGCAATGTCTTGAAGTATCCCTACCTTTTATTCACAACAGAGAAAAAAAAACATCTTTGAGGATGTGCAATTTTCTCATGAATCTTCTCAAGCAAGACTTTTTTTTATCTTCGAACTCTGTTTTTCCGGATGTGAAAAAAATCGAAGGTTTCTCATGGGATGCGATTTTCCATATAGCGACCTACCCTTATTAAGCTGGTTGATTTGATAACAAATGATTTTTGTGTCGTCTACTTTCAAAACCTTAAATATCTGCTTGAATTTGCTGAAGAAATATACTCGGAGAAGCAAACAGGTTCGATTACAGGCCAGCCGCCAATTTACTTGACGGCTGTCCAGGATCCAATATGTTTTCATAAGCATGAAGTAATTTCAAGCATAAGGGTTAATGTTATGACTATTTTTGAAAGCGCGTGTTGTTTCTCAAATGGTGCTAATTGCAAAATGTTTTCTTTGTTTCGTTATTAACCCCGGTCCTGATGTATTTGGATGTTCATCATTCGAAACTCCTCGGCAATTTCTTACAATGGCCTCGGAAATAATGAGGAGCCATTTTGAAAGTAGTCCGGGAACATGGTGACAACGAAGGGCATATGCATTTGCAATTGTAGTTACTCAGCAATCCATGGCACAAAGCGGGGATTGTCGAGTAGATACGATTGAGAAAATATGAAACACAGATGTGTTGATATAACATTTAATGAAATTAGTATAAGAATCAAATTATCAATTGTTATATTTTTCAACCAATGTGTTTGTATTTACATAAATATTTAGTCCCTGAGTGTATTGTTGCATATCAAGTAGGCATCCGGCGGAAACAGCGGAATTTTCCAGTGATTTTTGGTCTGTTCATGAACTACCTACGAGGAATATTTACCGGTTTGTGCCAGAAATTGCCGAGAAGATGCCGAGTAGATACGATGCGCAAATGACAGTAGCTATTTTGTCACATGGCGCCACCTACAATATCGAAGATGGTACGGTAAAGGGTCGCGTTTGTTCTTATCGTTGTCGTCTCTCGGATAGGCAAAAGGAGCCCGGCTATTATCGGACAGGAGTGACAGCGTCTGTTGCTCGATGCGCTCCAAACGTCAGACGTTTACCGTTCGGTGATTCATTAGTTCTTCATTTGATCCACGTTGTCGGCTCGACGCAGGTTTTAATTCGTCGATCCAGCGTTGGTATTGGAAATATATATCAGGCCGTGGACTACGGCTTGTATACATCGTCTTGGTTATGTGTGCGATGGATAGCTCCGATGTTTATTATTGGTGAGTGGAGTTTGTTTAACATTGTCGTTGAGTATCGATGTATACATTGTTTGTTTTCTTAATTGTGTTGTCGCACCACGCGAAAATTGTTTGTTGTTTATGATTTATTGCAGGATCCGTTCTTTAAATATTGATGAATAGCGGGTGGGGGTTTGGAGATACAAAGCAAAATTCCCCTAAAGGTATAAAGTTATTTTGCCGAGGGACTTCAATGTGAATATAATTTAGATTGCTTGCATAAATGTAACACAGGTAAAGCATTGAGCAAGCTACAAACATAAAGCCTAATATGACATCAACACTAAAGTGCTTAATAAGTATCAGGTTTAAATGGGGGAATGCTGATAACTTACTAGTATTGTTTATGAAGTGTGTCAGAGAACGGGTGTATTAAAACTTGTATGCATGGAAAGCAAGCATACGGCGAAACTTTGATAAAACGTTAATGTATCCCTTCATGAGTTTTGAGCATCCCAAACCTTGCCTTATCCGAGAGAACCTACACTTAAGTCGACTTTGTATTACGGGAAATCGACTGTTCGTGTTCGGATCAAGAGAAAAACGTTATACCATCAAGCAGTTGTCAAGGGTTTCAGTACACATGAAAATACACAAAACCATTTTTTTCTTTTTGTTCAATTTTGTTTTTCTTTCATATATTTTTCTTTTTGAATTGCCATACAACAATCCAATTATTCAATAAACTAAAACGATAATATTTACACCGTATACATAAAGTGTTTTCTAAATGAAATATGTCATGCTCAAAAAACCAATTAAACCAGAGAAAAAGTGGGTGACAGACACCGTAAGGAAAATCTAGGTCAAGACGACACGCAAAAGTTAATTAGTACGTGTATTAGTAAGCCTCTTTGGCTGAGCAATTAATCAAAGTATGTTTCATCGTTGGCCACTTGAAGCAATATCCAATAACGATGAAAAAAAAAATCAAGGTAACATTGACATTTCCAATGACATAGTCTGTTAAAAATATTGTAAATTTAATTCCGTCAATAAAGTTTCAAATGAAGAATGTGATATTGATAAACGCTTTGAGCACCTGCGTACCTTTAACCCTTAGGATGTTGGGTAATTTTCTAAAAGTATATTTTGTGTCGTCTGCTTTCCAAATCTTAAATGTCTACTCAATGTCGATGCGGAAAGATCGTCAAAGTAGCAAACAGGTTGGATCACAGGCCAGCCGCCAATCTACTTGGCGGCTGGTCTGGATCTAACCTGTTTGCATAAGCATGAAAAAGTCGATTCCAGCACTATTATGGTTAAATAGAAGGCAAGCCATAGGAAAACATTGTATAAGAGCTTTCATGTTGAATAACATCTTGTATCTTTTTCTTATATTTCGGAACAGATTTAACCAATATTTCTTTGGGTAAGGGGTTTCGTTCGATTCAAACTGGCTGACCATGTACGCGTACCTTTTTCGCAAAATGATTATCCATTCGGTTTGCTTTTTTGTAAAAATGTGTAAGAAGACTTAAAATCAAGGGTAATACAAATGACTGTGCAGTAGAACCTCCTTCACTCGATGTTCAAAATCTTCGACATAGAGATATACAGTCAAACTTGTGTTAAGAGGCCAGCCTATGGGACAGAGTAAATTGGCTGTTTAAGACAGGTTGGCTGCTTAACACAAATTGATTTACACTATAAATCTAACAATGGGACTTTCTGTAGTGGCTGTTTAAGGCAGGTTGGCTGCTTAAAAGGGTGGCTGCTTAACACAGGTTAGAATGTATATATGTTTGGAATATAAAGACATAGAGATTGAGATCAAACACTTCGGGAACCAGTATTTACTTCGAGGTATAGAAATGTTCGACAACTAGAAGTTCGAGGTACAGCTTTTCAACTGAAGGTTTTAACTGGTCGTCATTTAATTCAGTTTCAATATATCGACTGTTTCACATGGAACATATGGAATATCAATAATCAAGTTCATTGATGAAACAAACGTGCCAAAAGTTTAACACCCGAGGGATAAGGTCTGTCTGGGTACTTGGTCACTTTTAACTGAGAATTATCATATCACCTGTTTTACTTTTAACCCATTACCAAACAATACCGACATTTGACCAGGTTGTTGCAGATGACTCTGGAAATCATTGTGGGAAAAGGAGACATTTCTACCTTATCAGAAGATTATTTTCAATTTCATCACCTTTTAAAATGTCGTCTGCGAACCCTTTCAATTTGGAACAGGCGAAAATGTGGCGTTTGGTTAAAAGTAAAATGAGCATGCATGGCGTGCAAGGATAATATGTATAACCTCTATACCTTATAATTAAAGGGACCTGATTGCAATGTTCGACATACAGAGAGTTCGACGTATGAATGTCTAGAATATTATAACGTAGAAAGAAAGAGGACAAATTTCGAGACTCCGTATTTACATCGCGCATAGGCAAGTTCGACATTCAGAAGTTCGTGGTATAGAAATTCTACTGTATATATCACTCGTAATGAATATCGTGCTGTAAAAGGTTAAGCCGTCCTCTGTAGAAACATAAGACCGAAAATGTCTGGGGGAATAAGACGTGAGATACAACAGCAATAACTTTAATAATATGCCCTCGGGTCACGCAAGTTAACGTCTCAGAAAGCCCAAAAGATCCTTTATCTATTCTGACAGTGCAATCGATGTCATATTTTTGATCTTACAGCAACAAATTTACCATATCCGTAAATTACCCTAACCGAAACGTTACAACGGGAAAGAAATATGACTTTTGACTTTACAGTTGCGAATTTACCATATCCGAAAATTACCCTGACCGAAACGTTACAACGGGAACGAAATACGACTTCAGTTACAAATTAACCATATCCGAAAATTACCCTAGCTAAAACATAACAATGAAGTATGTCGACATGGTGTTTTCATATTCCGTATGTTGTCTCATTCCTGTGTCTTTTCCCCAGCTGATGCAACGCTTTCCTTCACCGAAACGAGTCGATAAATGACGCCACATGTTAACGTCACAAACACATCAACGACGTCAGCCGAAGGAAGTGCCCGGATATCGTTACTATGGTTACCGTATGTCGTCATAGCAACAGTGTGTGTTGGGATGCTGGCAATCAACTTCTACTGTTATCACAGGTAGAACGTTCGAATATTACTAACATAAAAAGTCTCATCTTATTACTTCCCCTACAACCCCCCACCCACACCCCCTCCCCCCTACATGGTTTTTGTTTCTGGTTCAAACTGAAAAAGGCAACCAGAAGACAACGATAGTAATTGTTTGTTTGTATGGGGTTTAATGTGTCAAAAAGATTTTAGTCATGGTACGGCTTTACTTGATTTACCAGTACTAGGCTAGGGCTCTGGAATGTCATGCCTAAGGGCACACCCACGAAACTTGAGGTACCGGTGTCGCTCGAACCTGGGACCCCGAGTTCTAAGACTGCCACCTTCACCACTAGGCCATACAGGAACCTCTCATCGGATATATGGCATGAAATATCGTATTTACGAACAATTCTAAAAAGAAAGATATTTCTAAAAAGTATCTTTCTACTTTATGTTTCCCTTTACCGCTGATGCTCCTTTAATGTCATAGTATTTGACTGAAAATGCATTACACAATGGAGTCTAGATAAAGGTTCTTTGTTCTTTGTTTCTGTCCCACTCCCCTTATTTCTGCTTTCTCCCAGACATAGAGTATTTATTGGGAATCATGCATGACCCTGTATGTATGCTATCCTGTACTGGAGCAGACGTTCCAGGGCTTCTTCTTAAGAATTGCGATAATTCTTCTTTGTAGACTATAAAAACCAAAAAACGATTTCCCTATGGTGATACATGTCCATGTCTTACGAAATACTTTCATGTTCGACTTTGATGCACACAGGTACCTTTACCCTTAGAATGATGGGGACTTTTCTAAAAATTGATTTGTGTGACGTCTGCTTTCCAAAACCTTAAACATCTGCTTAATTTTGTTGAGGAGAGATACTTAGAGTAGCATATAGGTTAAATCACAGACCAGCAGCCAATTTATTGGCGGCTGGCCTGGATCTTACCTGTTTGCATAAGCAGGAACTCTGTTCCAGCACTATAACGGATAAACCAACACCCACGATAGAAGCTTCCCCATTATTATGCAACAAAAAAGGCATGTTCTGTCGATTAGCAATGAACCTGAGGCTTTAAAACGGCGACCTTTCTCCAATTTTCGTATGCACGGTGAATTAGCAGTGACATAGAATTTCAATTAGCAACTTGAACCATAATACAGCACGCCCCCAACGCTACAAGGTAGGCCTATCAGAGGTTTCACAGCTCTTTAAAGGACAATCTATGCTTATGATAGGTTTAGCGGCTCTTCAAAGGACTTGGGTATTAGTTTTCGCGGATCCACAGGGAATCGCTTACGTTTAAATGTCGCTTGACGAACTTTGTCCTTAAGGTATGATACATTTGTGACCGAATGGTAGAATACTTGAATAAGTTGGTCTATCTGATGATTTTTTTTTCATACACGTGATTGCTCCCTTTCACATTAATATGATAGATTTGTCGGTGATTAAATCCACTGCGAAAAGAGTTTTTCGATGTGCTCTTTATAATGGTTTTTGAATAACGCTATATTAAGTGAAACATTGCTTAAGGAAGAGTACCCATAATCCGCCAAATTGAAACGTTTTTTGTCATCGGACTACTTCGGTCGTTCTCGGTAAACATCGGTCGGGGCCGGGACTATTCGCATTAAATCGAATAGTTCCGGCCTCGACCTATACCTACCGAGAACGACCGAAGTTTGCAGATTATGGGTATTCTACCTTAACACCAATATCAACATGAAACCTGATAATATGTGTTGATATAGGTCTACAATATCAATCAAAGAGTACAACAAACATACATACATTTTTTTTTAATTTCAGAAAACACCGTGAACGATACATGCGGAACGCCGAGGTCATCAAGACACGAGAGAGAGTGATGGAGCGCCGGCTGATCTGGGAAATGGTGAAGGCGCGCTACATGACGCAATGCGAGGACGACAGCGATAATTACTCAACCGGTTCGGGGACGGTATTGGCCCAGACCCGTGAGTTTAACCGGAACTCGAAATACGGTGTTGCCCACTTATGATGTCACGTCAATTGCTGCGCATAATCTCATATCTTGACGAACAACTGTTAGTGTCCATCGTGAAAAATAACTCGGCGTTTCCATGGACGACAGTGAGAGCTTTTCAGCAGATTCGGAAACAGTTTTAGCCCAGACCCGTGAGTTTAACCGGAAATACGTCGTTGTTCATTTATGACGCTACGTCAATTGCTGCGCACTTTCTCATATCTTGAACAAATAACCCGCGTGTGTTCATTGTGAGAATAATCTCGCCGTTTCCATGGATGACAGCGATGGCTATTCAGCGGATTCGTAGACATTGTAAACCAAGGTTTTTGTGGAATTCCACACATCCCCTTCTATACATGCCCTTCTATACGTGGAAAGAAACGCATAAAAACCAAGAAATAAAATTCCATCATCAAAAGGGATTGATTCTTTTGGTGTTATATTCCACATATTCAGATAGACTGAGGTGCGCCTTTTTGAAACCATACTTGGATGAATATTCATCCGAACAGCCAAATCGTCTGTGACAGATAAATATGATGTTGGTGCTTCCCATACGATGTTCTGTTAGACAAGCCATGGGAACACTCATATACCATTTGGGATTCCTTAGGCGCTGGACAAGGTGGGCTGGCTTTTATACCGATATAATCACATGACCCAGGCACACTTAAATCCCAACGGATGTCTGTGTTTTCCCGCGTAAATCTTTAGCTGGGATAAGCGTGTGATGATGCTTTATGTGAATTATCTTCATAGTTAAGAAATTGTCCATCTTAGCTGGTTAATATGTGCAGTTATAAGTAGTTAAGAAGGCTTAACCGATTGCCCGACTATGGTCATTCGTTCCATGGATACAGAGCAATTGTACACATTTTCGAACGGTATCGGGCTTGGCCAGACTCATTGCAAAAGAAGGATACAATGCTGTAAAACCCTAACAAAATAAGTAAAAAGGATGTTTAATGATAAACATTTATACATATTTAGGCTCCAAATAAAGCATTTTGATAGGGATATCAACCTTCCAAAATTCATTTCTACAGTCCAGTCTGAAGTAGAAACCGAAACAATTCCGTTATACAACCTTGATTCGGTTAACATTTACACATATTTAGGCTCAAAATAAAGCATTTAATAGGGATATCAACCTTGCAAAAGTGCAACGTGACAATCCAGCCTTAACTTTAAAACTGAAACAATTCGGTTATTAAAGCTTGATTCGGTTAACATTTATATGGATTCAGGCTCCACGAACGAGCTTTAATTACCATCAACAATCAGTGCTTTAGTCAACTACAAGAGAGCACTTTCAAATTTATTTGAAGCTCTTCTCTATGATTTCCACTGGAGAGCATGTCATGACGTCTTTTGAAGTTTTGGAGAAATAACAGCTAGTGATGGAAATCGTTCTCATAACAACAGGTTAAAACGAGATGAATAGTTTTTGGCAAGCAAAAATTTGAAATGGTTAGAGCACAGCATTGTCTTGTTCCAACGTCTCGTAAAATAATGATGTTCTGTTCTGCTTACTTTACACTTTAAAACTCCATGATAGTGCCGATATCCTCCAATCACACAGTGAAGGTGTGGAGTAATATAAAACGAAAAGCAAATACATTTAATGTTAAACGCAGGATCACATAAGGTGCCTGTTAACTGTTATGTTGTGTTGCGTTAATGCTTAGTTGGTAGAATGCCCATAAACCGCCATTTTGAAACAGTTCAACGGGAGGAAAAACATTTCAGTAAAAGCGTCCACCAACAGGAAAACTGATTCAAACCCACAGACGCCAATTATTGAACAAGACTGACGACGTTTAAAGTTTTTTATGAAGGAAAGTCTCTTATTAACTGCGATCACCATTACACCATAGTTGTGATATGTACATAAATAGTAATAAAATACTGTGTTATATACTTGTATTGGGTTTTAAGTATACGCCTGTAAGATACAAGTGTCAGGTTTACAAAATAGGCCTAAAAAGATCCAAACATAAAATGAAGTAAAATAGGAGAAACCTGATTGGAATAAGTGATGTTCTATGAATCTTTTGCACGAATGATGATCGCTCTATGTACCACCTAGTATTGACGACGAAATCCGGTTCAGCGTTTTAAGGGAAGGTTTCTGCTAGTTTTCTGCATTTTCAGACAAGTATTCAAAGATAGAAAAAACATGATTCAACCCTTTTTGACTCAAACTGCCTATGGGTAAAGTTCCAGTTTTGAACACACCGAATTGGCTGAGATTTCGTAATTCTTCCTCGCCGAGTCCGCAACCGTACCACCAGCTAACAATTGCTTTATCTATCCAAACAAACCGATTATTCAGCAAATGTTACCACTTGGTAGTTTTGCGTATGTTATTTATTTACCTAGGCATAAAATGGCAAACTACATGATAATTTACTTGTTTTGCAAACGGGGTAACGGGAGGATGTATCTTTGAGTTCCTTTGGTGTGGAATAATACAAAGTATCTGCAAATTCCACGAGTTCAAAACTGAAACTTTACCTAGAAGCGTTTGGATTCAATACGGATTGAATCAGATAAACCGATGGAACATAAATTTAAAACGACCAGCCCTTATCAGTTATTGCCGACGTATGGATTTTGTTTTCAACATTAAAGTTAATTTATCTTTATTAAGTTTACTCAAGTTAATAGTTTTTTTGAAACAATATATGGCGACGACCTACGCATATGAACGCGATTGAATAAAACATGACAAGAATTATAACAAAAGGTTTATCATAGCCTTTAAGGGCATTGATTTTCCCACAACAGTAAAACCATAAGGGCATTGATTTTCCCACAACAGTAAAACCAAAATTGGCGCCAAAAAGTAAGTAAGTACATATGTTATCAGTGCTAAGCTAATGACTTAAAAGGGTCAGATCGTAAAGGCAGAAGCATTTTCAAAGTATCTTTCCTTCAGATATAAACTAAATGGGTTTAGCTTTTAGTTCGACCTCATTACAGCGATCATGCTGACATATAACGATTCTTAAGAGTACTTCATTTTGCATATTGCTGGACTTTATGTCCCTTGCTAAATGCTTAAATAATTCCTACACAGCTAATAAAGCGTTGAGCCTCCTAAGGGACCACTTTTCGTCTTGCATACACTCGCCGGAAATGACCATAATGGACGTTTTATTGCGCACTGTCTCGTAACCGTCCAGTGTCTGGCACATTCTGGAACTACTTTCCGAAATCTGTCGCCGGGGTAACTTCGCTTGTAATGCAGCTACAAATTGTGAAGGAAATCAAGACATCATTAATGTTGAAAACATTTGTAATATCCACCACCTACATTACTGTTTCACCAAGCCTACAATGTAGCTCAGATGTAGATAAAGGCAATTGCAGCAGATTCCCCAAATAAAAGGATAATCTGTTACAAGTGGAAGGCTAATCATCCAAATAGCGTTAGTTTTGTTGTCTTCCGGCTAATGAAAGCATTGTCCACTCCACTGTTTTATTAAGTTTCGACCAGCTAGCCTTTACAGCTCGGCAAGATTGACTTGGCTGCCATTTGATATATCATACTATTGTCAATATATCTGGTCTAATTTCAGATGCCCTGTACACGGTTTTCATTGTGTCAAACACTATCAAAAGGTTTAATCACTGTGTTTTAAAGTACTGGACTTCTTCAGTAAAGAAGTAATCATGCTCTTGAAGACGAGTTCCATTTTCTGTCTTAGTTTATACTGGAGACGATTTAAGTGTATTGTCTCACATGGATCTCGACTGGAGTTGTAAGGGAGACAATTCTGTATGCATTTTGACGCATAGAAGTTGAGAGTTATTTTTTCGTAGCCCAAAGCTGACCACTAGCTTCCTCTGTATAATGGAAAACATGGAAAACATCACTATTATAATGTGAAAATTTCATTGTCATTTCTAGAGGCATAAAGCTGAACGCCGTGATATTGACCCTTTACCAAACACCAAATATTTTACTGTTCCAAATTGAAAGAGTTTGCAGACGACATTTCAAATTGTGATGAAATTGATGAATACTATTCTGATAGGGCAGAAAACATTGTGGGAAAAGGAGAAATTGCTAGTTTAGAGCAATTCCCCCTTTTCCCACGATGTTTTCAAAAGCTGTCTGAAGCAAAGTGTTCAAACGTCGTTATTGTTTAGTAATGGGTTATCCAATTTCCCGTGGAAACCGACATAACGCCGTTATCAAATCAACGTCTTTGTGTACACTGTGCAATGGGATACCTTGCGGATTGTCTATATTTCTAAATAGGTTGCTCTCTGACCTCACGTTTATCTACAATCCAGTACTTAACCTTAACATCACGAATGTCACATCGACGGCCTAGTTCAACAAGTGTCCGTAAATCGGTTAAAGCACTGTATTCTAACAATGGACTTATGCATTGTTAGAAATGCATGAGTGAACTAACTACGACATGATGCACCAGAAAAAAATCTTTGATATTTTTTTAATCTCACATATTTCACATTAACCATGCAGAGCGTAGTTATGGCAAACATTTCATCAGTATTGTGTAGACACCTGAAATACTATATTAATACAAAAACACATTATTTCTCTAAAAGCCACAATAGTCAAATCTCGTCAGTCATTGCATAAAGGTATTAGAGGGGAGGAAAAAAAAAAGGCAATCCCGTTAGAACTATTCTCGATTATCTACAACATTGTACTTAACATTAACATCACGAATGTAATTGCGTTGGCCTAGTCGAAGAAGTGTCCTTAAATCGGCTAAAAAACTATATGTTAGTAAATGATTTATGCCTTGTCCAAAAAGCATGAATGCATTTACTACGTAATAATGTACCATTTAAAAGATTTGATAGAACAATAGTTACATTTGGTACCAAGACCTGTGCATTTTCCAAAAAACACGACTGAACTAACTACGACATGATATGGCAGATAAAAGCTTTGATAGAAAAGTAGATACATTATTTAGTTGCAGTCGGTTATTCAGACACAATGTTTTCAAGCAATTGCTAGTCACGTGGTGACCCCTAAAGAGGACACTAATTTGACACCAATAGGATCACACCTTAGATATTTGCAAATCTTTGATACTCGGCTAGTCAACGAACTACCGCACCACCATGGTACAGACGACGAAAATTGGTCGCGAAACTTCCGCTTGAGCGTTTTAAGGTAATTTGTATTCTTATGCTGCATGTTCAAGTAACCAAAAATCTAAGAACACGATTCCTCCTTTAATGAATCAAACTGCCAATAGGTAAAGTTTCAGCTTTTTTTTTACTCGTGGAATTGGCTGAGATTTCGTGATATTTCCTCGCCGATGCCCTTCAAAATTGCAATTCGAAAGTCCGCAACTGCACCACCAGCTAAAAATTGCCTTGATATATCCAAACAAACCGATTGTGAAGCAAATGTCACCACTTGGTAGTTTTGAGTATCATTATTTATCAGAACATCTATTTGACATAAATGACATATTGCATGATATTTACTGGTTTTGCGAACGGGTAATTGGGAGGATGTATTCATGAGTTCCTTCCTAAGGCCACTCTTTCATTTCTAGCAAGGCATTCCCTTTATCCACACCCATATTTATTTAGCTTTGCGTTAACATGTAACTATAGCTGACTTGTTTGGCTAAACACACTTTCCCAGAAAACCATTGCGGGAAGCCATTACTAGTACCTCAGTCAATATGTTTTCCAACATCAATTGTGGTCAATGTGAAAAGTGTTCGGTTTCCCGACATCATAAATGAGCCTCATTTTCAACATTTTCAACATTTCATTGAATCATGCAGTTCCCAAGATCTTTGTTTCTCCTTTTTTTACCGGAAAACAGACGTTTTCGAGGCTGGAACTACCTTTCCCTTTTTTGAATTGCAAACAAACGTTCTTTCGCCCCCTTTGTTAACAGAAAACATACTTTCTTTTGAGGCAGTAACTACATTTTCCCTATTTTGACCAGAATACTTTCCTTTCTTTTGTGGAGGAGAATTCTAGTCCTTTTTTGACCAGAATACATACGTTCTTTCGAGGCAGGAACTCCTTTTTCCCTTTGTAACCCGAAAACAGACGTTCTTTCGATGCAGGAATTATATTTTTCCTTTTTTTAAACAGAAAACAGACTTTCTTCCGAGGTGGAAACAAGAAACCTTCTTTTCCTTTGAGGAGGACACTTTATTTCCCTTTTTTGACCAGAAACAGACGTTCTTTCGAGACCTCTTACTGTATTTGTTGCTTGAGATCATTAATCGTGGTACATGGGTACCATTGCAAAAGTTCCTTTATAGTCTACTTGAGCTTTGGTCGTTGGAATGTGCCGGTCATTTTATCAAACCCTAGATCGTCTACATAAAAGACATACGTCCCTGTTCTTCTGCGTCTAAAAGTCTGTCTGTACAGATACATTTGTGTTTAAAGATGTTTCCTCACACGTAAGGAAACATTGGTATCATAATTTCAGTTCTGTATACCATAATAGCAGCTGTAGTGTTGTATAAGACGTACTGGGGACTAGTCATTGGAAGTCATTAAGTCGTATCTAAATAGTTTGAACATAAATACAAATACTTAGTAGGTATTCTGATCAAAAAGGCATTGGAACAGTTTTAAAATCCGTCGCATAAGGTCTGAAGGTACTAAGATATGATATATATTGGCAGATTCTAAATAGGTATTCCGTTCAGTAGCTATTTTTCAATATAGATATCAAACGGCAATACAAAAGCAACACACTACATCCATACAATAAATCATCTGTATGTGTCAATGACAGTTCATCCTTACTTGCACTTTGTCTCATGTGTGAAAAACCAGGAAATCACCCTTATCGCTCATGTCGGCCTGGGCGGACAAGCACATTTTAACAAACACCGGCTTCGACTAGGACCAGGCGCTTTATGTGCAATCTCTAGAAGTCTATTTTCAGCATGAGAACAAAACCACATGATTGTACCATAGCTCTAGCCCGGCAAATCGGCATTGTCAAACGGAAAGGGCGTACCTCGTGTATGCATTGGAAATAGATACACCTTATCGGTTTGACATGGATTTTTGATTTCAAGTTTGCAGATAAGACATTGACTCATGGCAGTCCAGGCGTGATTTTGTCTTACTTCACGACCGGAAATAATGAGACTAAAAAGGGGGAGTGACCCCAATGTTGCCAGATATTCGATTCTTGCCCTGCAGTACATACACGTTTACGATATAGAACAAATTTGCAGTATGAATGAACATGTACGTATGCAGTTTTATAGCCTATTACTTTTATTGTTGACTGTTTTATATATGCAATATTCCGACGACCAATTTTCCGCAACCACCGGTGAATGTTGTTTCCATTTTAGCCTGGCCATTCGCTTCAAGACCCTGCAGAGAATGCCAAGTCGAAGGATGTGAATGACCTTAAAATATCACCAATCGACTGCGATTTCTCTACCGAGTGTTACACTTAGTACCGTTATAAACCATGTGTTATCATATACCACAAGAATCGGTAAGTCGATGGTCGAAAAATGGCGTATATAAAACAGTGGAAAACAGAAGAGATCTGCTGAAAAAAGGAAATATACCTGTGGTGCGGCCGTCTTGTTCGGATATTTTTAGTAAACATAGGTCACGTGATCACATTGCCTGGTAGATATATTACTTATATGTGTCATCCCTAATCTACTGTGCAATTCTTGGAATATTCATGCAAATTTGTGCAAGTTTGAGGGGCAAACGCATCGTTTGTAAAATGCAAAAAATGCACGTATATAAATAGACAGCGCAACCGATCAGTGGTCGACATGTTTTTTTACTGATTGGATGGGATTGTATCATTTAGTGGTTTATGTCTTCGGTTCGTCACCTTGGTGACAGAGATTGGATACTGACATTTGCTTCTGTCGGAGTTACTTCCATTTAACATTTTGCATAGAGCAAAGACCTAAGGAAAAGATTAATCAGAAGAGAAAGTTATGTTACGTGCGTGAAACCAGTTTGAGAACCAAATACATTGTTATAAAGAACAAGGAGGTTTATATAGAGAGAGCGCAACTAATTAATCGATGATGCCGTTTTTCACTCATCGGAAGTGAGTGTTTGTTTAGAGGATCATTTGCTCGGCTCGTTAGAATATAAAAGGTTTCGACTCACTTTTTCGTGCAACATTTTTTTTTGAAACCTCATTGGATCTTTGTAACATCTTTGAAACGTTTTTCATTTATCATTTGCGGACTTATCTTTCAACTATACGATCCCCCTGTTTGACAAGTATATTGTAAAAGACGTGAGAAAAAACCGCGTAACATTTACTTTTCTGCTTATTTGTCCGAACAAGTTTGATTGTAACCTCTTTTTTGTGAAAGACCTGTTTGGGAGAGAGATTATAACTCTTTTCTCCCTAAAGTTGTTTCTTTCATGTCGGAAAGATACCCACGTTTGCATGTTCTTTTATTTTGGTGTGATTCATATACAAAATTGACATTCATATGTTTTAGAAAGAGGCTAACTTTTCACCATGGATTTTGAAACGATTAAGGTGAATCGTTACCTTTTTATTTCTACAATTCCAAGTAGATTCAGTAAATATGTGAAAACGGTCAAAGGGTGATGACGTCATCACGAAACGACAGTAGAGCATAGATAAGTCTGGACGAAATGATCATATTGTCTCTCGGCCGTTGATTGTGCAGTCTATGAAGACCGAAAATATCAAGATGGCTATTTTCCTACAAGGTACGATCTGATTCTAGACTTCAGAGTCTAGATTCCATTTCCATTTCCATGATTCAAACGAGAGTTTTCGCGCTTTCGAAGAAGGTGGTATTGAAAAATTGCACCCCTTTACTTTGAAAAAGTATTCGAAAACTTAAATAAATGCTTTGTTTGTTTGTTTGTTTGTTTGTTTGATTCTTTTTTTTTTCTCTTTCTTTCTTTCTTTCTTTCTTTCTTTCTTTCTTTCTTTCTTTTTCTTTCTTTCTTTCTTTCTTTCTTTCTTTCTTTCTTTCTTTCTTTCTTTCTTTCTTTCTTTCTTTCTTTCTTTCTTTCTTTCTTTCTTTCTTTCTTTCTTTCTTTCTTTCTTTTCTTTCTTTCTTTCTTTCTTTCTTTCTTTCTTTCTTTCTTTCTTTCTTTCTTTCTTTCTTAAGGTGAATCGTTACCTTTTTATTTCTACAATTCCAAGTAGATTCAGTAAATATGTGAAAACGGTCAAAGGGTGATGACGTCATCACGAAACGACAGTAGAGCATAGATAAGTCTGGACGAAATGATCATATTGTCTGTCGGCCGTTGATTGTGCAGTCTATGAAGACCGAAAATATCAAGATGGCTATTTTCCTACAAGGTACGATCTGATTCTAGATTCAAGACTCTGGATTCGATTTCCATTTCAATTTCCATGATTCAAACGAAAGTTTTCACGCTTTTGAAGAAGGTGGTATTGAAAGCATTGTGAAAAAAATGATAAAGAAAATTAAAAGAAAAATTGCACCCCTTTACTTTGAAAAAGTATTCGAAAACTCAAATAAATGCTGTGTTTGTTTGTTTGTTTGTTTGTTTCTTGTTTTCTATTTTTCTTTCTTCTTTTCTTTTTTTCTTTTTTCTTTCTTTCTTTCTTTCTTTCTTTCTTTTTTCTTTCTTTCTTTCTTTCTTTCTTTCTTTCTTTCTTTCTTTCTTTCTTTCTTTCTTTCTTTCTTTCTTTCTTTCTTTCTTTCTTTCTTTCTTTCTTTCTTTCTTTCTTTCTTTCTTTCTTTCTTTTCTTTCTTTCTTTCTTTCTTTCTTTCTTTCTTTCTTTCTTTCTTTCTTTCTTTCTTTCTTTCTTTCTTTCTTTCTTTCTTTCTTTCTTTCTTTCTTTCTTTCTTTCATGCGATACAAAGACTACACGGTGAAAACAAAAATGGACGCTGACGCTAGTATCTTCTAAGTTAGGTGTACATCGTCACGTGAGAGGCACTTGACAGCCCACTTGACGTAACTATTTACCATATAGCTGTAGCAACATACAAAAGTCGAGGCCGTGGGGGTTTTCCTCAATATCTTCATTTAAACCGCGATTTCGGCGAAACACCATATGCAAATTCTACCTTTTACCTATATATATTTAGTGTATGACGTCCAGGATCTTTAAGGAAAATACTTGCGTAAGTCATAACTGATACACATGAATTGTATCTTCAATGAAAGTACGATATTGTAATGTGACACGTCATTTGATGCGTCTGCTTGGCCCAATATTAAAATAAGAGGAATGGTTGTTTTAAACTTACGCAGATCTTAAGCGTTAACTGTTTAGTAAAACGGTACCCTGTTGTCTGAGTACTAGGCCGCCGGGTCCAATGAAAATGAAGTAGTCATCGAGGGTGAATTTCTGTTCACAAACGATGCAATATTAATAGGAACAACTGAAGTAACGTTAGTTATGCCGCTCTCTTTCAGTTGCAGTTCTGGTTATGTTTATTTCATCTGCCGTTGGTAATCATTACGTCCACCAACCCCATGGTAAGTCACATTCTGCATTATCCTACCATATCTACCTACAACTCGATTAACTGTTGGCACCTTTAAAGGCGCGTGTTCGTAGAAGAGAAAACTTAAGAGTCTAAATAAAATGTCGTTTAACCAAAACAGTTTTAAAGGATTTTACAGATACAATTAAAAGTAGCTTTTGAAAGCAATATTGAAACCCAGGAAACGTCAACTTATCTAAGTATGTACAGGTACTATGTGGCAGATCGCAAAAGCGAGGTCACGCGTTTGGATAACATTTATTATGCATGCTACTTCTCCCTATTCCGCTTTCCTTAAGTGTGTATCATACAGCTTATAACACATATAACAGACACTTTGTAATGAATTCCTTTAACATATGTAAGTTCGTGCTTGAAATATAGTTGTCTTCAATTAAATCATGTTTATCAACAACCTATTTTTTTTTTTTACATATTTGAAATAAGGAATTCTAATTGGTCTGTTAAAAAGTTGCGTATCACGTGACCAGTTCGGAGGTGAAGAATCGGTCAATTTGAATTGTCAAACTGGCTAAACTGGTTGTGCTGATGTTTTATTTTTGGTGATAACTATTTGAATCTGACAAAAGTTCACCCAATCGTATAGTTTGATATATCGTAAGTCTCCTTTCATGAGCCTTAATTAGCATTTAATAAAGCACATTTGGTGCGAGTACTGGTTATGTGTGCAGAAAGCAGATTCGAGAGTGATTATTAATGAGTTGAAAAAACTTGTTTTGCAATCGGTTTGAAATAAACAACGTTTTACCCATTACAGAACAATAACGACATTTGACCAATCCGTTGGCTCTAGAAACATTGTGAGAAAAGGAGAAATTGCTCTTAATGGGCAATTCCTCCTTTTCCTACAATATTTTCTGCCATATCAGAAGTTTTTTTGTCAATCTCATCACATTTTGAAATCTCGTCTTCAAACCCTTTCAATTTGGGACAGTCGAAAGTTTGGCATTTTGTAAAGGGTTAAAATAGACAGCTGATTCGTTGATTTATGTGTTTTTTCTCTTATCTAGACGGAGGAAATCACCATAGTTGTGAGCAAAACCCATGTCAAAATGGCGGCAGCTGTACTTCCAACAACAACCATGGACATGAATGCACATGCGTAACTGGATTTTTCGGCAACGATTGTGAATGTAAATATACTCAACAGCACAATTAAAGGGTCACATGTGTCGTGTTAAAATCAAACACATAAACTCCAGTTATTTTAGATAAATTTTACATAGGCATGTTTAATAATAAGTTTATCTTATTTAACATTATACAAATGTAATTGAACAATAACAACAATATCACAGTAATCGCACCAATCCTAAAAAAAATCAGTTGGCAGCAAAGGTGGGTGGGGTAACAAAACTTTGGGGAAAACCCCGCTCCAACTTGATTCTTTTTCACAAATATTTCAAATGATTTGAGTGTATGTATTTGATTTTAACCTGACATATGTGACGTTTTAATTGTTTGGTTGAGCATATGTGGTCATTGTGCGGCATAAACAGAAGAAAAAGGGAACATTTACCGTATTGCCTTCTAGAAATTACGTCATCATAAATATAAAAGAAAACATTTAAACTAAAAAACCAAAGAAACTAGCCATCAAATAATTCGACAAACAAACTATTCTCAGATCATCTCGCCAATAATGAAACATGTTTATTTTTCAAGAAGAGACTGAACAAAGTGTCATGAGACGAACTCACACGAAAGGATGATACATAAACTCAAACAATGAACAAACAAAGAAAATATGGACTTGTCCCTGTGATATACACAAGAATCAAACAAATACAGTATCAAATGGTAAATGGACATATTATTCTACGAAATGCTTAATGCAAGAAAAACCCCATGCCTGTTTCTAAATCAAAACCTGGGACAATACATTTTACAATCTTGTTGCTTAATCGGAACCATTGACAAGATATTTCACATGCTTGTCCTTTAGACAGAACAGCTAACATATTTTTCCTCAATCAAAACAAATCGGCATTCCCCCTTTATTCTGTCATCTATTCAACACAAGTCGGCATTCCCCATTATTCTATCATCTAATCAAGATAAGTCGGCATTCCCCTTTATTCTGTCATCCAATCAAAACAAGTCGGCATTCCCCATTATTCTATCATCTAATCAAAACAAGTCTGAATTCCCCATTAGGCTGTCATCTAATCAAAACGATAGACTTTAACAGAATCACAGAACAGCATCCTATATTTAAATCATGTTTATCAATAACGTATTTTTTCTTTTACATATTTGAAATAAGGAATTCTGATTGGTCTGTTAAAAAGTTGCGTATCACGTGACCAGTTCGGAGGTGAAGAATCGGTCAATTTGAATTGTCAAACTGGCTAAACTGGTTGTGCTGATGTTTTATTTTTGGTGATAACTATTTGAATCTGACGAAAGTTCACCCAATCGTATAGTTTGATATATCGTAAGTCTCCTTTCATGAGCCTTTATTAGCATTTAATAAAGCACATTTGGTGCGAGTACTGGTTATGTGTGCAGATAGCAGATTCGAGAGTGATTATTAATGAGTTGAAAAAACTCGTTTTGCAATCGGTTTGAAATAAACAACGTTTTAGCCATTTAAGAACAATAACGACATTTGACCAGTCCGTTGGCTCTGGAAAACGTTGTGAGAAAAGGAGAAATTGCTCTCAATGAGAAATTTCTCCTTTTCCCACAATGTTTTCTGCCATATCAGAAGGTTTTTATTTTTTTCATGTTCATCACATTTTGAAATCTCGCCTTCAAACCCTTTCATTTTGGGACAGTCGAAAGTTTTGCGTTTCGTAAAGGGTTAAACTAGATAGCTGACTCGTTGGTTTATGTGCTTTTTTCTCTAATCTAGATGAAGGGCAACATCACCACGATTGTGACAATTACCCATGTCAAAATGGCGGCAGCTGTACTCCCACCTATCATCGACATGGATGCACATGTGATTGTGAATGTAAATATACTCAACAGCACAATTAAAGGGTCACATATGTCGTGTTAAAATCAAATACATAAACTCCAGTTATTTTAGATAAATTTTACATAGGCATGTTGAATAATATGTTTATTTTATTTAACATTATACAAATGTAACAGAACAATAACAACAATATCACAGTAATCGGTTAAACGCACCAATCCTAAAAAATCCGTTTGCTAGCAAAGGTAGGTGGGGTAACAAAACTTTGGGGAAAAAACCGCTCCAACTTGAGTCTTTTTCATATATATTTGAAATGATCTGAGTGTATATATTTGATTTTAACCTGACATATGTGACATTTTAATTGTTTCGTTGAGTATATGTGGTCATTGTGCGGCATAAACAGAAGAAAAAGGGAACATTTACCTTATTGCCTTATACAAATACGTCATCATAAATGTAAAAGAAAACATTTAAACTAAATAACCAAATCAAATACATAAACTTCACTTATTTTAGATAAATTTTACATAGGCATGTTGAATAATATGTTTATTTTATTTAACATTATACAAATGTAACAGAACAATAACAACAATATCACAGTAATCGGTTAAACGCACCAATCCTAAAAAATCCGTTTGCTAGCAAAGGTAGGTGGGGTAACAAAACTTTGGGGAAAAAACCGCTCCAACTTGAGTCTTTTTCATATATATTTGAAATGATCTGAGTGTATATATTTGATTTTAACCTGACATATGTGACATTTTAATTGTTTCGTTGAGTATATGTGGTCATTGTGCGGCATAAACAGAAGAAAAAGGGAACATTTACCTTATTGCCTTATACAAATACGTCATCATAAATGTAAAAGAAAACATTTAAACTAAATAACCAAATCAAATACATAAACTTCACTTATTTTAGATAAATTTTACATAGGCATGTTGAATAATATGTTTATTTTATTTAACATTATACAAATGTAACAGAACAATAACAACAATATCACAGTAATCGTTTAAACGCACCAATCCTAAAAATTCCCCTTTATTCTGTCATCCAATCAAAACAAGTCTGAATTCCCCATTAGGCTGTCATCTAATCAAACCGATAGACTTTAACAGAATCACAGAACAGCATCCTATATTTATCACGTGACTTTTTAACAAGCTGACCACCACCCATTTATCTGAGCGATCGTCGCTATTTTTAAACGATACACGAATGTAAACAATGAAGTCAAATCGTGTGCCACACAATACGTAAAAATTGTACTTTTAAACATCGTTCATAATAGATGTAATAAATAGCACAGACGTTAAGCCGTCATAAAAAAGGAATGTGTTCCTATGTTTAGATATATTCTTTAAACGATCATTACTACTTTTTACACATGTTTGCAGATTTTTAGAGAGATAGTATGCGTTTAAGACATTTTCTACTTGATTACCTAAACTATATTTGTGTTTTTTTTTCGCGTCTGTTGAAGCGTTTGGATGTTTTCATTTCTACCAGATGAGTGTATTGTTATATACTTTGTCGACCATGGGATGTACATGCACTATCATTGTCTTCCTAAATAAACCCAAACGCCGCTTTTGACTAAAGTCTGTCCTTATCACAGCTAGTAGCAACCAACAAGCCATCGACCGAACGCAACAACCGACACCTGCACAAACTACATCCCAGCCGACTACCGCGATCCCAACAACATCAACAACAACAACAACAACAACAACAACTACACAGAGGCCAACAACAACACCTCTGACAACACCAACACCAACAACCAGTCAACCACCAACAACAAGAACTACAACCGCTGCCGTATCGCTACGTATGTATCAATAAGAACCCATTGAGTTTATCCAATGAAATTACCTCTGACATATCATGGAAGCCTCAATGTTATATCTTGCAAGGCTACCTTCGTTGTACTTTCGTTTTCAAATGAAAATATAGAATACAATATGTCTAAACAGTCGTCTTAATTGACAGAGGAAACGATAATATATCACTACTTATGATTTCGTTGTAATGATTATAGAAATTTTAAAATGTATCTCTCTGTTCAAGATCACGTAATTTGTGGAAAGTTGTCCACCGTGTCCGAGGTAGCCAATCAAGTAACGATGCAGCATGCATCTGCCGTTCAGTGCACGTCCGGGAACCAGACGTCGCCAGAAGCCTTCACCTTGTCCAACTGTAACCTTGCTGTTCCCGCATTCTGGAAACAAGGCCTTAATGTGAGTATGTAACGAGGCTTTTTAAACTATTAGATCAAAAAACGTGCATTTTAGCGCTCTGGAAAGTTCAAGGTCTTAGCGTTGGTATGCAACGAGGTTTGTTTCATTTAATCTCAACTGTTAGATCAAGAAACGTGCATTTTAGCTGCTCTGGAAGAAAGGTCTTAGCGTTGGTATGCAACGAGGTTTGTTTCATTTAATCTCAACTATTAGATCAAGAAACGTGCATTTTAGCTGCTCTGGAAAAAAGGTCTTAGCGTTGGTATGCATCGAGGTTTGTTTCATTTAATCTCAACTATTGAATCAAGAAACGTGCATTTTTAGCTGCTCTGGAAAAAAGGTCTTAGCGTTGGTATGCAACGAGGTTTGTTTCATTTAATCTCAACTATTTGATCAAGAAACGTGCATTTTTAACTGCTCTGGAAAAAAGGTCTTAGCGTTGGTATGCAACGAGGTTTGTTTCATTTAATCTCAACTATTAGATCAAGAAACGTGCATTTTTAACTGCTCTGGAAAAAAGGTCTTAGCGTTGGTATGCAACGAGGTTTGTTTCATTTAATCTCAACTATTAGATCAAGAAACGTGCATTTTTAACTGCTCTGGAAAAAAAACGTCTTAGCGTTGGTATGCAACGAGGTTTGTTTCATTTAATCTCAACTATTAGATCAAGAAACGTGCATTTTTAACTGCTCTGGAAATAAGGTCTTAGCGTTGGTATGCAACGAGGTTTGTTTCATTTAATATCAACTATTAGATCAAGAAACATGCATTTTTAACTGCTCTGGAAAAAGGTCTTAGCGTTGGTATGCAACGAGGTTTGTTTCATTTTATCTAAACTATTAGATCAAGAAACGTGCATTTTTAGCTGCTCTGGAAAAAGGTCTTAGCGTTGGTATGCAACGAGGTTTGTTTCATTTAATCTCAACTATTAGATCAAGAAACGTGCATTTTTAACTGCTCTGGAAAAAGGTCTTAGCGTTGGTATGCAACGAGGTTTGTTTCATTTTATCTAAACTATTAGATCAAGAAACGTGCATTTTTAACTGCTCTGGAAAAAGGTCTTAGCGTTGGTATGCAACGAGGTTTGTTTCATTTTATCTAAACTATTAGATCAAGAAACATGCATTTTTAACTGCTCTGGAAAAAGGTCTTAGCGTTGGTATGCAACGAGGTTTGTTTCATTTAATCTCAACTATTAGATCAAGAAACGTGCATTTTAGCTGCTCTGGATAAAAGGTCTTAGCGTTGGTATGCATCGAGGTTTGTTTCATTTAATCTCAACTATTAGATCAAGAAACGTGCATTTTTAGCTGCTCTGGAAAAAAGGTCTTAGCCTTGGTATGCAACGAGGTTTGTTTCATTTAATCTCAACTATTAGATCAAGAAACGTGCATTTTTAACTGCACTGGAAAAAAGGTCTTAGCGTTGGTATGCAACGAGGTTTGTTTCATTTTATCTCAACTATTAGATCAAGAAACGTGCATTTTAGCTGCTCTGGAAAAAAGGTCTTAGCGTTGAAATGCAACGAGGTTTGTTTCATTTATTCTCAACTATTACATCAAGAAACGTGCATTTTTAACTGCTCTGGAAAAAAGGTCTTAGCGTTGGTATGCAACGAGGTTTGTTTCATTTAATCTCAACTATTGAATCAAGAAACGTGCATTTTTAGCTGCTCTGGAAAAAAGGTTTTAGCGTTGGTATGCAACGAGGTTTGTTTCATTTAATATCAACTATTAGATCAAGAAACGTGCATTTTCAACCGCTCTGGAAAAAAGGTCTTAGCGTTGGTATGCAACGAGGTTTGTTTCATTAAATCTCAACTATTAGATCAAGAAACTTGCATTTTAGCTGCTCTGGAAAAAAGGTCTTAGCGTTGGTATGCAACGAGGTTTGTTTCATTTATTCTCAACTATTACATCAAGAAACGTGCATTTTTAACTGCTCTGGAAAAAAGGTCTTAGCGTTGGTATGCAACGAGGTTTGTTTCATTTAATCTCAACTATTGAATCAAGAAACGTGCATTTTTAGCTGCTCTGGAAAAAAGGTTTTAGCGTTGGTATGCAACGAGGTTTGTTTCATTTAATCTCAACTATTAGATCAAGAAACGTGCATTATTAACTGCTCTGGAAAAAAGGTCTTAGCGTTGGTATGCAACGAGGTTTGTTTCATTTAATATCAACTATTAGATCAAGAAACGTGCATTTTCAACCGCTCTGGAATTAGGTTTTAATGTAAGTATGTAAGGAGGCTTTTTTAAATTTGATCTCAACTATTAGATAAAAGAATGTGCTTTTCTAGCGTTCTGGAAATAAGGTTTTAATGTAAGTATGCAACGAGGCTTTTTTAAATTTGATCTCAACTATTAGATCAAGAAATGTGCTTTTCTAGCGTTCTGGAAATAAGGTTTTAATGTAAGTATGCAACGAGGCTTTTTTAAATCTGATCTCAACTATTAGATCAAGAAATGTGCTTTTCTAGCGTTCTGGAAATAAGGTTTTAGTGTAAGTATGCAACGAGGCTTTTTTAAATTTGATCTCAACTATTATATCAAAAAACGTAATTTTATATTTTCTGGAAACAAGGTCTTAATGTAAGTATGTAACGAGGTTTGATTTATTTGCCTTCTAGCAATCTAACTGTAATCTCACTGATAATGTTATCTAGAAACAAGGTCTAAACATGAGTATGCAACGAGACTTGGTTGATTTGACTCTGTCAAGTCTAAATGTTATCTTGCTGTTCATGCATTCTGGAAACAAGGTCTTTTGGGAGGTTCGCGACGAGATTTGTTGATTTGCCTTCGCCAAGTCTAAATATAATCTCACTGTTACTGCTTTCCCGAAACAATGCCTTAATGTGAGTTATGCTAAGAGGTTTGATTGATTTGATCTCAACTGTTACATCAAGAAACGTGCATTTTAGCGCACTGGAAATATGATCTTAATGTAAGTATGTAACGAGGCTTGATTGACTTAGCCTTAAGTATTCCAATTCAAAACATGCTTATCCAGCATATTGAAAATAAGATCTTTAAGTGTTTTGGCACGAGATTTGCTTGATTTGCCTTTGTCAAGTCTAAATGTATTCTTCCTGTTCGTGTTTTCTTGAAACAAGGTCTGAACACGAGTAGGCAACAAGGTTTAAATGATCTGCTTTCGCTTAGTCTAGATGTTATTTTACCGTTCTTGCTTTCTTGAAACAAGGTCTTAACGAGAGTATGCAACAATATTTGATTGGTCTGCCTTCGCTTCGCTAAGTCTACATCTTATTTCATCGTTCCTGCATTCTGAAAACAAGGTCTAAACGTGAGTAACAACGAGGTTTAATTGATATGCCTTCACCTTGCCTACCTGCACCTGCGTTTATTAAATTACAGTGATGTCTCGTTAATCCGAACACGGCCGGTCCCAACAAAATGTCCGGTTTACCGGATAATCCGGACTAATGACGCAGAGCATGTTCTTATATTCGTATACACATTAAGACATAAACGGTCTGCGTGCACGTGTATACTTATAACCCTTTAACAAACGCCAAATTGTCGACCGTCCCAAATTGAAAGAGTTTGCAGACGACATATCAAAATGTGATGGAATTCAAAGATAATCTTCTGATATGGCAGAAAACATTGTGGGAAAAGGAGAAATTTCTCATCACGGGCAATTTCTCCTCTACCCACAATGTTTTCAAAAGTCGTCTGCAACAAACTGGTCAAATAATTCGTTCCCTTACAATTTCGTTCGGATTGCGAGGCATCCGGATAATCGGGGTTCGGATAAACGAGGCTTCACTGTATTGTTGGGCCTAATGGTTATTCGTTTTGACACAACACTTTCGTTTCCAGCCACAGTCGTTTCTCTAGTCAATTAATGTATGATCGCGGGATTTAGATTTTGACGTCATGAGGGGAAGCCATTGCTGCTACAACTATCATGTTACACCAAATGACATTCCTTCATAATGACGACTCGTTATGACGAACCTGTACTAAGCGACCAAAGAAAAAAGCCGTGTTTTTTTTAAGTTAAATTGCTCGTGACGGGCATTCATGTGTATTATTCATGGTTGACCAGTCCCACTGTCACGATTTGGTCCTACGTGACCCAGTGGTTAAGGTTGGCGACTTGCATCTCGGGAGTCTTTGGCTCGAGCCAAACGCTAGAACCGTTGGTGTGTTCTTTGGCCAAACATTTCAGAGCCCTAGTCTGGAACTTGTAAATCTCAGAAAAGACGTGGTATAATTGAACAATGTTTATACGACATTAACCCTTTTAGTGCTGAAACAAACTTTATGCTAATGCAAACAGGTTGGATGAAGACCAGCCGCAAAGCAAATTGGCGGCTGGCCAGTGATCTAAAATGTTTGCTACATTAAGTATCTTTCCTCATCCAAATAAAGCAGAAAGCTAAGGTTTTGGAAAGCAGACGGCACAGAAATCTATTTTGAGAAAATGACCCAATATTCAAAGGGTTAAACCCGTATTAAGAGGTTTGCTTGTATTGTGGTGTTTATATTACAGGTAATGCAGAACTGTCTGACTGTACCCAAGTATAGCCCAATAGCCGTGTTTGAAGCAACAGGCTATGTGTCTTCGCCCCAGACGATCTCTGGTGTGTTTCTGGGCTGTACCACTACGCATGACGGTCTTAAGGTTCGAATTTCTTTGTTTGAAAGCGGACGAGAAGTTTTTTTCTTCTAAGGTTCCCTTAGTCAATGGTGCCCAAATCTTATGTTACCGCAATTACTTATTGGGTTTTTAGAAACAATGTGGCAAAATGCCAAGCAGTGGTTTATCTTTTTAACTTTTCCTACCTAATAACATATAGGAAAAGTATTTGCTATCGGTTTCTTTAGTCTGCCTTTCTTTTCAATTATGGCCAGTCACAAGTACGGACAAAAAGATTTACGCCGGTTTTTAAAGAACTTATCGGTTATTTCGGATCATCTTCGAGTAAAATCCGGAACAATGCATCATATAAAAAAGTTCGGCAAGAAATGAAAGAATATAGAGATACTATAAGATACAGCTTTTTTGAAAGTGCCAAGGGTATTAGTCAGCCATTTCGTCTTTTTTTTATGGTTTATGGTAAAGTTTTCTTAACTTTTCCCTGTACTTTCGTGTACGCTTACCCATCATGGCATTTCTGTTTAAGGTAGAATACCCATAATTTTGAAGCTATTTCCTTTATCGGATTCCTTCGGTCGTTCCCGGTATACATCGGTCGGGGTCCGGAACTATTCGCTTTATAGCTAATAGTTCCGGCCACGATCGATGTGTACTGAAAATGACCAAAGTAAGACGACGAAAGAGTTTCAAAATGGCGGATTATGGGTATTCTACCTTAACTATCTAAGAGAAAATGACAAATGACCACAATAATATGTGTGGAAACTATTGTGGCACAGACGTAATTCGCAATTTCTCTTATCGCAACTGAGCTTTCTTAAAGGCCCATGCAAGGAGCCTTATGTCATATCAATCTATAATGGTGGGTTAAGTTTTGGTCGGATTGAGATAGTTACAAATAAAAAAGCAAAAACATCACCACAACTTAACCGTAAAAGCCAACGAGAAATAACCCAGATTTGACAGTTCAATAATTCAGATTGCCTTATTCTTCATCTGACCTAGTCACGTGATACACACATCTTTTAATCGACCAATCGGAATTCGTTATTTTAGATACATAAACCATCAGATTGTTGATAAGCATGCTTGAATTTAAGACAACTATATTTCAAGCACAAAATAACTAATGTTGAAGGAATTTATTAAAAAGAGTATCACAACATACATAAAAAGATTTCCATGACTTTAATGATCATAATAAAAGAACCCATATATTTTTTCATCAATTTAGTCGTTCTCATTTCCTTTCCTGTGCCTTGAAATCTTTTACTGAAGATGATTTGAAACTCAAAAACGATTGGAAAAGAAATTAGTGCACTCGGCACCTCATTTCGAACTTTGAGACTATTCAGTAAGAAATTTAAGCAGACGACAGCGATAAAAGACGACCAATTAGTTCCATTGTTATCTATGATTACAGATAGCGGAGCAGAAGTGTGACTCGTTTCCTGACATACATACCTTGATGGTTGGAGGAACGGTCGACCTCGATGCGTTCCATGTCGTCGTGTACTAAACCGGAATGAACCAGAATTTGCAGACGATTTTTAAATACAAAAGATAGACATACTGTGTCTTCTTCTTATAAAACAGTATTTTCAAATAAACCATAATTTGCAGACGATATTTCAAGAGTTTTATGGTAAAACTTACTTTGTCCTCTTGTACTGAACCTGTTTGAGAAATAAAGTCAGAATTTGCAGAATTGTAGACAATTTCTTTAGGAGTTTTATAGCAAAAGATACTGTGTCGTCTACTTCTAAAACAGTATTTACAAATAAACCATAATTTGCAGACGATATTTCAAGAGTTTTTATAGTAAAACACACTTTGTCGTCTTGCTCTGACCCTGCTTTAAAGATAAAGTGAGAATTTGCAGAATTTGCATTCAAGAGTTTTAAACCAATACATACTGTGTCATCTACTTCTAAAACAGTACTGACCGATAAACCATAATTTGCAAGCGATAATTCAAAGGTTCTAAAGCAAAACATAATGTGTCGCCTTGTTCTGAAACATTCTTGTGCTGAACCTAGTTGAGAAATAAAGTCAGAATTCTCATACGATATGTCAAGAGTTTTATAGTAAAAACCTACTTTGTCGCTGTTACCAAACAGGTGTTTCGGCGCAGTTTTAGAATTCAAACAATAGCATATAATACTTTAAAGTTGACACAAAAAACTCTTCTACATGTGTGTTGATCATCATAAAAATGATATCGTTGTCGTTGTAACGGTTTCTGCTCCAACAATTTGCATACAGTACTTTAAAATACTGATCTATGGAATCTTGACATGTTGATTATCATAATACAAAAAGGCTCTTATCTATGTAGTGGTTTTTGCTTTAACAATCTACTCAAAACACTCCAATATGTTGATTTTCATAAGAAACATAGGAATTACATATTAGGTGTAAATGAAAATTATGAAAAAACAAAACAAACGAACAATAAAAGTAGCTAAATCACTACGGTTAGAAATTAAACGATGACAACGTGGTTTTATGTGTTTCACATACACAGAGTTCGTAGAGGAGCACCTTATAGGAATGGCGGCACAGTTTAAAATATATCGAGCTCCCAATCCCGAATCCAGAATCATTATTTGTTACACACACAATGGGATGAAGGGCAATTTGGGGGAACGGTGGCACAATTCATGATGCACCAAGCATCCATGCCAGCTGTGTTGGCGTATGCTCCCGTAGCTCTACATCCTGAATCTGATGACGTCGCTGAAGTAGTAGGAGACGTTGTTGAAGTTGAAGTCGACGTTGTGGTTGGCAACGTTGCTGAAGTTGACGTCGACGTTGCGGTTGGCAACGTTGTTGAAGTTGAAGTCGACGTTGTTGTTGTTGTTGAGGAGGACGACTCACCTTTTTAATGAGAAAAGTGTTTCGTGAACTAAATACTGTGTGTTGGATGTGTAACGTTTGTTGAACGTTTATGCAAATTAGGAACCTAATGGAGAGAACATGCTGGTATATAAATATATATGAGCCGCGTCATAAGAAAACCTGCCTTAATGACATTGATGACGTTCTTGGAAAATCCACTTTGAAATGACGTCATTAATGACTCGAGAATGCGCGGAATTTTTAAAGTCGGTGTTTACATTTTCGAAATGTGTTTTGATCTGGATAAATGATATATAATGGAGAAAGAACTTGCTGTAAGTATAATTTCAATTGTTATCTTGAGTGGCAAATGCAAGCTTCAGAGAAGTCTGGTGTTCGTTATAATTTTAGAAAGAAAGATTAATGCCTATTGAACCAGGTCCATCACGTACGCTATTTGTTACTTTTATTTACATAACATAAACATTAGATCTATTGCGAGGTAAACTTCGCCAACGAATCTATTTCAATAAGGTACATCTAAATGCGTTTCTTTTATGAGACAAACAAGCATAATATTTTCAACGCAGTGCTTTACAACAGACTGCTAGACTTAATAAACAATAGTTATGTAAAATATTACTATTGCGTTATAGATCTGATAGATTGTGTTGGTGATTATCTACACTTTACTTTAGCATAAAACTTATTAAAATGGGAATTTGATCAAACTTTAATGAGATTAGTATTATATTTATTTGTTATAAAGTAAATCGTTATTCGAGTAAAAATGATGAGTCATCTTGTCATACGTGACTTCGAGAATTAATAAGTATAAATATTTACTCCGTAAAATCTACGAAGCCACGGTGGCGCATTTGGTTGGATACGTAACTCAAGTCACCACGTGTGCCGGAGAAGATGGGTCACAGGTTCGAATCCCCATAAGACCCACTCTTTTATTTTCAAATCACAATGATACATCAATCTCTTCTGTAAACTTATATTAGTTAAGGAACCGATTTCATTGTTTTTACAATTCAAAGAATGATAATTAATAAACAATCGTTGAAAGTTTTCTTGTATTATTTTACATTACAATCATAATGAAGCATATCAAAGATGCACTTTAAGGCTGTATAGGGCAATTCAATGAATACATTGCATTTTTCATTTAGGAATTGGAGAGTATTTTGTCGGAACATTTTGGACAAACCCCACTGAACACTCCTCACGCTTCTCAAACAAGCGATGTATCTTCGGATGAGGAAGACGACTGTGAAGAGAGCGCCATCGTGAATGTTGATGATGTAATTGGAGGCCGGGTTCGGGAGTATGTAGATGATCAGACACCCGACTTCGATCAGTCTGAGGAGGAATATGAAGACGCAGCAGAAACCAGCGACCAAGACACTAAAGCAATTAGAAATTTCCTCAAGGACGGATGTGGCTGCAGGTTGGAATGTAATGCGCCACTAAACCATGCACAACTATTTGATCACATAATGAGTGTGCGTGAAATGACGCGGGAAGAGAGGGAACTATACGTTATGGGAACACTAGACGACTGTGACCCGGAGTCTACCAAGCGTGGTAAAAAGAGACAGCGTGTACGACACGTTTTTCGTTTTAAAGGTCGAGTTGTATGTAAAAGGACTTTTATGCTAGCCTATGACATAGGAAGGGTTGCTCTGGCTAACATCCTTAGGCATATGGCAGACCATGGTATAGTCCCCAGACAGCATGGCAATAAAGGAAAGACCAAGCACAATGCCTTAAAGTTTGAAGACATTCAACGAGTAGTTAAGTATATCACAAACCATGCAGACATTAATGGAATTCCACAGCCAGCAGCACCGCGTGGAAGAGACAATATACCACCAGTATATCTCAGTGCAGACACAACCAAATGTCAGCTCCATTCCGATTATGTTGCCGCCAGTGCCGATTGTGATCCACCAGTAAGGACTGTAAAGCTGAGCTCGTTCAAGACTATATGGCTGACCTGTCTCCCTCACATAAAGATAGCGTCTCCGAGGGATGATGTGTGCGCAACGTGCGAAAAACTGAGGAAGAAGTTGACAGACGCGGTGGAAGAAGAAGAAAAACTGGTGGCATCAACAGAGATGAGGGATCATGTACTGAAGGCACAGAAGGTGAGGAATCTTAACATTTCTTTCTTATTTCTTCTTAACACATGTATACTGGAGTGCTACTTAAAAAAAATGAATTATTTTATACCTGTATACACTAATCGAGAATTTTTTGAAAGGCATTGTGCAATGTTGTTCAAGTACTCATGACTTCAGACATCTGTTGGCGACGTGACTGCAGTTTTATTGTCTAAAAGACTTATAGGCACACAAATATAACTAAGAATGATTATTTCATATGTATAGCAATATAAGTATAATTTTGTTTTAGGAAAGAGATATCTACAATGGATGTATACGGAGGAGCATCGAAACGAGAAACCTTCCGGCTGATGAACGTTACACACACTATACGTTTGACTTCAGCCAGTGTGTGAGCCTTCCGCATTTTTCTCGCCAGATGGGTCCATTGTATTTCCTGTCCCTCCGAAAAATACAGATATTCGGCTTCCGTGTAGACGGCGATCCTGTGCAAGAGAACTTTCTCGTTGACGAAGGTGAAACGATAGGTGGAGCTGGCGGAGACACGCACGGCCCAAACTCGGTAATCTCCATGGTAGATTGGGCACTGGAACAAAGGAACCAGGAGGGTTCATCGTTCGCAATACATGCAGACAATTGTCCAGGTTTGGAAACCTCTAATTTCATTTGAATAAGAATAATAAAAACGTTTTTCTTTAAGAAAATGCACACATCTTTATCTTAATTATGTGTCATTTTAAATCGATGTTTAAATACTTATTAATTCAAAGGAAATAGTTCACTTAGAATTATATGGACACAATTTGATATTTGGTCAAATAATATTTTCTATAATTGCAACGAAAATATATGCAATTGTTTCATACATGTAGCTTTAGTCCGACAATTATCTTTCATTTGAACTTTATTTAACGGATTCAGCAATATGAGATGCTATATTTTGTATATGACGAATTGTATATACCATGCTTAATTTGATTATAGGTCAAAACAAGAACAAATATGTGTTGGGATATCTTGCCTGGCGAGTGATGACTGGACAAAATACAAGTCTCGAATACCTTATGCAGATTCCAGGTAATAATCAAGAAGTATAAAGAATCAAGAAAGGAAACTTTTCTGTTTCGTCGTTTCAATGTGTTTGATACACAATTTCTCATACTTGGTAGTTATCTTGTGACATAAACTTTATAAATTACAGTTAAATAAGGTGGAATTTCGTAGTGTATAGTACATCCTTGTTTTTAATTTATGAACTTCTTACATAAACAAATGCAGGAACAGTCAAACTCTATACTCAGATGGGTAAAATAGCTGTCAAACCAACACCATGACGCCGAAAATTGCGATAATACAGTCCGATAAAAGTCCCCTTTCACGTTGTATGGCCTCGTAAAATATGAGGTATAAGACTCTTTTTATACACCCTCACAATCAAAGTGCATTTTTTTTTTCAGGGCATGCACGATGCCTAATAGATGGTGGCTTTGCCCACATAAAGAAACTTTACAGGAGATCCGACTGCGTCACATTGAGTGAGTTAGAGGCTCTGGTAAACCGTTCTTCGAGGACCAACCATGCTGTCAGATACCCACAATGGCAGTGGCGGGACTGGAAGACCTTTCTATCGCAGTATTTCAGATCGCTGAACGGGATTCGGTAATAATCTTTTTTTTTAAATTTACATGTCACTCTATCTAATACCAAACTTTCACACACAATATCAACATGAATTTATTCTGTTTAAATTCGCATACTTATTCAAATACATGACTTCTCAGTAAGAATTTAAAGTAATGTGATTTAGTTATATTTATTAATGATATGCTGATTCTTGTTGTTTTGTATTCCAGGAAGTACCAGTATTTCCGATTTTCTGCGGAAGACCCTGGTGTAATTACGGTAAAGGAAAGTGGGGCGGCGCCAGAGATAAAAGTTTGCATTTTAAAGGAGGCGAGATTCCGGTTCGAGAATGCAACCAGACCTGAGCCTGTGCCCTGTCAGGGTTTGAGTGTTGAAAGACAGAATTACTTATATAAGTCTGTGCGGCCTTACATCCGCCCTACTCTTCAGAACCAATTCTGTATTCGCCCCGAAGAGACCTAATTTGGGTTGATCTTTATTTGTTTGATTGATAACACATGTTTTTTTTCTATATTTATGTCGTAATTATAACCATGTTCTGCATATTGATTACTTTGTTAATTATGTAATTCCAAACCAAAACACACCATAAATGAAAACTATATGTTTCACTTAATTTGGCACACATACAGTTCTTGCAATATTACTTACATGCTTAGAGTACACACGTGCGTCAAATTAGTGAACGTTGGCACTCAGCTTGACGCGACGTTTTTTATTCTCTTTTTAACGTTCTGATGTAAAAAGACCAAGCGTCTATAAAACACTATATCTCAAAGACTACATATTTTTTTAAAAAACGGTTTTCAGCGCCGAAATCTTCTGTGATTCATCTATTATAGTAAGTGAAAATCTCAAATTCTCAAAAAATGTCATTAAGGCATGTTTTTCCGTGACGCGGCTCATATATATATATATATAACACAACCGCTCAGTGAACGACAGTGTTTTTCACTGATCGGATGTGTTTGTGTCTTTGAGAGGTTCATTTGCTCGGTTCGTTACATTGGTGGCAGCGGTGGGACTAAGACTTCTCCTTCTATCGGAGTTGCCTTCCCCACGCGTTTCCCAAGGGCCAAGACTCGGGACGAGTCTTCTCGGAAGTGGGAGTTATGTAACGTTCGTTGAACGTTTATGCAAATTAGGAACTAAATGCATTGTTTGAGAGAACATGCTGGTATATATATATAGACAACACAACCGCTCAGTGAACGACAGTGTTTTTCACTAATCGGTTGTGTTTGTATCTTTGAGAGGTTTATTTGCTCGGTTCGATACAGATAGAAAGATCATGGGTCCAGCATGGCTTAGTGGACGAGGTGGTCAAATACAAACCCAGGGGTACCGGTTTGGAGCCGCATCGGCGCTGCTGGGTTCGAGAGCTTGTCATTTAGTGAGTCACCTAGAGCCCTAGCATAAGGTCTGAGACCACTTACGAAGAACCTACGGGTTGTGATACGCAAAAGTAGACCCAATTAGGAAGTTTGAGTTTCGACTTCTAGTTTTGCTAGTGAGAGATGAGCTGATAGAACACTGACGTCTTTCTTGATGACTATAGATGATAATCCTGTAATGCTCTCCAAGTTGGTTTTGACTGCCTATTGCAGGAATATCAGTTTCGAATGCATAAACATAAAAACCGGTTCCTCGGCCAGCTTGTGTACTGATTTTCGGACGGTACTAGTACATTTGCTCTTCTTAGAAAAAATTGAGACGATTGAGGTGTCCATTTGTTTTGGTTTTTGAGAGTTTAATGGACAAACATTGTGTTTCTGTATATAGTTAAATGTAGAAAACAATATTCTTAACTCAACAGACTCTTGAAAATATGTGATTTAACATTGGAGTCAAAAGAAATTCAATATCTTAAAAGTGACAGGCGTATGACAATTGTATGCACGAACACCAAAAAGTCGTAATATAAATGAAATATTGTTGAAATGACATTAAAGAGAATAGATTCATGGACAGACAGACCTACAGATGGACAGAAAGACAGACAAACACACCGTCAAACATCCAGAAACGAGTATGCTTACAAAATGTACGGGCTGTTGAGTACATGTATAAGGTCCCTCTCCACGATGAAGAGTCAAGCATCGCAACATGACTGAATACTTTGATACGTAAATGATACTTTGATATATTGAAACTATATCCTACATCTAGGTTTAGCACGATACTGGTGTGACTCTTAAATATTTACTTCTTGTGTACTGATGGGCCTATGGCCTTATGTATCAATAAAGTATCTATCTAACTGAAATAATGTTGATGTGATGTAAAGCTCCATATAAAAAAATCAATTCGGATTTATAAATATAAAAAGCATACTCTCCAATCTGAGAAACGAATGAAACAAACTTACCTTCGTCATCTGATTGCCCGCATTGCCAAGACGCTAATGTGTTCAGGTCTGCGATCGAGGTCGGGTTTCTCATCCAATCAAGCATCTGCTTGACCGTGACCACGTATACGTCATCAAAGTCGGCCATGAGCTTGTTCAGAAACTGTCGTGTGGCTTCCAGATTGTGTGGTCTATTGACGAACCAAGCCGCGTGCATGTTGAGGCCAAACGGAGCCCTTGATGTGTTGTAGTAGGACATGAAGTTGTTCCACAGGTAGTTGAACGCCTCGTCTGTGTCGCTGGGCGGGAAGGTACACCCATCCACGTAGGCACACGGGTATGCGTTGTTGTTGTCCATGAGGGATACGACCGGTACCGTCCAGAAATCCGTGATTGAAGTGTTAACTGGACACGGCTGTATTCCACAGTTGTACGGCCATCCGTTCTGCATGGTGAATGGCCATGGTTTGGGGGAGTCGAGGTCCACAATGGTGTACGTCAGCGATATGTCGTATGTGTATCCTAACGCCTTCAGAATGGTCGGCTGATTCTCACCAGCAGTCTTTAGAAACGGACTACGCCAGCCGACGATGTCCCCCACCGGTACGCCAGCATTTACGAGATTCTGCCTCTGGTCCGTCGCCTCCTGTTGTAGAATAGTATCGTTGTCGATACTCGAATGGGTCACACTGTGAACTCCGATCTCGTGACCTTGATCGTAAAGATGTTTGACCTTGGCGTAGTCCGTGTAGCCATGGGAGACGTAGAGCGACATTTTCATTCGGCATCCGTTCGGATTGGTCCTGTTCGCAGAGAACAAGTCGTCGTAGAAGTTGGCGACTTGCGCCGTCACGGCATCGTCGAAGCCGAAGAACACCATCTGCGGGATAAGGTTGGTCGCCATCGGGTGTGTGAAGGTTGAATTAAAACATGCCGGAGTCTGGCAAGTCGTTCCCTCAACACGCATTATTTGAGATAATGCCAAACATACGACCAATGAGGCGGCATATTGTCGAATTAGTCGGCAAAGCATCTTGAATGGAGTCTGCTTGTTTTTTTTACAGACGCTCTGAAAATTATGTCTGTTTGTTCTCCAGTTGCTCAAGATAGTGTGTCACCTAGTCCTCTTGTCGCTCAAAATGGTATGTTGTCTTGTTCTATAGTCGTTCAAAATATTCTGTCCTCTTGTGGTCTTATCGCCCAATATATTTTGTCCTCTTGTTCTCTTGTCGCCCAATAAATCTATTCTGATCAGTTGGTCTCTAGTCGCTTAAAATAGTCTGTCTATTTGTTTTCTCCTCACTCAAAATAGGGTGTACCCTTACTCTCTAGTCTCTCAAAATGCTCTGTCCAGTTGTTCTCTTCTCGCACAAAATATATTCTGTCCACGTGTTGCCTAGTCGCCCACAATGTGAAGCCCACTTATTCCTCTTATGTCCTCTACAACTTTCAGTTTAAGCGTCTTCTCAGTCGTTTAAAACTTTCAATGTGCGTCCTCTCATGTTGCACACAATGTTTGGTCGTTCATTTATGTCGATTATTTCGAAATGAAGAACGAAACTCCAAATACCCATGTTTTTATCAATAGAGAATGCGATTTGAAAATCAGCTAACCGTTAAATCTATTTTTGCACTCTACGTCGTGATAATGGTTTTGGATACGTGCACACTGGCGCACTTAGAAATTATATAAATGCATAAATGTTTAACACAAGCACGTTATGATCCTTTCATAACGTTGGTAACATGATTGAATTGATTTTAACCAATTACCAGACAATTACGACATTTACCAGTTTGTTGCAGACGCTCTATAAAAACATTGTGGAAAAAAGAGAAATTGCCCCTAACGAGCAATTCTTCATTGCCCACAATGTTTTCTGCCCTATCAAAAGATTTTTTTTTTAATTTCATGACATATTGAAATGTCGTCTGCAAACTCTTCCAATTTGGGACCGTCAAAAATCTGGCGTTTGGTAAAGGATTAAACTTTAGTTTAAGGCCTTGAATCTATAAATGTTTATGAAATACATCTATATATCATATATCTAATAATTGAATATTAGATCCACAGATATTAGACCCACCGACACTACTGCTGAATCGACTGCTGCAAAAAAAGAAAAAAAAACGTCAACAAAGTCGGTAAACATTATGTGCTTATTTATTAGCGGGAAACCCCCGAAAACACCTCCTCCAATCAGATGGATGCACTTGTCGGGTACGCATGTGTTTCTCAACTCCTTCCCGGTTGAAACCTATTTCAGCAGACGATACAAACGACAAGTCAGCAAGACGATAATATAACAGCCCAGAGGAGTCATCATTGACAAACACAACTATCGAAATCATGAAATCATCGTGACAAAATCAGACCAGCCAGGCTCGTACCTGCCTATACGCGAGTACGCGTCTGAATCTACATGATTCTGACAAACAAAGAAAATTAGGATTTTTTCAAAATAACAAAAACCTACTTCATTTATGTATAAGCTCTTGGCGCTTTAGTGTATTCTGTTTATCCCTTTCCTGATATAATGCTACATTAATGGCCCTGAAATCGCCTTGAATGCAGCGGATTGCACCATTATTTTCAAAATATATCAAGGAGCATGCCCCTGTACTCCCTTAGCTTGATCCTGAATTCACATTCATGTACGGCTAGCAACGCGCCAAGCGGCCCTGTTATAGGGAAACCGAAGTAATCATAGTTTTACGGTGCTTTGATTTATCCCCTACTTCATTTACGTCTTATATCTTATATGTTTTGTATTTGAAAAGAGTTTTCTAACTTAAGTTGTATACCTGCGTATAATCACGTACTTATATAAATTCTCAAGGACAAACCATACTCCGCTTTTCGCATATTCTTTGATAGATCTAGAACTATTTGAAATAATTATAAGTGTCCTTACGTTAAAGGCTGTATAAGTGTATCTTAAAGTTGTCCACCCCATATTCCATGATAGTCCTAGAAATATTTGAAATAATTAGAAGTGTCCCTACGTTAAAGGCTGTATAAGTGTATCTTAAAGTTGTCCACCCCATATTCCATGATAGTCCTAGAAATACTTGAGATAAACCATAAGTGTCATTACGTCAAAGGCTGCATGCGTGTTTCTTAAAGTTGTCGACCCCATATTCCATGATAGTCCTAGAAATACTTGAGATAAACCATAAGTGTCCTTACGTTAAAGGCTGCATGCGTGTTTTTTAAAGTTGTCCACCCCATATTCCATGATAGTCCTAGAAATATTTGAAATAATTAGAAGTGTCCCTACGTTAAAGGCTGTATAAGTGTATCTTAAAGTTGTCCACCCCATATTCCATGATAGTCCTAGAAATACTTGAGATAAACCATAAGTGTCATTACGTCAAAGGCTGCATGCGTGTTTCTTAAAGTTGTCCACCCCATATTCCATGATAGTCCTAGAAATATTTGAAATAATTAGAAGTGTCCTTACGTTAAAGGCTGTATAAGTGTATCTTAAAGTTGTCCACCCCATATTCCATGATAGTCCTAGAAATATTTGAAATAATTAGAAGTGTCCCTACGTTAAAGGCTGTATAAGTGTTTCTTATAGTTGTCCACCCCATATTCCATGATAGTCCTAGAAATACTTGAGATAAACCATTAGTGTCCTTACGTTAAAGGCTGCATGCGTGTTTTTTAAAGTTGTCCACCCCATATTCCATGATAGTCCTAGAAATACTTGAGATAAACCATAAGTGTCCTTACGTTAAAGGCTGCATACGTGTTTCTTAAAGTTGTCCACCCCATATTCCATGATAGTCCTAGAAATATTTGAAATAATTAGAAGTGTCCCTACGTTAAAGGCTGTATACGTGTATCTTAAAGTTGACCAACCCATATTCTATGATAGTCCTAGAAATATTTGAAATAATTAGAAGTGTCCTTACGTTAAAGGCTGTATAAGTGTATCTTAAAGTTGTCCACCCCATATTCTATGATAGTCCTAGAAATATTTGAGATAAACCATTAGTGCCCTTACGTTAAAGGCTGCATACGTGTTTCTTAAAGTTGTCCACCCCATATTCTATGATAGTCCTAGAAATATTTGAGATAAACCATTAGTGCCCTTACGTTAAAGGCTGCATACGTGTTTCTTAAAGTTGTCCACCCCATATTCCATGATAGTCCTAGAAATATTTGAAATAATAAGAAGTGTCCTTACGTTAAAGGCTGCATGCGTGTTTTTTAAAGTTGTCCACCCCATATTCCATGATAGTCCTAGAAAAATTTGAAATAATAAGAAGTGTCCTTACGTTAAAGGCTGCATAAGTGTATCTAAAAGTAGTCCACCCCATATTCCATGATAGTCTTAGAAATATTTGAGATAAACCATGAGTGTCCTTACGTTAAAGGCTGCATGCGTGTTTTTTAAAGTTGTCCACCCCATATTCCATGATAGTCCTAGAAATATTTGAAATAATAAGAAGTGTCCTTACGTTAAAGGCTGCATACGTGTATCTTAAAGTTGTCCACCCCATATTCCATGATAGTCCTAGAAATATTTGAAATAATAGAAGTGTCCCTACGTTAAAGGCTGTATACGTGTATCTTAAAGTTGACCAACCCATATTCTATGATAGTCCTAGAAATATTTGAAATAATTAGAAGTGTCCTTACGTTAAAGGCTGTATAAGTGTATCTTAAAGTTGTCCACCCCATATTCTATGATAGTCCTAGAAATATTTGAGATAAAACATAAGTGCCCTTACGTTAAAGGCTGCATACGTGTTTCTTAAAGTTGTCCACCCCATATTCCATGATAGTCCTAGAAATATTTGAAATAATAAGAAGTGCCCTTACGTTAAAGGCTGTATACGTGTATCTAAAAGTTGTCCACCCCATATTCCATGATAGTCCTAGAAATATTTGAAATAATAAGAAGTGTCCTTACGTTAAAGGCTGCATACGTGTTCTTAAAGTTGTCCACCCCATATTCCATGATAGTCCTAGAAATATTTGAAATAATAAGAAGTGTCCTTACGTTAAAGGCTGCATACGTGTATCTTAAAGTTGTCCACCCCATATTCCATGATAGTCCTAGAAATATTTGAAATAATAAGAAGTGTCCTTACGTTAAAGGCTGCATACGTGTTTCTTAAAGTTGTCCACCCCATATTCCATGATAGTCCTAGAAATATTTGAAATAATAAGAAGTGTCCTTACGTTAAAGGCTGCATGCGTGTTTTTTAAAGTTGTCCACCCCATATTCCATGATAGTCCTAGAAAAATTTGAAATAATAAGAAGTGTCCTTACGTTAAAGGCTGCATAAGTGTATCTAAAAGTAGTCCACCCCATATTCCATGATAGTCTTAGAAATATTTGAGATAAACCATGAGTGTCCTTACGTTAAAGGCTGCATGCGTGTTTTTTAAAGTTGTCCACCCCATATTCCATGATAGTCCTAGAAATATTTGAAATAATAAGAAGTGTCCTTACGTTAAAGGCTGCATAAGTGTATCTAAAAGTAGTACACCCCATATTCCATGATAGTCCTAGAAATATTTGAGATAAACCATGAGTGTCCTTACGTTAAAGGCTGCATGCGTGTATCTAAAAGTAGTACACCCCTCATGGAAAACTTGTATTTGCTTTAGTTGAATAATACATTGAAATGTAAGTCATGAAAGTATATATCATTTCAAAGGCATTCACTTAGCCACTTTTCCGACTTTATCTCATTTTAATTTATATTTAAAAAATGAATAACAATGAATTGCTTTATCAAACACTTGGTGATTGCCAACCATTAATTATAACGTTTCACATTGAAACTAAAGTTACAAATGAAAGGTGGCAAATAACAATCCAGAAATAATTCTATTTATATAAAACTTAGTTTTATAACGGCATTAACGTGATGTTAAATCTTTGACTGTGTTATTCTGACTTTTCTCATTCAGGGGTGGAATACCTTTAGGATTTATTGCTAGGGGGTTAGACCTAGATTCCACTTGTTCGATATCCGATAAAGCAATTTCATCAAGGAAGTGTTGATCAACAAACAACTAGGAAGTTTAATGGCTTGGTGAAAAGAGTATCAAACACAAGAATCAAATGACGTATCTTCCCTCTACACATCGTGGGGATTGTCTCTTTGTTTTTTTTGTTTGTTTTGTATGGTGTTTAACCCTTTCTCAAACAATAACGACATTTGCCCACTTTGTTGCAGACGACTTTAGAAAACATTGTGGGAAAAGGAGAAATTGCTCGTGACTAGCAATTTTTCCTTTTCACACAAAGTTTTCTGCCCTATCAGAAGATTATTTTCCAATCTCATCACATTTTGAAATGTCGTCTGCAAACTCATTCAATTTGGGACAGTCGAAAATCTGGCGATTGGGAAAGGGTTTACGCCGTGGAAACAATTCTTCACTTATGTTACGGCTTTCTTGGACGGACCAGTTCTAGGCTTTTAGGGCTCTGAAGGGCCTTGCTAAAGGAAAATCCCACGAATCCAGTAGTATCGGCGGGGCTCGAACCCGACGATCGTTTCCCTTGTATGATGGTTCCATTTAGTTTTCAACTAAGCCTAATGTCTTGTCAGACTATCTGCTCTCGTCGTCTGCTCTTTACATAATCGTATACGTGCATATTTAGAGACGATTGTCCGATGATTGCATACAGTTTTCAAATACCATTGAGCTCAGTTAGTAGCGTGCCCGACTTGGAACACAGGGTCCCGGGTTCGAGACTTTTAATGGAATCAGTGTGACATGATTTATGCACTTCCTACCGGTAATCAGTTATGCTCATATGGGAAAGGAGTCAGTGTATTGGAAAGTATATTGTAAAGTACTTAAAAGAAATTACTAATTACAAGGTTACTTGTTTCGCATGAGTTTATTTTATTCGTGCAGTGTCACCATTAACCCTTTCGTCTTAAAATGTTATATGGATGATATTGTTGACAGTGTTGGACTTGGTTTGAATGGTATAATATGTATTTGTATTGTGTTTACCGGAATAAAGTACTTTGAGTATTGAGGGGTCACGTTTCTGTGTCTTCTATTTACCCTTCAAACTATGATACAATACTTATGGCTAAAAAGGGTCACGAAAACCAAAGTGACAAAATGACAAATTGCTCTTAAAGAGCAATGTATCCATATGCCAACAGTATTTTCAACCTTATGAAAAAAAAAAGATGAAAATATATTTTCTTTTCTTATGTCGTTTGTCGTTTCTTTCAATTTAGACGAGTCTTAAATTCCCACTTATGATGAAAAGTCTAAAACATGATCGTTCCATGCCGCAAAGGTGGTCAAACAAGATAAAGATAAGAAATCGACCTATATAACTTTCGTAAAATATTCTACATTCATAGAAGTATCCGAGGTTTACAAATTAAAAAGTCATTACATGATTTATGATAAAGTAAATCTTCCTACTTTTATTGACCATTTTAACGAGTACCAACAGTAAATAGAGTATTAGTGAAACGTGAGCTAAAATTCGGATCGCTTTTGACATAGTCCCGCCTTATTCGAACTGTTCCCATTTTCTTTATGGTCTTGGTTAGAAATAAGTGTCACAACACATAGACTGAATAGACTATATGACCAAGCCTTATCTATGCCCCACTAACATGTAGACTGTTTTATGTAGCCTCACCTCCAACAGAATAAAGTCGAAGCCATACGGACAGGATGAACAACATTACAGTATTGGTGTTAATAGTTTGTCTAGTTGGTATGAACACATCTTTTTTGTGTTTTCTTTTAATTTTTTTGCTCCCATTTTTAACAATTCTTGTCAACACATGTCAATGCTTCTTGTAACATTTTACCGTTCTGTTTCACCACATTTCCATCTCATTCTTTTTCATTGTTCAAACTTCTTTAAAACAAAAACCTCGCGGTCACTATCACTATCACAAGAAACAATAAGGAATTAAAAATAAAAACAAATTTAGACGGACCACTGCCGTAAATCTTTAAATTAGAGGTCCCTTATAAATGCGATTGCATTGATTGGCAAAACATCAATGCTATGCGATTGTCTTATCAAGAAGCCTTCATTTTCGGTGTAATGTGTAAGAACAAAAGTTTAATTGTATACCTCATATAGTTTAATACTTTTTCAAACTAATTGTGAAAATACTTAAAAATATAGAGAGCTGTAATTGTTTCAATGTGTAAACAATCGCTGAATTTCATTGGCTGACCAAATTGTTCCTATTATCAGAAGAACTATTAGCCCGTACGTATACCCCGAACTAGGATACTATCAAATAGTATGCATACACTTATTTCTATGCATATACTTTGGAAAATAGGCAAACGGACTGCATTCAGATGAGATGCTTTTTTTAGTGCCCATCTGCATGCAAACCGCTTCGAAAAGTAAATGGATTTATGTGAGTTATTCTTTTAATCAACTTTTATGCACAAATGCACATATCTATGTAGGTTAGACCTATCATGCAAGAGCAAAAGAAGTACACGTTTAGATAGTAGAAAATAAGATTGATCATATATATTGGATTATTGTATAATGTTTTATCTGATGTTATGCTTGTACATAATTATGGAAAATAAAAGAAGCCTTGCAGCTTCACCAAAAAAAGAAAAAAAGAAAGAAAAAAAAAGGATGCGGGTATGCATGTTCCAGTACCCCAGGCTAATCAACCAGATGTTAAAGTAAGGTACGAGGAAAAAACACACATTGGCAAAGAAAGATCGTTACGTTTAGGAACAAAACTATTACAATAAATTTCCTTTACGACAAACCCCCTGTTCCTTATAATTCTCTTTTTGATTTCAAACTTGTGTACCAGCGTTATAATATCTAGCACCAACCATTTTCAGGGTCAAGCACCGCCCAGCTCGTGACCCAGTTTCAGATCTGCGAGATGCAACAAATGCAGTTAAAGGGGATCGAGTCCGGAACCTCCTCCGCGGACCCGATCATGCAAGAAATCAGGGACTACTGCCTCAAACACGCGTATGTACAAGTAATATATCTAAAGTAGAATATCTGTACCTCGGACTTCTATTTGTCGAACTATTAAATACGTCAAAGAAAAAAATAATTCCCTAATCACATGTTCTTTACCTCTATGTCTTCATAATTCAGATATCTATATGTCGAACTCGCTCTCTATGTCGAACAGTAAACGTCAAGATAAAGAGATTCTACTGTAAATACTGAAAGTGGCTATCTCATTGATTAGGATTAAAAGGGACTCACAGAATGTGATATGTGGGTAAAATGGTTAAAACAAAAATGGGGTAAATGGTACGTTCCGAGCTGCTTTATACCATTGAGTCGATGGTGACGAGCGCTGTGTTATACAATTACATCGTGTCGGACTTTTGATTTTTGGCATTAAAGCTTTAATAATGTTGGTTCTGGGGGATTGTGTTGGTATGACAGTTACTTTTTCTTTAAAGGGTTTCATTTCTTTTTCATTTGAAACCGTTCTTGGAAGAATCGGTTGAAAATTTGACAAACTTGGACAAATCTGGGGCAAGTGTGCGTTTCGTGGATTAGGAGTTGGTTACCTTTAGGTACTATATAGTCGTACTATAGGACCATTTCAGAAAAATGGTTATTTTTGGTTTATTGATATGTATTGATGATGTTAACACGTTTTTAAATGTTGTCGTTTCATAAAAAAAAATTGAAAGAGAATAGTGTTTTAGGGTTGGAGGGGGTGACCATTATTCGCCCTTTCTTATTCTTCTTTTGTTTATCTTCGAATATCCACAACATGAACAGAACGGTTCCTTGTTTTTATTTTCAGATACGACAACATAGGTAATCTAGGCACTCTTGGTTAAACTACCAGAAAAGACAGCAGTGATCTGTATGATCTACTTGGGCCTTCATATATGGAAACAAATTGAAATAAAAGTGTAAAGATGGAAATGAAAAGCAAATACTTCGTTAATTTTCTCCACCTTTTCCACTTCATTTTCAATTATTACTATTGCAAATTGTTCTTTGTACCTGTACCCTCCCCCCCCCCAAAAAAGTCGCAGCTTGACATGTGTCATCGAAAAGATAACGACTAAGTACTTAAATTTAAACCCTAACTTAAGCTTAATATAAGTACGATTAACGTACCCGGCTGAGCATGATAGATGAATTTTGCTCCGGTGTCCTTTTCGTCGCTTCTTTTTTAACATTAATCGTTTCACTTTTAAAGTGTAGACAGAGTTTAGTTTGACTCAAAACCACTGTTGTGTTCTCCAAAGATAACGTCTTCATACTTTAACTTAACTAAACCCTAACATATATTTATAGATTAGCCTTGCTCCTGGCGTCACATTTCGAACATAAATCGTGTCACTTTAGACAGCGTTTAATTTGACTCAAAACCACTGCTAAACCCTTTCCCAAACAACAAATGTTCGACTGTCCCAAATTGAAAGAGTTTACAGACAACATTTCAAAATGTCATGAAATTGGAAAATAATCTTCTGATAAACCAGAAAACATTGTGGGAAAAGGAGAAATTGCTCGTCACAAGCGATTTCTCCTTTTCCCTCAATGTTTTCTAAAGTCGTCTGCAACAAAGTGGTCAAATATCGTTATTATTTTGGAAAGGGTTAAACAGTCTAACTTGTGTTAAGCAAGCACCTTTTTAAGCAGTCAACCTACCTTAAACAACCACTACAGAAAGTCCCATTGTTAGATTTATAGTGTACATGAATTTTTGTTAAACAGCCAACCTGTCTTAAACAGCCATTTTACTCTATCCCATAGGCTCGCCTCTTAACACAAGTTCGACTGTACTTAAGTTTGGGTAAAATGTTGAGTACGAGTTTTTTTCTGGATCACCACTTAACTTCGATGCTTACACTCATAATCAAAGTCGAGCAAGAAGTTTGAGTTTAAGCAAGATATGATATATAAGAGCGTTTCGAGAACACGGCAACAAAATGACCTCTTCTTCTGATTGCATGTTTATTATCAATCAAAAAGGATTGACATGTTAAAAATCAGTACCTTTTGTCAAATGTCTATATTTAGTGTTTGGGTCAGACTATACTAAATGTCTGTGTACTTTAGTAAGAAATGTCAATGTGGTTCACATTAAACCTTATAGTGCTGGAACGGAATTCATGCTTATGCAAAACACAGCTTGGATCTAGGCCAGCCTCCTAAGTAAATTGGCGGCTGGCCTGTGATCTAACCTGTTTGCTACTCTGCGTATCTTTCCTCATAAGAATTAAGCAGATCTTTAAGGTTTTGGAAGCAGACGACACACAAATCTATTCTTAGAAAAATCACCAAGCATTCTGAGGGTTAACTTAGTCCATTATCATTTTATCATTGTCCACGAACGAAACAATTAATCAACTTCACCATATTGGGTTTTGTGAATGATTTACTTTGTTTCAACAGCAGACGACAATTATGAAGTTTCAACAACCCTAAATACCTAATGATATTATGTTAGAAACCAGTTGGTACAGGTTATTTCTTTTCTCATTTAAGCCGCAGCGGTGTCTTGTATAAGCTTTTGAAGCGTAATTAAGAAAAGAAGCTTTTTTCTTTTAAGAAATATGGTAAATACATGCTTCAGCAATGGTATTTTTGGTAAAAATGTTGAATAGCGAAAAATATTAAGTTTTGACAGGAATTTATATCTGATATATATATAAATGACGGAGTGACTTTATATCGTAGAAAAGTATGTTGAGTGTCTATCGAAGGATCTCCTCACAGGACCAAACATGTATACTAATAACCTTTAAGATTAACCTTTAGTCTTTCAATAGGACTATATCACAGATTGAGATTTGTATACTTCAAAATAAATTGTCTTCTATGAATAAAAGTGTAAGCTTAATTCTACTGTTTTTTAGATACAGCCATTGCGTTCTATTGTCACTGTCCTCATATATGATTGCTGTATGTCTTGTAATCAATATTCTTGGTATAATGTGGTGTAACTTGGCATGCATGTCTTTGAGTAGTTCATTTGTGAGCATACGTGTCATTCTGTTTGTATGTATCACTCAAATGGTTATTGAATGTTTATTTTTTATGTTGTGTGTAATATGGACCGATGGCCTAATTAATTTATTAACATTATTGTATTGTATTGTAAAATGACATCATAGACCGGCCATAAACCGAGGTAATGAATGTGTTTATGTATGGATATATATATATATATATAAAAAGACATATTACCATTCATATTAGTAATAAATTAACATTATTAAAGTTAGGTAATTACAGTTTCCCAAACTTGACTCGTTAAATATATAAACTTACCTAAGTGACATAATATTTTTCTTTTCTTGATTGTTTAAAAATAGTTTGATTTTGCTATACGTAGGCCATGTATGATAGAACTTTGGTATCAGTTGCTTTCTCAAATTACGATTGAAAGGAAAAACAAGTGTAAAATGGTATTCGGTTTCTATAGCGCTTTACTGACACATTTTGCAGATCCCATTCTCTATAGGAGTATCATTATACCTTCCTGACTCTATCTCCAAATGATGAGAAGACAACGATGCATACTTTAACGTATCTATGTGACAGCGTAAAGGCATCATGGTTGTCTGAATTCATCGGATTTGTCCAATGGTAACACATCTGACATGACATGGAAGCCGCCATATTGATTCTTGCAAATCTGCTTTCGTTGTGCTTTCGATTTCAAATAGAAATGCCAAATGCAATTTCTAAACAGTCATCTAATTTGATTAAGGACACATAAATATATCACAACTTATAGTCTCACTATAGAGTTACAGACAAAAACTAGTGGTTTTAAATGATGTTCAACATTTCTTTTTACATTGAACTACTTGTACTTTCACTATTACGTATCTGTAGCGATATAGATAAAAGGAAAATAGTCATAGTCAAATCGATTAAGGACAGAGATACCATTCAGCGTGGGCGCTCATTAGGAGACGTGTTATTAGTCGGGACATTTAACCCAAAATTTGTAACTCAATACACGAGGTGTATCTCTCAGGTACAAGTGCTACAAGTGTTTTTCTGTGGAGTATCAAAGCTTATGTCTGAATAATTTAGGGTAGCCATACAAAATATCTGAATAATATAGGGTAGCCATACCAGAGTTGATAAAACGCAAGCCATCTCGTTCATATCGCATAATACCATTGGCAATTAAACTGATTTCATTCTGTGTTGACGATTTCGGAATCTATCATCTCGTTATATCTTGAAAAAATGGCTGCTGCTGCCGAGAAAGTTGCGGATCATGAATCATGTGACGATTCCGTTCAGGCCGAAAAAAACGTTTTGAAGACGAATACACATGCAGAAACTTGCGATGAGAAAGGCGCGAATTCTAGTTTCGGTTTCGAAACCAAATCTCGGAAAACGGATTTGACCTTGATCGTCGAAGGAAGGAGTCTGTACGTAAACAGGACAGTTTTGGAAATGGTCTCGAGCGTGTTTGAAGAGCTGTTTGAATCCAAGTTGAAAGACACGGACGAGAACATTGTGAAGATAACCGATGTGAACTACAGCGATTTCGTCGAATTCCTTGCGTGTATATACCCGTCCACATTCCATGAGGTAACGGAACAAAATGTAAGCAAGGTACTCCCGCTTGCTTTTCAGTATAGCGTCCATGGTCTACTGGCCAAATGTGAGTCAGTCCTTATGCAGACAGTCGATGGTGTATCGAAGAATGAAGGATACATCGTCCGGTGTATCAAAATGGCCAACAAGTACGGCATGCAGACCTTGAAACAACGCTGCATTGACGTGCTTGTTGAAATCCGACGTACAACAATCGCATCAGTGGACAATAATCTTGCTTTGGACTCCATTGATAAAATTGTTGTCTTTGAGGCATTGATGCCAAAACTTCGTTCGGATGCATGCAGAAGAATGTTTTTGATGGCCAATGCAGACTTGGATGCCATCGAGACGTTAAACTGCTTCAAAAATGCAAAATATCAAAAAGAAGAGTTAAAATTTCGATGGAGTTACAGCACTGAAGTCCGAATCAGTTCCTTCACCCAAGTCCTTGGCAGTCTTAAATCAGAGGTTTGGGGAACGAGATTTGACTGTGTTGTTAAGCATACCATCAGCAAGCTTGTAATCATGATCTCTCTTGACAAATCATCCCGCCTAGTTACATCACAAATTGTAGCGCTAAATTGTATAATCAAAAACCATTTACCTGGTAAAAAAAACATTTGTCAGCAAGCACAAGGTATTGTTAATGCCAACAAAAGTATAAGCACAAACATTGATCGTACAACAATTTCAGATCCCAAAGATGGGTTTAATTGGGACGGGGAGTATACTTGCATTCTACATCTTCTAGTGGACAAACCCTCAACATAGATGGAATGTATTTTTCCAATGCCGTTTAAAGGTGTTTGTTTACAGATATGCGGAAACTTAAATGGACATAAAATTTATATTTCTTTAACCCTTAGAATGCTGGGTGTTTTTCTTAAATTAGATTTTTGTGCCGTTTGCTTTCCAAATCAATAAATATCTGCTTAATGTTGATGAGGAAAGATACGCCTAGCAGCAAAAATGTTTGATAACAGGCCAGTCGACAATTCGCCAATTTACTTGGCGGCTTGGCCTGGATCCAACCTGTTTGTATAAAACTAAAGTTGGTTCCGGCACTATAAGGGTTATTCATATTTCCAAAACATTTATAGATATCTTTTGTCTTTTTGTTGTAGCATTTTGTATTATATACCAAAAAATATTGTGTATGTGTGAAGATGTATGAAGTAAATGTTCGCATGGCGACATTTATCTAAGAGTCCTGAACGTTAAATGGCGGGACTGATTGGTGAATTCTGTTTCGTATTAAGTTAAAAATGTGTATTCATATATTTTACTATTCTACACCTTATCATGTAACACGGTTAAATAAAATTTCTCAAGTCTTATGTATTGTCCGTTATTTGTTCTTCATATCTGCTAGAGCGTCAGCTTCCTATACAGAGGGTCACGGGTTCGAATCTCTGTCGGGTGAGGTAAAAACTACCGGGATTAGCCCGCGAGTCGGCGAGGGCACTGGTCTCGTATCCAGGAAGCAGGCATCGAGAGTGGCATTAAACAAGCTTTATAGAGCTTCCTTCACAGTCGATGTAAAACTAATAACGAAAAGAAAGAACGTGGTCATGTGTTTATATATATATACGTATGTACATATCAATACAATGTCAATCGTAACTATTCGGGTATTTCCGTGACCTGAGAAATACACCTTAACGCTGCCAATGCTTTAACTGTAAACCCTCTTGAGACAGGACATCAACATTCATCGAAATCTCGGCTCCGAAAGTTGTTCGAAGGCTAGATTTTCGAGACGCAGATCATTTTGGTATTGTGTATTACGTCGGAATTTGTTTGATTGCTCGAAAACCTCGTTTCAAAATGACCTTCACCTTAAAAATGTTACTATTTTTGGCAAACCGTGTTTGTGTGTGACAATGTCCCGACTCATAACACGCTTCCTGGGAGTGACTTTAGGTGTTTCAATCCATAAGGAAGTGTTGAACATAATTTTGAATCATTAAATTTTGTGGGTAACTCGTACTTTATGTATGGGAAATTATAAGTTGTGATAGATCTACATATCTGTTTCCTTTATCAATTTGAATTACTAATTTTCTTTTAGACATTTCGCTACAGACAACGTACTTATGGTGTCTGCATCCCTTCTTTGAATTATTCCATTTGATTTTACATCTAAGCAACATTTTTTCAGTTACATTACGACACGTGGATTATAAGAGATAGCTGAAGATCCCTTACTTATGAACCCTTAACGGCTTGTCAAAACGACAAGAATCATACCTGGCGCAGCGAGCTATAGTTACAACCACCAGAATTATGTTAACAGCATCAGTAATTAACCGAACGACTCCCTCTCATCAAAATTCAAATCATATAATAGATGTGCTAACATGTATTTATCCTATTAATTAAGGATGTAGACAGGTGAGGTTTTTACCCAACAGGCAATCTATTGTTTCGTTCGAAGGCCGATCATTATATGTCGCTATAGTAGTAATGTTGACAAAATATATACAGAGAGCTGTGGTACTTGTAACGTTATCTGATTACTAACAACCAATCTATTTATAGATTATACATGCAACTAACCGCTGTCCGCAGCAAGGCTTATCAGTCATTGATTAAACTCCAAAGCAACAACACGTTACCTCTTTGAGTTATCTATTGCGCCTCTCACATTAATGATTGATGCTGACCACATCATACATAAGTTCATACACACAAAACAGAGAACAAAACATGGTGTCAGAACTGGGATTTTAATTCATTTAATAACAATGGATTTTAGTGGAATCGCGCCTCCGTGTATGAACTGGGCAGACAGTAACTTGCCAGCACAATGGAAGCAGTTCAAGCGACATGCAGAGTTGATGTTCGCAGGCCCGCTTAAACGAAAAAGCGAAGCCGAGAAAACCGCATACCTCCTTCTCTGGGTTGGAAACAAGGGAAGAGATATACATGCAACATGGGACATTGAAGAAGAAGACAGACAAAAATTGGACACGCTATACCAGAAGTTTCAAGCTCACGTCGAGCCGAAACTTAATCCAATTTTTGAAAGATACAAGTTTTTCAATCAAGTTCAAGACGGTGATACGGTAGACGAGTACATCACCCGATTAAAGATATCCGCCAAGGATTGTGATTTTCCCGACCATGAAGCGATGATCCGCGACAGGATAGTTTTTGGGACTAATAGTGCTCAAATACGGGAAAAGCTCATAAACGAAGGAGCACAATTAACATTGGACAAAACAATACAAATTGCCCAATCATTTGAATATTCACAGCGACAATTGACGTCTAACGCTGAGCAGGACATTCACAACGTCACAACCGGGAACAGAAATGGCAGGAAGATTCGAAATAAGGGACATTCCGAGACGATATCACACAGGCAGAAAAAGACATGCACTAATTGTGGTAGAAAACATGACAGAAGCAGTACATGTCCTGCAAAAGGAAAACTTTGCAACTTTTGTGGGAAAACAAACCATTTCGCGAAAATGTGTAGATCCAGAAGATCAGTTAATGCTATTGATAATAATTTGTGTGAGTCTGACAATATGTCACACATGGATTTAAATGGAGATCAACACATTGATATGGTAAACAATTTTGCTTCTCTACCTGATCGTGCATTTGTAAACCTTTTCGTTGGCCCGTCCCTAACCCCTATCAAATTCAAGATAGATACTGGTAGCGCAGTAGTAGTTCTACCCCTGTGTCATTTCAGAAAACTAAATATAAAATGCCCCTTAGAAACCCCTGATAACCGACTTACCTCCTACACAGGAAACGCCCTTCCTGTGAAAGGAATGGTCAAGTTGATCCTGAAGTCAATCTGAGCACATCGGGTTTATCCAATAGAAAACACCTCTGAAATAATAGGGATGACGCCATATTGTTTCCCGCGAGAATGACGGCACTTTCTTTCGTTCCTAAAAATAGATCTTGACTGTAAAATCCAAAAAGTCGTTAAATTTGATAAGGGAAACAAGTATACATGTCACAACAACAGGTTCGCCATTTGGTATGAGTTACTGATCAAACGTGATTAAAAAGGTTGTCCAACACTTCCATACACATTGAACTACTTAACATGCACGCTTAGAAAAGGTGTTACCCGAAAAATTGTAACCCTACACTTATATCCGAGGTGTATTTCACAGCTCACGGAAATACCCGAAGAGTTCCGATTGCCCTGAAGTATAAACAGAGGGAAACAGAAACACTTTGTTACATTGTGGATAGTTCCGCTCCTCCCCTCTTGAGCCTCCAAGCATCTGTTGACCTTGGTCTTGTGACCTTAACATACTCTGTGGAAAATTCAAGATTACATCGAAATTAGACAAACAATTGATCATGCTTGAATTTGGGGAACTGTTTAAGGGAATTGGAGTTATTCCAGGGAAAGCAAAGTTGCATTTAAAAGCTAACGCTATGCCTGTAGTCAATGCACCAAGACGTGTCCCAGAAGCGTTACGCAACCGTTTAAAAGACGAACTCCTACGCATGGAGTCTGACGAAATTATAACTAAAGTCTCAGAACCGACTGACTGGGTAAATTCACTCGTCATAGTGGAAAAACCCAAGACCGGCAAACTTCGAATTTGTCTAGACCCGAAAGCATTAAACGATGCAATAAGACGACCTCACTACCCAATGCCTACTTTGGATGACGTGACGTCCCGACTGGCAAATGCTACGCACTTTTCGTCACTGGACATTACGCACGCATATTGGAATGTGAAACTTGAAGAAAAATCATCCTTTCTCACGACGTTTGGCACACCCTTTGGACGATATCGGTGGTTAAGATTGCCATTTGGTATATCAGCCTCATCAGACATATTTCAACAGAAAGTCAATGAAATATTTGAGGGACTGACAGGCGTGACTAATATTGTCGACGACATTTTGATACACGGAAGGACAAGAGAAGAACACGATTCAAACCTCCGTTCCGTATTAGACAGAGCACAGAGTAAAGGGATAAAGTTCAACCCTGAGAAATGTGTAATCGGGGTAAACGAGGTACCGTTCTTTGGTCACCTAATTACCTCCACCGGACTGAAACCTGATCCGTCTAAGGTTACGGCTATCGGAAATTTACAGGTTCCACAAAACAGACAGGAACTTGAAACCCTTCTTGGCATGGTAAACTACCTGCAAAAGTTTTCTCCCAATTAAGCGGAAATAACGGCTCCAATGCGATCCTATCGGCGATTATGAAAAAGCCCCTCTCTGCAGCTCCACCACGCCTGCAGAGAATGATGTTGCAGTTACAAATGTATGACCTCGACGTATGTCACGTCAGCGGAAAAAACGTTCCAATTTCTGACTTGCTGTCCAGAAATCCGACGACTGAGAACGACTTTACCTTTGAAGGTCTCGACTTACACGTTCATACTGTTCTTAAAGCATCTTACGTAACAGACCGACGTCTCGAGATTATAAGAGAATCTTATGGGAATGACAGTCAAATGCAGACACTGATACAGACAATATCAGATGGCTGGACTCATTCTAGGACCGACTGTCCTAAACCAATACTTGAATATTGGAATCACAGAGATGAACTCTCTTTTTCAGATGGCCTAATCTTTAGAGGTCAAACTATAGTAATTCCCAAGGCATTACGACCTGACATGATACAATCTGTACACACAAGCCATATGGGTGTACAGAAAACAGTACAAAGAGCCAAAGACGCGCTGTTTTGGCCCGGCATGACCAAAGAGATCACTGAACACGTGTTACGGTGCAGTCTCTGTCAGAAATACAGACCATCTAATGCAAAAGAGCCACTAATTCAACATGACATACCTGACCGACCGTGGCAACATGTTTCGACTGACATTTTCACGTTGGACGGTAAAGACTATCTGGTTACTGTAGACGCGTATATGAACATGAAATGCCTGACATGAAATGTAGCACAGTAATACGAAAATCGAAAGTTCACTTTGCGACTTTTGGAATACCCGAAACCTTAAAAAGTGACAATGCTGGTCAATTTAGTTCAGAACTAATGACAAAATGTTCAAAAGAATGGAATTTTAGACAGGAATTCTCAAGTCCATTAAATCCACAATCAAATGGATTAGCCGAAAATGCAGTAAAAACTTCAAAAAGGTTACTGAGAAAATCAAAGGAAAGTGGACAAGATCCATATATTTCACTTTTAGAATACAGAAATACTCCTCTAAGTTGTGGTTACTCACCATCGCAGTTATTAATAGGCAGAAGAACAAAATCCATACTACCTGTAAGTAGCAAGCAGCTTACACCCCTAACAGTTTGTCAAAATCAAGTACGAACCAATAAACAAAAGCAGAAAAATAAACAAAAAGCTTATTTTGATAGGTCAGCAAAGCCTCTCCCACTACTTAAACAAAATGATCATGTTTACATGCAAGTAGGAAAAGCCTGGAAACCGGCAAAAATCACTCAAGTTTACAATGATAGATCTTACATAGTTCAGGGACAAGATGGTACAAAATATCGTCGTAACAGGAGATTACTAAATCTCGCTCATCAAACTCCCTGGGAAAAGTCGAACTTCCCACCAAACACGTATTCTGCAATTTCCCGCCAATCTCAAAATTGTAATAAGGATAATCATTCCCCTAAGGAGCCCCGCAGTTCAAACCAAGGAATCGATGCAAATCCCCAGAACACCCCATGTCAAGGAACACCCCCTAACCCTTATCAGACACGATCAGGCAGAGTTGTAAAACCAAACAATCTCTACAGCAATTCCCAATGGGTTGATAAATGATCCATGAAAAACTCTACGTATATTGAATGGATCTTTGTTGGTTATTTGATTTATTGAATTATCAAACAGCATGTTTTCTTTCTTATTTAAAACAAGGGAGATGTAACGTAATCTGATTACTAACAACCAATCTATTTATAGATTATACATGCAACTAACCGCTGTCCGCAGCAAGGCTTATCAGTCATTGATTAAACTCCAAAGCAACAACACGTTACCTCTTTGAGTTATCTATTGCGCCTCTCACATTAGTGATTGATGCTGACCACATTTTACATAAGTTCATACACACAAAACAGAGAACAAAACACCTAGCTTCCCTTTGTTCGATATCCGATGAAGCAATTTCATGAATGAAGTGTTGATCAACAAACAACTAGGAAGTTTAGTGGCTTGGTGAAAAGAGTATCAAACATAAGAATCAAATGACGTATCTTCCCTCACCACATCGTGGGGATTATCTCTTTGTTTTTATTGTTTGTTTTGTATGGTGTTTAACCCTTTCTCAAACAATAATGACATTTGACAACTTTGTTGCAGACGACTTTAGAAAACATTGTGGGAAAAGGAGAAATTGCTCGTGACTAGCAATTTTTCCTTTTCACACAAAGTTTTCTGCCCTATCAGAGGATTATTTTCAAATCTCATCACATTTTGAAATGTCGTCTGCAAACTCGTTCAATTTGGGACAGTCGAAAATCTGGCGATTGGGAAAGGGTTTACGCCGTGGAAACAATTCTTCACTTATGTTACGGCTTTCTTGGACGGACCAGTTCTAGGCTTTTAGGGCTCTGAAGGGCCTTGCTAAAGGAAAATCCCACGAATCCAGTAGTGTCGGCGGGGCTCGAACCCGACGATCGTCTCCCTTGTATGATGGTTCCATTTAGTTTTCAACTAAGCCTAATGTCTTGTCAGACTATCTGCTCTCGTCGTCTGCTCTTTACATAATCGTATACGTGCATATTTAGAGACGATTGTCCGATGATTGCATACAGTTTTCGAATACCAATAAGCTCAGTTAGTAGCGTGCCCGACTTGGAACACAGGGTCCTGGGTTCGAGACTTTTAATGGAATCAGTGTGACATGATTTATGCACTTCCTACCGGTAATCAGTTATGCTCATATGGGAAAGGAGTCAGTGTATTGGAAAGTATATTGTAAAGTACTTAAAAGAAAATACTAATTACAAGGTTACTTGTTTCGCATGAGTTTATTTTATTCGTGCAGTGTCGCCATTAACCCTTTCGTCTTAAAATGTTACATGGATGATATTGTTGACAGTGTTGGACTTGGTTTGAATGGTATAATATGTATTTGTATTGTGTTTACCGGAATAAAGTACTTTGAGTATTGAGGGGTCACGTTTCTGTGTCTTCTATTTACCCTTCAAACTATGATACAATACTTATGGCTAAAAAGGGTCACGAAAACAAAAGTGACAAAATGACAAATTGCTCTTCAAGAACAATGTATCCATATGCCAACAGTATTTTCAACCTTATGAAAAAAAAAAGATGAAAATATATTTTCTTTTCTTATGTCGTTTGTCGTTTCTTTCAATTTAGACGAGTCTTAAATTCCCATTTATGATGAAAAGGCTAAAACATGATCCTTCCATGCCGCAAAGGTGGTCAAACAAGATAAAGATAAGAAATCGACCTATATAACTTTCGTAAAATATTCTACATTCATAGAAGTATCCGAGGTTTACAAATTAAAACGTCATTACATGATTTATTATAAAGTAAATCTTCCTACTTTTATTGACCATTTTAACGAGTACCAACAGTAAATAGAGTATTAGTGAAACGTGAGCTAAAATTCGGATCGCTTTTGACATAGTCCCACCTTATTCGAACTGTTCCCATTTTTTTTATGGTCTTGGTTAGAAATAAGTGTCACAACACATAGACTGAATAGACTATATGACCAAGCCTTATCTATGCCCCACTAACATGTAGACTGTTTTATGTAGCCTCACCTCCCACAGAATAAAGTCGAAGCCACACGGACAGGATGAACAACATTACAGTATTGGTGTTTATAGTTTGTCTAGTTGGTATGAACACATCTTTTTTGTGTTTTCTTTTAATGTTTTTGCTCCCATTTTTAACAATTCTTGTCAACACATGTCAATGCTTCTTGTAACATTTTACCGTTCTGTTTCACCACATTTCCATCTCATTCTTTTTCATTGTTCAAACTTCTTTAAAACAAAAACCTCGCGGTCACTATCACTATCACAAGAAACAATAAGGAATTAAAAATGAAAACAAATTTAGACGAACCACTGCCGTAAATCTTTAAATTAGAGGTCCCTAATAAATGCGATTGCATTGATTGGCAAAACATCAAAGCTATGCGATTGTCTTATTAAGAAGCCTTCATTTTCGGTGTAATGTGTAAGAACAAAAGTTTAACTATATACCTCATATAGTTTAATACTCTTCAAACTAATTGTGAAAATACTTAAAAATATAGAAAGCTGTAATTGTTTCAATGTGTAAACAATCGCTGAATTTCATTGGCTGACCAAATTGTTCCTATTCTCAGAACAACTAGTAGCCCGTACGTATACCCCGAACTAGGATACTATCAAATAGTATGCATACACTAATTTCTATGCATACACTTTGGAAAATAGGCAAACGGACTGCATTAAGATGAGATGCTTTTTTAGTGCCCATCAGCATGCAAACCGTTTCGAAAAGTAAAGGGGTTTATGTGAGTTATTCTTTAGATATATTAACTTTTATGCACAAATGCACATATCTATGTAGGTTAGACCTATCATGCAAGAGCAAAAGAAGTACACGTTTAGATAGTAGAAAATAAGATTGATCATATATATTGGATTATTGTATAATGTTTTATCTGATGTTATGCTTGTACATAATTATGGAAAATAAAAGAAGCCTTGCAGCTTCACCAAAAAAAGAAAAAAAGAAAGAAAAAAAAAGGATGCGGGTATGCATGTTCCAGTACCCCAGGCTAATCAACCAGATGTTAAAGTAAGGTACGAGGAAAAAACACACATTGGCAAAGAAAGATCGTTACGTTTAGGAACAAAACTATTACAATAAATTTCCTTTACGACAAGCCCCCTGTTCCTTATAATTCTCTTTTTGATTTCAAACTTATGTACCAGCGTTATAATATCTAGCACCAACCATTTTCAGGGTCAAGCACTGCCCAGCTCGTGACCCAGTTTCAGATCTGCGAGATGCAACAAATGCAGTTAAAGGGGATCGAGTCCGGAACCTCCTCCGCGGACCCGATCATGCAAGAAATCAGGGACTACTGCCTCAAACACGCGTATGTACAAGTAATATATCTAAAGTAGAATATCTGTACCTTGGACTTCTATTTGCCGAACTATTAAATACGTCAAAGAAAAAAATGATTCCCTAATCACATGTTCTTTACCTCTATGTCTTCATAATTCAGATATCTATATGTCGAACTCGCTCTCTATGTCGAACAGTAAACGTCAAGATAAAGAGATTCTACTGTAAATACTGAAAGTGGCTATCTCATTGATTAGGATTAAAAGGGACTCACAGAATGTGATCTGTGGGTAAAATGGTTAAAACAAAAATGGGGTAAATGGTACGTTCCGAGCTGCTTTATACCATTGAGTCGATGGTGACGAGCGCTGTGTTATACAATTACATCGTGTCGGACTTTTGATTTTTGGCATTAAAGCTTTAATAATGTTGGTTCTGGGGGATTGTGTTGGTATGACAGTTACTTTTTCTTTAAAGGGTTTCATTTCTTTTTCATTTGAAACCGTTCTTGGAAGAATCGGTTGAAAATTTGACAAACTTGGACAAATCTGGGGCAAGTGTGCGTTTCGTGGATTAGGAGTTGGTTACCTTTAGGTACTATATAGTCGTACTATAGGACCATTTCAGAAAAATGGTTATTTTTGGTTTATTGATATGTATTGATGATGTTAACACGTTTTTAAATGTTGTCTTTTCATAAAAAAAAATTGAAAGAGAATAGTGTTTTAGGGTTGGAGGGGGGTGACCATTATTCGCCCTTTCTTATTCTTCTTTTGTTTATCTTCGAATATCCACAACATGAACAGAACGGTTCCTTGTTTTTATTTTCAGATACGACAACATAGGTAATCTAGGCACTCTTGGTTAAACTACCAGAAAAGACAGCAGTGATCTGTATGATCTACTTGGGCCTTCATATATGGAAACAAATTGAAATAAAAGTGTAAAGATGGAAATGAAAAGCAAATACTTCGTTAATTTTCTCCACCTTTTCCACTTCATTTTCAATTATTACTATTGCAAATTGTTCTTTGTACCTGTACCCTCCCCCACCCCCAAAAAGTCGCAGCTTGACATGTGTCATCGAAAAGATAACGACTAAGTACTTAAATTTAAACCCTAACTTAAGCTTAATATAAGTACGATTAACGTACCCGCTGAGCATGATAGATGAATTTTGCTCCGGGGTCCTTTTCGTCGCTTCTTTTTAACATTAATCGTTTCACTTTTAAAGTGTAGACAGAGTTTAGTTTGACTCAAAACCACTGTTGTGTTCTCCAAAGATAACGTCTTCATACTTTAACTTAACTAAACCCTTACATATATTTATAGATTAGCCTTGCTCCTGGCGTCACATTTCGAACATAAATCGTGTCACTTTAGACAGCGTTTAATTTGACTCAAAACCACTGCTAAACCCTTTCCCAAACAACAAATGTTCGACTGTCCCAAATTGAAAGAGTTTACAGACAACATTTCAAAATGTCACGAAATTGGAAAATAATCTTCTGATAAACCAGAAAACATTGTGGGAAAAAGAGAAATTGCTCGTCACGAGCAATTTCTCCTTTTCCCTCAATGTTTTCTAAAGTCGTACGCAACAAAGTGGTCAAATATCGTTATTATTTTGGAAAGGTTAAACAGTCTAACTTGTGTTAAGCAACCACCTTTTTAAGCAGCCAGCCTACCTTAAACAACCACTACAGAAAGTCCCATTGTTATATTTATAGTGTACATGGTTTTTTGTTAAACAGCCAACCTGTCTTAAACAGCCATTTTACTCTATCCCATAGGCTCGCCTCTTAACACAAGTTTGACTGTACTTAAGTTTGGGTAAAATGTTGAGTACGAGTTTTTTTCTGGATCACCACTTAACTTCGATGCTTACACTCATAATCAAAGTCGAGCAAGAAGTTTGAGTTTAAGCAAGATATGATATATAAGAGCGTTTCGAGAACACGGCAAAAATATGACCTCTTCTTCTGATTGCATGTTTATTATCAATCAAAAAGGATTGACATGTTAAAAATCAGTATATTTTGTCAAATGTCTATATTTAGTGTTTGGGTCAGACTATACTAAATGTCTGTGTACTTTAGTAAGAAATGTGAATGTGGTTCACATTAAACCTTATAGTGCTGGAACGGAATTCATGCTTATGCAAAACACAGCTTGGATCTAGGCCAGCCTCCAAAGTAAATTGGCGGCTGGCCTGTGATCTAACCTGTTTGCTACTCTGCGTATCTTTCCTCATAAGAATTAAGCAGATCTTTTTTAAGGTTTTGGAAAGCAGACGACACACAAATCTATTTTTAGAAAAATCACCAAGCATTCTGAGGGTTAACTTAGTCCATTATCATTTTATCATTGTCCACGAACGAAACAATTAATCAACTTCACCATATTGGGTTTTGTGAATGATTTACTTTGTTTCAACAACAGACGACAATTATGAAGTTTCAACAACCCTAAAGACCTAATGATATTATGTTAGAAACCAGTTGGTACAGGTTATTTCTTTTCTCATTTAAGTCGCAGCGGTGTCTTGTATAAGCTTTTGTAGCGTAATTAAGGAAAGAAGCCTTTTTCTTTTAAGAAATATGGTAAATACATGCATCAGCAATGGTATTTTTGGTAAAAATGTTGAATAGCGAAAAATATTAAGTTTCGACAGGAAATTATATCTGATATATATATAAATGACTTTATATCGTAGAAAAGTATGTTGAGTGTCTATCGAAGGATCTCCTCACAGGACCAAACCTGTATACTAATAACCTTTAACATTAACCTTTAGTCTTTCAATAGGACTATATCACAGATTGAGATTTGTATACTTCAAAATAATTTGTCTTCTATGAATAAAAGTGTAAGCTTAATTCTACTGTTTTTTAGATACAGCCATTGCGTTCTATAGTCACTGTCCTCATCTCTATTTGCTGTATGTCTTGCAATCAATATTATTGGTATAATGTGGCGTAACTTGGCATGTGTGTCTTTGAGTAGTTTATTTGTGAGCATAAGTGTCATTCTGTTTGTATGTATCACTCAAATGGTTATTGAATGTTTATTTTTTATGTTGTGTGTAATATGGACGGATGGCCTAATTACTTTATAAACATTATTGTATTGTATTGTATTGTAAAATGACATCATAGACCGACCATAAACCGATGTAATGAATGTGTTTATGTATGGGTATATATAATATATAGAAAAAGACATATTACCATTCATATTAGTAATAAATTAACATTATTAAAGTTAGGTAATTACAGTTTCCCAAACTTGACTCGTTTAATATATAAACTTACCTAAGTGACATAATTTTTTCCCCTTTTTGATTGTTTAGAAATAGTTTGAATTTGCTATACGTAGGCCATGTATGATAGAACTTTGGTATCAGTTGCTTTCTCAAATTACGATTGAAAGGAAAAACAAGTGTAAAATGGTATTCGGTTTCTATACCGCTTTGCTGACACATTTTGCAGATCCCATTCTCTATAGGAGTATCATTATACCTTCCTGACTCTATCTCCAAATGATGAGAAGACGACGACGCATACTTTAACGTATCTCTGTGACAGCGTAAAGGCATCATGGTTGTCTGAACTCATCGGATTTGTCCATTGGTAACACCTCTGACATGACATTGAAGCCGCCATATTGATTCTTGCAATACTGCTTTCGTTGTGCTTCCGATTTCAAATGGAAATGCCAAATGCAATTTCTAAACAGTCATCTAATTTGATTCAGGAAACATAAACATATCTCAACTTATAGTCTCACTAGATCGTTACAGACAAAAACTAGTGGTTTTAAATGATGTTCAACATTTCTATTTATTTGAACTACTTATAATTTCACTATTACGTATCTGTAGCGATATAGATAAAAGGAAAATAGTCATAGTCAAATCGATTAAGGACAGAGATACCATTCAACGTTGACACTTATAAGAAGACGTGTTATTAGTCGGGACATTTAACTCAAAATTTGTAACTCAATACACGAGGTGTATCTCTCAGGTACAAGTGCTACAAGTGTTTTTCTCTAGAGTATCAAAGCTTATGTCTGAATGATTTAGGGTAGCCATACCAAAGTTCCATAAAACGCGAGCCATCTCGTTCATATCGCATAATACTATTGGCAATTAAAGTGAATTCATTCTGTGTTGACGATTTCGGAATCTATCATCTCGTTATATCTTGAAAAAATGGCTGCTGCTGCCGAGAAAGTTGCGGATCATGAATCATGTGACGATTCCGTTCAGGCCGAAAAAAACGTTTCGAAGACGAATACACATGCAGGAACTTGCGATGAGAAAGGCGCGAATTATAGTTTCGGTTTCGAAACCAAATCTCGGAAAACGGATTTGACCTTGATCGTCGAAGGAAGGAGTCTGTACGTAAACAGGACAGTTTTGGAAATGGTCTCGAGCGTGTTTGAAGAGCTGTTTGAATCCAAGTTGAAAGACACGGACGAGAACATTGTGAAGATAGCCGATGTGAACTACGGCGATTTCGTCGAATTCCTTGCGTGTATATACCCGTCCACATTCCATGAGGTAACGGAACAAAATGTAAACAAGGTACTCCCGCTTGCTTTTCGGTATAGCGTCCATGGTCTACTGGCCAAATGTGAGTCAGTCCTTATGCAGACAGTCGATGATGTATCGAAGAATGAAGGATACATCGTCCGGTGTATCAAAATGGCCAACAAGTACGGCATGCAGACCTTGAAACAACGCTGCATTGACGTGCTTGTTGAAATCCGACGTACAACAATCGCATCAGTGGACAATAATCTTGCTTTGGACTCCATTGATAAAATTGTTGTCTTTGAGGCATTGATGCCAAAACTTCGTTCGGATGCATGCAGAAGTATGTTTTTGATGGCCAATGCAGACTTGGATGCCATCAAGACGTTAAACTGCTTCAAAAATGCAAAATATCAAAAAGAAGAGTTAACATTTCGAATCAGATCAAGAGGGGAAGTTATTTGCAGTCTTGAATCAGAGGTTTGGGGAACGATATTTGAATGTGTTCTGAGTACTAAGCATTTCAACACGCTTGTCATCAAGATCTCTCTTGACAGTTCATACCGCCAAGTTACATCACACTTTGTAGCGCTAAATTGTATAATCAAAAATCATTTACCTGGTAAAAAAGACATTTGCATGCAAGCGCAAGGTATTGTTAGAGCCAACAGAAGTATAATAACAGACATTGATCGTGCAACAATTTCAGATCCCAACGATGGGTTTAATTGGAACGGGGAGTATACATGCATTCTACATCTTCTAGTGGACAAATCCTCAACATAGATGGAATGTATTTTTCCAATACCGTTTAAAGGTGTTTGTTCACAGATATGAGGAGACTTAAATGGACATAACATTTGTATTTCTTTAACCCTTAGAATGCTGGGTAATTTTCTTAAATTAGATTTTTGTGCCGTTTGCTTTCCAAATCAATAAATATCTGCTTAATGTTGATAAGGAAAGATACGCCTAGCAGCAAAAATGTTTGATAACAGGCCAGTCGACAATTCGCCAATTTACTTGGCGCCTTGGCCTGGATCCAACCTGTTTGTACAAAAATGAAGTTGGTTCCAGCACTATAAGGGTTATTCATATTTCCAAAACATTTATAGATATCTTTTGTCTTTTTGTTGTAGCATTTTGTATTATATACCAAAAAAAAATGTGTATGTGTGAAGATGTATGAAGTAAATGTTCGCATGGCGACATTTATCTAAGAGTCCTGAACGTTAAATGGCGGAAATGATTGGTGAATTCTGTTTCGTATTAAGTTAAAAATGTGTATTCATATATTTTACTATTCTACACCTTATCATGTAACAAGGTTAAATAAAATTTCTCAAGTCTTATGTATTGTTCGTTTTTTGTTCTTCATATCTGCTAGAGCGTCAGCTTCCTATACAGAGGGTCACGGGTTCGAATCCCTGTCGGGTGAGGTAAAAACAACCGGGATTAGCCCGCGAGTCGGCGAGAGCACTGGTCTCGTATCCAGGAAGCAGGCATCGAGAGTGGCTTTTAAAAAGTTTTATAGAGCTTCCTTCACAGTCGATGTAAAACTAATAACGTAAAGAAAGAACGTGGTCATATATATATATATATATATATATATATATATCAATACAATGTCAATCGTAACTATTCGGGTATTTCCGTGACCTGAGAAATACACCTTAACGCTGCCAATGCTTTAACTGTAAACCCTCTTGAGACAGGACATCAACATTCATCGAAATCTCGGCTCCGAAAGTTGTTCGAAGGCTAGATTTTCGAGACGCAGATCATTTTGGTATTGTGTATTACGTCGGAATTTGTTTGATTGCTCGAAAACCTCGTTTCAAAATGACCTTCACCTTAAAAATGTTACTATTTTTGGCAAACCGTGTTTGTGTGTGACAATGTCCCGACTCATAACACGCTTCCTGGGAGTGACTTTAGGTGTTTCAATCCATAAGGAAGTATTGAACATAATTTTGAATCATTAAATTTTGTGGGTAACTCGTACTTTATGTATGGGAAATTATAAGTTGTGATAGATCTACATATCTGTTTCCTTTATCAATTTGAATTACTAATTTTCTTTTAGACATTTCGCTACAGACAACGTACCTATGGTGTCTGCATCCCTTCTTTGAATTATTCCATTTGATTTTACATCTAAGCAACATTTTTTCAGTTACATTACGACACGTGGATTATAAGAGATAGCTGAAGATCCCTTACTTATGAACCCTTAACGGCTTGTCAAAACGACAAGAATCATACCTGGCGCAGCGAGCTATAGTTACAACCACCAGAATTATGTTAACAGCATCAGTAATTAACCGAACGACTCCCTCTCATCAAAATTCAAATCATATAATAGATGTGCTAACATGTATTTATCCTATTAATTAAGGATGTAGACAGGTGAGGTTTTTACCCAACAGGCAATCTATTGTTTCGTTCGAAGGCCGATCATTATATGTCGCTATAGTAGTAATGTTGACAAAATATATACAGAGAGCTGTGGTACTTGTAACGTTATCTGATTACTAACAACCAATCTATTTATAGATTATACATGCAACTAACCGCTGTCCGCAGCAAGGCTTATCAGTCATTGATTAAACTCCAAAGCAACAACACGTTACCTCTTTGAGTTATCTATTGCGCCTCTCACATTAATGATTGATGCTGACCACATCATACATAAGTTCATACACACAAAACAGAGAACAAAACATGGTGTCAGAACTGGGATTTTAATTCATTTAATAACAATGGATTTTAGTGGAATCGCGCCTCCGTGTATGAACTGGGCAGACAGTAACTTGCCAGCACAATGGAAGCAGTTCAAGCGACATGCAGAGTTGATGTTCGCAGGCCCGCTTAAACGAAAAAGCGAAGCCGAGAAAACCGCATACCTCCTTCTCTGGGTTGGAAACAAGGGAAGAGATATACATGCAACATGGGACATTGAAGAAGAAGACAGACAAAAATTGGACACGCTATACCAGAAGTTTCAAGCTCACGTCGAGCCGAAACTTAATCCAATTTTTGAAAGATACAAGTTTTTCAATCAAGTTCAAGACGGTGATACGGTAGACGAGTACATCACCCGATTAAAGATATCCGCCAAGGATTGTGATTTTCCCGACCATGAAGCGATGATCCGCGACAGGATAGTTTTTGGGACTAATAGTGCTCAAATACGGGAAAAGCTCATAAACGAAGGAGCACAATTAACATTGGACAAAACAATACAAATTGCCCAATCATTTGAATATTCACAGCGACAATTGACGTCTAACGCTGAGCAGGACATTCACAACGTCACAACCGGGAACAGAAATGGCAGGAAGATTCGAAATAAGGGACATTCCGAGACGATATCACACAGGCAGAAAAAGACATGCACTAATTGTGGTAGAAAACATGACAGAAGCAGTACATGTCCTGCAAAAGGAAAACTTTGCAACTTTTGTGGGAAAACAAACCATTTCGCGAAAATGTGTAGATCCAGAAGATCAGTTAATGCTATTGATAATAATTTGTGTGAGTCTGACAATATGTCACACATGGATTTAAATGGAGATCAACACATTGATATGGTAAACAATTTTGCTTCTCTACCTGATCGTGCATTTGTAAACCTTTTCGTTGGCCCGTCCCTAACCCCTATCAAATTCAGGATAGATACTGGTAGCGCAGTAGTAGTTCTACCCCTGTGTCATTTCAGAAAACTAAATATAAAATGCCCCTTAGAAACCCCTGATAACCGACTTACCTCCTACACAGGAAACGCCCTTCCTGTGAAAGGAATGGTCAAGTTGATCCTGAAGTCAATCTGAGCACATCGGGTTTATCCAATAGAAAACACCTCTGAAATAATAGGGATGACGCCATATTGTTTCCCGCGAGAATGACGGCACTTTCTTTCGTTCCTAAAAATAGATCTTGACTGTAAAATCCAAAAAGTCGTTAAATTTGATAAGGGAAACAAGTATACATGTCACAACAACAGGTTCGCCATTTGGTATGAGTTACTGATCAAACGTGATTAAAAAGGTTGTCCAACACTTCCATACACATTGAACTACTTAACATGCACGCTTAGAAAAGGTGTTACCCGAAAAATTGTAACCCTACACTTATATCCGAGGTGTATTTCACAGCTCACGGAAATACCCGAAGAGTTCCGATTGCCCTGAAGTATAAACAGAGGGAAACAGAAACACTTTGTTACATTGTGGATAGTTCCGCTCCTCCCCTCTTGAGCCTCCAAGCATCTGTTGACCTTGGTCTTGTGACCTTAACATACTCTGTGGAAAATTCCAAGATTACATCGAAATTAGACAAACAATTGATCATGCTTGAATTTGGGGAACTGTTTAAGGGAATTGGAGTTATTCCAGGGAAAGCAAAGTTGCATTTAAAAGCTAACGCTATGCCTGTAGTCAATGCACCAAGACGTGTCCCAGAAGCGTTACGCAACCGTTTAAAAGACGAACTCCTACGCATGGAGTCTGACGAAATTATAACTAAAGTCTCAGAACCGACTGACTGGGTAAATTCACTCGTCATAGTGGAAAAACCCAAGACCGGCAAACTTCGAATTTGTCTAGACCCGAAAGCATTAAACGATGCAATAAGACGACCTCACTACCCAATGCCTACATTGGATGACGTGACGTCCCGACTGGCAAATGCTACGCACTTTTCGTCACTGGACATTACGCACGCATATTGGAATGTGAAACTTGAAGAAAAATCATCCTTTCTCACGACGTTTGGCACACCCTTTGGACGATATCGGTGGTTAAGATTGCCATTTGGTATATCAGCCTCATCAGACATATTTCAACAGAAAGTCAATGAAATATTTGAGGGACTGACAGGCGTGACTAATATTGTCGACGACATTTTGATACACGGAAGGACAAGAGAAGAACACGATTCAAACCTCCGTTCCGTATTAGACAGAGCACAGAGTAAAGGGATAAAGTTCAACCCTGAGAAATGTGTAATCGGGGTAAACGAGGTACCGTTCTTTGGTCACCTAATTACCTCCACCGGACTGAAACCTGATCCGTCTAAGGTTACGGCTATCGGAAATTTACAGGTTCCACAAAACAGACAGGAACTTGAAACCCTTCTTGGCATGGTAAACTACCTGCAAAAGTTTTCTCCCAATTTAGCGGAAATAACGGCTCCAATGCGATCCTATCGGCGATTATGAAAAAGCCCCTCTCTGCAGCTCCACCACGCCTGCAGAGAATGATGTTGCAGTTACAAATGTATGACCTCGACGTATGTCACGTCAGCGGAAAAAACGTTCCAATTTCTGACTTGCTGTCCAGAAATCCGACGACTGAGAACGACTTTACCTTTGAAGGTCTCGACTTACACGTTCATACTGTTCTTAAAGCATCTTACGTAACAGACCGACGTCTCGAGATTATAAGAGAATCTTATGGGAATGACAGTCAAATGCAGACACTGATACAGACAATATCAGATGGCTGGACTCATTCTAGGACCGACTGTCCTAAACCAATACTTGAATATTGGAATCACAGAGATGAACTCTCTTTTTCAGATGGCCTAATCTTTAGAGGTCAAACTATAGTAATTCCCAAGGCATTACGACCTGACATGATACAATCTGTACACACAAGCCATATGGGTGTACAGAAAACAGTACAAAGAGCCAAAGACGCGCTGTTTTGGCCCGGCATGACCAAAGAGATCACTGAACACGTGTTACGGTGCAGTCTCTGTCAGAAATACAGACCATCTAATGCAAAAGAGCCACTAATTCAACATGACATACCTGACCGACCGTGGCAACATGTTTCGACTGACATTTTCACGTTGGACGGTAAAGACTATCTGGTTACTGTAGACGCGTATATGAACATGAAATGCCTGACATGAAATGTAGCACAGTAATACGAAAATCGAAAGTTCACTTTGCGACTTTTGGAATACCCGAAACCTTAAAAAGTGACAATGCTGGTCAATTTAGTTCAGAACTAATGACAAAATGTTCAAAAGAATGGAATTTTAGACAGGAATTCTCAAGTCCATTAAATCCACAATCAAATGGATTAGCCGAAAATGCAGTAAAAACTTCAAAAAGGTTACTGAGAAAATCAAAGGAAAGTGGACAAGATCCATATATTTCACTTTTAGAATACAGAAATACTCCTCTAAGTTGTGGTTACTCACCATCGCAGTTATTAATAGGCAGAAGAACAAAATCCATACTACCTGTAAGTAGCAAGCAGCTTACACCCCTAACAGTTTGTCAAAATCAAGTACGAACCAATAAACAAAAGCAGAAAAATAAACAAAAAGCTTATTTTGATAGGTCAGCAAAGCCTCTCCCACTACTTAAACAAAATGATCATGTTTACATGCAAGTAGGAAAAGCCTGGAAACCGGCAAAAATCACTCAAGTTTACAATGATAGATCTTACATAGTTCAGGGACAAGATGGTACAAAATATCGTCGTAACAGGAGATTACTAAATCTCGCTCATCAAACTCCCTGGGAAAAGTCGAACTTCCCACCAAACACGTATTCTGCAATTTCCCGCCAATCTCAAAATTGTAATAAGGATAATCATTCCCCTAAGGAGCCCCGCAGTTCAAACCAAGGAATCGATGCAAATCCCCAGAACACCCCATGTCAAGGAACACCCCCTAACCCAATCGGAACTACTCGGGTATTTCCGTGAGCTGTGAAATACACCTCGGATATAAGTGTAGGGTTACAATTTTTCGGGTAAATCGGCATCCGCCAATGGACACCTTTTCTAAGCGTGCATGTTAAGTAGTTCAATGTGTATGGAAGTGTTGGACATCCTTTTTAGTCACTTTTGATCAGTAACTCATACCAAATGACGAACTTGTTGTTGTGACATGTATACTTGTTTCCTCAATCAAATTTAACGACTTTTTGGATTTTACATTCAAGATCTATTTTTAGAAACGAAAGAAAGTGACGTCATTCTCGCGGAAAACATTATGGCGTCATCCCTATTATTTCAGAGGTGTTTTCTATTGGATAAACCCGATGTGTTCAGATTGCCCCTAACCCTTATCAGACACGATCAGGCAGAGTTGTAAAACCAAACAATCTCTACAGCAATTCCCAATGGGTTGATAAATGATCCATGAAAAACTCTACGTATATTGAATGGATCTTTGTTGGTTATTTGATTTATTGAATTATCAAACAGCATGTTTTCTTTCTTATTTAAAACAAGGGAGATGTAACGTAATCTGATTACTAACAACCAATCTATTTATAGATTATACATGCAACTAACCGCTGTCCGCAGCAAGGCTTATCAGTCATTGATTAAACTCCAAAGCAACAACACGTTACCTCTTTGAGTTATCTATTGCGCCTCTCACATTAGTGATTGATGCTGACCACATTTTACATAAGTTCATACACACAAAACAGAGAACAAAACACCTAGCTTCCCTTTGTTCGATATCCGATGAAGCAATTTCATGAATGAAGTGTTGATCAACAAACAACTAGGAAGTTTAGTGGCTTGGTGAAAAGAGTATCAAACATAAGAATCAAATGACGTATCTTCCCTCACCACATCGTGGGGATTATCTCTTTGTTTTTATTGTTTGTTTTGTATGGTGTTTAACCCTTTCTCAAACAATAATGACATTTGACAACTTTGTTGCAGACGACTTTAGAAAACAACGTGGGAAAAGGAGAAATTGCTCGTGACTAGCAATTTTTCCTTTTCACACAAAGTTTTCTGCCCTATCAGAGGATTATTTTCCAATCTCATCACATTTTGAAATGTCGTCTGCAAACTCGTTCAATTTGGGACAGTCGAAAATCTGGCGATTGGGAAAGGGTTTACGCCGTGGAAACAATTCTTCACTTATGTTACGGCTTTCTTGGACGGACCAGTTCTAGGCTTTTAGGGCTCTGAATGGCCTTGCTAAAGGAAAATCCCACGAATCCAGTAGTGTCGGCGGGGCTCGAACCCGACGATCGTCTCCCTTGTATGATGGTTCCATTTAGTTTTCAACTAAGCCTAATGTCTTGTCAGACTATCTGCTCTCGTCGTCTGCTCTTTACATAATCGTATACGTGCATATTTAGAGACGATTGTCCGATGATTGCATACAGTTTTCGAATACCAATAAGCTCAGTTAGTAGCGTGCCCGACTTGGAACACAGGGTCCTGGGTTCGAGACTTTTAATGGAATCAGTGTGACATGATTTATGCACTTCCTACCGGTAATCAGTTATGCTCATATGGGAAAGGAGTCAGTGTATTGGAAAGTATATTGTAAAGTACTTAAAAGAAAATACTAATTACAAGGTTACTTGTTTCGCATGAGTTTATTTTATTCGTGCAGTGTCGCCATTAACCCTTTCGTCTTAAAATGTTACATGGATGATATTGTTGACAGTGTTGGACTTGGTTTGAATGGTATAATATGTATTTGTATTGTGTTTACCGGAATAAAGTACTTTGAGTATTGAGGGGTCACGTTTCTGTGTCTTCTATTTACCCTTCAAACTATGATACAATACTTATGGCTGAAAAGGGTCACGAAAACCAAAGTGACAAAATGACAAATTGCTCTTAAAGAGCAATGTATCCATATGCCAACAGTATTTTCAACCTTATGAAAAAAAAAAAGATGAAAATATATTGTTTTTTCTTATGTCGTTTGTCGTTTCTTTCAATTTAGACGAGTCTTAAATTCCCACTTATGATGAAAAGGCTAAAACATGATCCTTCCATGCCGCAAAGGTGGTCAAACAAGATAAAGATAAGAAATCGACCTATATAACTTTCGTAAAATATTCTACATTCATAGAAGTATCCGAGGTTTACAAATTAAAAAGTCATTACATGATTTATTATAAAGTAAATCTTCCTACTTTTATTGACCATTTTAACGAGTACCAACAGTAAATAGAGTATTAGTGAAACGTGAGCTAAAATTCGGATCGCTTTTGACATAGTCCCGCCTTATTCGAACTGTTCCCATTTTCTTTATGGTCTTGGTTAGAAATAAGTGTCACAACACATAGACTGAATAGACTATATGACCAAGCCTTATCTATGCCCCACTAACATGTAGACTGTTTTATGTAGCCTCACCTCCAACAGAATAAAGTCGAAGCCATACGGACAGGATGAACAACATTACAGTATTGGTGTTAATAGTGTGTCTAGTTGGTATGAACACATCTTTTTTGTGTTTTCTTTTAATTTTTTTACTCCCATTTTTAACAATTCTTGTCAACACATGTCAATGCTTCTTGTAACATTTTACCGTTCTGTTTCACCACATTTCCATCTCATTCTTTTTCATTGTTCAAACTTCTTTAAAACAAAAACCTCGCGGTCACTATCACTATCACAAGAAACAATAAGGAATTAAAAATAAAAACAAATTTAGACGGACCACTGCCGTAAATCTTTAAATTAGAGGTCCCTAATAAATGCGATTGCATTGATTGGCAAAACATCAAAGCTATGCGATTGTCTTATTAAGAAGCCTTCATTTTCGGTGTAATGTGTAAGAACAAAAGTTTAATTGTATACCTCATATAGTAATAACTAATTGTGAAAATACTTAAAAAATTAGAAAGCTGTAATTGTTTCAATGTGTAAACAATCGCTGAATTTCATTGGCTGACCAAATTGTTCCTATTCTCGGAACAACGAGTAGCCCGTACGTATACCCCGAACCAGGATACTATCAAATAGTATGCATACACTAATTTATATGCTTATACTTTGGAAATAGGCAAACGGACTGCATTCAGATGAGATGCTTTTTTTAGTGCCCATCTGCATGCAAACCGTTTCGAAAAGTAATTGGGTTTATGTGAGTTATTCCTTAAATATATTAACTGTTATGCACAAATGCACATATCTATGTAGGTTAGACCTATTATGCAAGAGCAAAAGAAGTACACGTTTAGATAGTAGAAAATAAGAGTGATCATATATATTTGATTATTGTATAATGTTTTATCTGATGTTATGCTTGTACATAATTATGGAAAATAAAAGAAGCCTTGCAGCTTCACAAAAAAAAAAGAAAAAAAAAGAAAACAAAGGATGCGGGTATGCATGGTCCAGTACCCCAGGCTAATCAACATTAAAAACCACACATTGGCAAAGAAAGATCGTTACGTTTATGAACAAAACTATTACAATAAATTTCCTTTACGACAAGCCCCCTGTTCCGTTATAGAGAATAGATGGTTGGTGTCGTGAATCGGAAATGTTATCGGGCAAGGCTTAGGAATATTATCTGGTGAGCCGAAGGCGAAACGGATAATAAATAATCCGAAGTCGAGCCCGATAACTTTTCCCATTCAAAGACACCAACCATCTATTCTATTTATCCTGTTACCTTTATGTATTCTTTCAAACAAACAAGATGTAAATAAAACACGAGAAAAAAGGAAAAAATAAGTAGAGAATGATGTTAACATGACGTCATGTCGTTCTTATGACGTCACGATTTGTCGCGTGGATGTGTTATATGGTTAGTGCCGGATATCACAAATGTTATACGGCCCCTTGTTATCGGTCCCAAAATGACACTGGTGACAGGATAAAATTCTCTTTTTGATTTCAAACTTGTGTACCAGCGTTATTGTATCTAGCACCAACCGTTTTCAGGGTCAAGCACCGCCCAGCTCGTGACCCAGTTTCAGATCTGCGAGATGCAACAGATGCAGTTAAAGGGGATCGAGTCCGGAACCTCCTCCGCGGACCCGGTCATGCAAGAAATCAGGGACTACTGCCTTAAACACGCGTATGTACAAGTAATATATCTAAAGTAGAATATCTGTACCTCGGACTTCTATTTGTCGAACTATTAAATACGTCAAAGAAAAAAATGATTCCCTAATCACATTTTCTTTACCTCTATGTCTTCATAATTCAGATATCTATATGTCGAACTCGCTCTCTATGTCAAACAGTAAACGTCAAGGTAAAGAGATTCTACTGTAAATACTGAAAATGGCCATCCCATTGATTTGGATTAAAAGAGACTCACAGAATGTTAAGAATGGGGTTAATGTTGCGCTCCGAGGTGCTTTATACCATTGAACCGATGGTGACGAGCGCTGGGTTATACAATCACATCGTGTCCGACTTGTGATTTTTGGCATTAAAGCTTTAATAATGTTGGTTCTGGGGGATTGTGTTGGTATGACAGTTACTTTTTCTTTAAGGGGTTTCATTCCTTTTTCATTTGAAACCGTTCTTGGAAGAATCGGTTGAAAATTTGCGGAGAAATTTGTACAAATCTGGGGCAAGTGTGCGTTTGGTGGACTGGGAGTTGGTTACATTTACGTATTATATATTCATACTATAGGACCATTTCAGAAAGGTTATTTTTGGTTTATTGATATGAATTGATAATGTTAACACGTTTTTAAATGTTGTCTTTTCATAAAAAAAATTGAAAGAGAATAGTGTTTTAGGGTTGGAGGGGGTGACCATTATTCGCCTTTCTCATTCTTCTTTTGTTTATCTTCGAATATCCACAACATGAACAGAACGGTTCCTTGTTTTTATTTTCAGATACGACAACATAGGTAATCTAGGCACTCTTGGTTAAACTACCAGAAAAGACAGCAGTGATCTGTATGATCTACTTGGGCCTTCATATATGGAAACAAATTGAAATAAACGTGTAAAGATGGAAATGAAAAGCAAATACTTCGTTAATTTTCTCCACCTTTTCCACTTCATTTTCAATTATTACTATTGCAAATTGTTCTTTGTACCTGTACCCTCCCCCACCCCCAAAAAGTCGCAGCTTGACATGTGTCATCGAAAAGATAACGACTAAGTACTTAAATTTAAACCCTAACTTAAGCTTAATATAAGTACGATTAACGAACCCGTCACTTTAGACAGCGTTTAATTTGACTCAAAACCACTGCTAAACCCTTTCCCAAACAACAAATGTTCGACTGTCCCAAATTGAAAAAGTTTACAGACAACATTTCAAAATGTCATGAAATTGGAAAATAATCTTCTGATAAACCAGAAAACATTGTGGGAAAAGGAGAAATTGCTCGTCACGAGCAATTTCTCCTTTTCCCTCAATGTTTTCTAAACTCGTCTGCAACAAAGCGGTCAAATATCGTTATTATTTTGGAAAGGGTTAAACAGTCTAACTTGTGTTAAGCAACCACCTTTTTAAGCAGCCAACCTGCCTTAAACAACACTACAGAAAGTCCCATTGTTAGATTTATAGTGTACATGAATTTTTGTTAAACAGCCAACCTGTCTTAAACAGCCATTTTACTCTATCCCATAGGCTCGCCTCTTAACACAAGTTCGACTGTACTTAAGTTTGGGTAAAATGTTGAGTACGAGTTTTTTTCTGGATCACCACTTAACTTCGATGCTTACACTCATAATCAAAGTCGAGCAAGAAGTTTGAGTTTAAGCAAGATATGATATATAAGAGCGTTTCGAGAACACGGCAAAAATATGACCTCTTCTTCTGATTGCATGTTTATTATCAATCAAAAAGGATTGACATGTTAAAAATCAGTATCTTTTGTCAAATGTCTATATTTAGTGTTTGGGTCAGACTATACTAAATGTCTGTGTACTTTAGTAAGAAATGTGAATGTGGTTCACATTAAACCTTATAGTGCTGGAACGGAATTCATGCTTATGCAAAACACAGCTTGGATCTAGGTCAGCCTCCTAAGTAAATTGGCGGCTGGCCTGTGATCTAACCTGTTTGCTACTCTGCGTATCTTTCCTCATAAAAATAAGCAGATCTTTAAAATTTTGGAAAGCAGACGACACACAAATCTATTTTTAGAAAAATCACCAAGCATTCTCAGGGTTAACTTAGTCCATTTTATCATTGTCCACGAACGAAACAATTAATCAACTTCACCATATTGGGTTTTGTGAATGATTTACTTTGTTTCAACAACAGACGACAATTATGAAGTTTCAACAACCCTAATGACCTTATGATATTATGTTAGAAACCAGTTGGTACAGGTTATTTCTTTTCTCATTTAAGTCGCATCGGTGTCTTGTATAAGCTTTTGTAGCGTAATTAAGAAAAGAAGCTTTTTTCTTTTAAGAAATATGGTAAATACATGCATCAGCAATGGTATTTTTGGTAAAAATGTTGAATAGCGAAAAATATTAAGTTTCGATAGGAATTTATATCTGATATATATATTAATGACGGAGTGACTTTATATCGTAGAAAAGTATGTTGAGTGTCTATCGAAAGATCTCCTCACAGGACCAAACCTGTATACTAATAACCTTAAAAATTAACCTTTTGTCTTTCAATAGGACTATATCACAGATTGAGATTTGTATACTTCAAAATAAATTGTCTTCTATGAATAAAAGTGTAAGCTTAATTCTACTGTTTTTAAGATACAGCCATTGCGTTCTATAGTCACTGTCCTCATATATGTTTGCTGTATGTCTTGTAATCAATATTCTTGGTATAATGTGGTGTAACTTGGCAGCATGCGTGTCTTTGAGTAGTTCATTTGTGAGCATAAGTGTCATTCTGTTTGTATGTATCACTCAAATGGTAAGTGAATGTTTATTTTTTATGTTGTGTGTAATATGGACCGATGGCTTAATTACTTTATAAACATTATGGTAGTGTATTGTATTGTAAAATGACATCATAGACCGACCATAAACCGAGGTAATGAATGTGTTTATGTATGGGTATATATATATAAAAAAGACATATTACCATTCATATTAGTAATAAATTAACATTATTTAAGTTAGGTAATTACAGTTTCCCGAACTTGACTCGTTAAATATATAAACTTACCTAAGTGACATAATATTTTTCCCTTTTTGATTGTTTAGAAATAGTTTGAATTTGCTATACGTAGGCCATGTATGATAGAACTTTGGTATCAGTTGCTTTCTCAAATTACGATTGAAAGGAAAAACAAGTGTAAAATGGTATTTGGTTTCTATACCGCTTTGCTGACACATTTTGCAGATCCCATTCTTTATAGGAGTATCATTATACCTTCCTGACTCTATCTCCAAATGATGAGAAGACGACGCATACTTTAACGTATCTATGTGACAGCGTAAAGGCATCATGGTTGTCTGAACTCAGCGGATTTGTCCAATGGTAACACCTCTGACATGACATGGAAGCCGCCATATTGATTCTTGCAAATCTGCTTTCGTTGTGCTTTCGATTTCAATTAGAAATGCCAAATGCAATTTCTAAACAGTCATCTAATTTGATTAAGGACACATAAATATATCACAACTTATAGTCTCACTATAGAGTTACAGACAAAAACTAGTGGTTTTAAATGATGTTCAACATTTCTATTTACATTGAACTACTTATAATTTCACTATTACGTATCTGTAGCGATATAGATAAAAGGAAAATAGTCATAGTCAAATCGATTAAGGACAGAGATACCATTCAGCGTGGGCGCTCATTAGGAGACGTGTTATTAGTCGGGACATTTAACCCAAAATTTGTAAGTCAATACTTGAGGTGTATCTCTCAGGTACAAGTGCTACAAGTGTTTTTCTCTATAGTATCAAAGCTTATATCTGAATGATTTAGGGTAGCCATACCAAATATCTGAATAATATAGGGTAGCCATACCAGAGTTGATAAAACGCAAGCCATCTCGTTCATATCGCATAATACCATTGGCAATTAAAGTGATTTCATTCTGTGTTGACGATTTCGGAATCTATCATCTCGTTATATCTTGACAAAATGGCTGCTGCTGCCGAGAAAGTTGCGGATCACGAATCCTGTGACGATTCCGTCCAGGCCGAAAAAAACGTTTTGAAGACGAATACACACGCAGAAACTTGCGATGAGAAAGGCGTGAATTCTAGTTTCGGTTTCGAAACCAAATCTCGGAAAACGGATTTGACCTTGATCGTCGAAAGAAGGAGTCTGTACGTAAACAGGACAGTTTTGGAAATGGTCTCGAGCGTGTTTGAAGAGCTGTTTGAATCCAAGTTGAAAGACACGGACGAGAACATTGTGAAGATAGCCGATGTGAACTACAGCGATTTCGTCGAATTCCTTGCGTGTGTCTACCCATCCATATTACGGGAAGTTACAGTGAAAAATGTTTGCATAGTTGCTCCATTGGCTTTTCGATATAGCGTCCATGGTCTACTGGCCAAATGTGAGTCAGTCTTCATGCAGACAGTCGATGGTGTATCGACGAATGAAGAATACATCGTCGGGTGGATCAAAATGGCCAACGCCTACGGCATGTCGACCTTGAAACAACGCTGCATAAACGTGCTTGTTGAAATCCGATGTACAACAATCGCATCAGTGGACAATAATCTTGCTTTGGACTCCAGTGATAAAATTGTTGTCTTTGAGGCATTGATGCCAAAACTTCGTTCGGATGCATGCAGAAGAATGTTTTTGATGGCCAATGCAGACTTGGATGCCATCGAGACGTTAAACTGCTTCAAAAATGCAAAATATCAAAAAGAAGAGTTAAAATTTCGATGGAGTTACAGCACTGAAGTCCGAATCAGTTCCTTCACCCAAGTCCTTGGCAGTCTTAAATCAGAGGTTTGGGGAACGAGATTTAACTGTGCTGTTAAGCATATGATCAGCAAGCTTGTAATCATGATCTCTCTTGACAAATCATCCCGCCCAGTTACATCACAAATTGTAGCGCTAAATTGTATAATCAAAAATCATTTACCTGGTAAAAAAAACATTTGTCAGCAAGAACAAGGTATTGTTAATGCCAACAAAAGTATAAGCACATTCATTGATTGTGCAACAATTTCAGATCCCAGCGATGGGTTTAATTGGGACGGGGAGTATACTTGCATTCTACATCTTCTAGTGGACAAATCCTCAACATAGATGGAATGTATTTTTCCAATGCCGTTTAAAGGTGTTTGTTCACATATATGAAGAGACTTAAATGGACATACAATTTATATTTCTTTAACCCTTAGAATGCTGGGTGTTTTTCTTAAATTAGATTTTTGTGCCGTTTGCTTTCCAAATCAATAAATATCTGCTTAATGTTGATGAGGAAAGATACAAGAAGTAGCAAAAAAGTTTGATAACAGGCCAGTCGACAATTCGCCAATTTACTTGGCGGCTTGGCCTGGATCCAACTTGTTTGTATAAAGATGAAGTTGGTTCCAGCACTATAAAGGTTATTCATATTTCCAAAACATTTATAGATATCTTTTGTCTTTTTGTTGTAGCATTTTGTATTATATACCAAAAAAAAAATATTGTGTATGTGTGAAGATGTATGAAGTAAATGTTCGCATGGCGACATTTATCTAAGAGTCCTGAACGTTAAATGGCGGGAATGATTGGTGAATTCTGTTTCGTATTAAGTTAAAAATGTGTATTCCTATATTTTACTATTCTACACCTTATCATGTAACAAGGTTAAATAAAATTTCTCAAGTCTTATGTATTGTCCGTTATTTGTTCTTCATATCTGCTAGAGCGTCAGCTTCCTATACAGAGGGTCACGGGTTCGAATCCCTGCCGGGTGAGGTAAAAAACTACCGGGATTAGCCCGCGAGTCGGCGAGAGCACTGGTCTCGTATCCAGGAAGCAGGCATCGAGAGTGGCTTTAAACAGTACCTATGGTGTCTGCAGCCCTTCTTTGAATTATTCCATTTGATTTTACATCTAAGCAACATTTTTTTCAGTTACATTACGACACATGGATTATTAGAGATAGCTGAAGATCCCTTACTTATGAACCCGTAACGGCTTGTCAAAACGACAAGAATCATAGCTGGCGCAGCGAGCTATACTTACAACCACCAGAATTATGTTAACAGCATCAGTAATTAACCGAAAGACTCCCTCTCATCAAAATTCAAATCATATAATAGATGTGCTAACATGTATTTATCCTATTAATTAAGGATGTAGACAGGTGAGGTTTTTACCCAACAGGCAATCTATTATTTCGTTCGAAGGCCGATCATTATATGTCGCTATAGTAGTAATGTTGACAAAATATATACAGAGAGCTGTGGTACTTAAAGAGGCTGTCTCATAGATTTTGTCCTGTGCTTTACAAACGTCAAAAATGTGTTTTAACAATCCTTAAACGGACAGTGGTCCAGGAGTAGAGCGTCGGCCTCTGGACACGAGGGCCGTGTGTTCGAATCGAGCGAGTAGTGGGATCTGCGTTGTGAGAGACATAGATGTTATCTATGTTTCTGGCTTTGTGAACTTTCCTTTATCCACATTCATCCACTGGTGCGCTCTAACCTGCATAACTGATGCACCTTGCGAAATCCCCACCAAACACGACTCAGCATCAAGATAGAAAGAGGCTAGAGGGGGACAGCATGCTTTATAACTAACAGTATGACAATATCAGCAGCGTGACATATATGCTATCTTCATCTCGATGGAACACCTTGGAGGAACGCCGACAAAAACTACAACTTTCGATGATTTTCGAAGATAGTAAATCATTTGGTAGAAATTGACAAAAACAACTTCGTATCCCTCATATTCTAGAACAATGTCTTCTCATAGTACAAGATTCAAACCCTACTCTACATCATCTGACTATTTCAAGTCAAGCCTCTTTCCCAGATGTATTCCCCTATGGAATAAAATATCATGCAGCAATGGTGGCCGGGGCCCACTCTTTGGTATCCTTCAAAAGTGTAGTTTCAATCCCGTCTTTTTAAAGTAGCCGTTCTCCTCCGGCTGTAAATAGCCCTGTGTGATTGGCTAGAGCCGTGTCAGCGGGGTTTAACACCCTGTTACTGGAACTGGATTGTAGATTGGGCTTGCTCTGATGGTGCGATTTCGCTATTTTTGCATTTTTCTACCTTTCCTTTCTTTTATTATTGGCATTATTATAATGTCCGCTATTCTTCTAACTTTCCCATCATGTTGTACGCATCGTTTTGTAATTGTCAAATATGACAGAAAAACGTATTAACTTGATAGGAGTAGTAGACACATTTTGTGAGTGTCACGTGATGGGATTGTCGACCCTTCTAAACTGGTCCCCCGCTGTCTACAAGCTCCACTGTGTTCCACAGAGGCGTCCACACGATATATGAGACACCGGTTCCCAGTCTACGACGCATCCTGCATTCTGGTTCCCACACAGAATAGAAAAATGAAATAGATTATCGTTTTTGAACTAAATCGTGTGAATAGTGTACTACATTTTGAAAACAATCTTGCTTTTACTTTCCCAAAACTACCAAGAACAGACAACGACCTAGTTTAATGCAACTATGTATCTAGACCTGTTTTGTGATTTCATTAGAAGAAGGCATTTTCTTTCTAGAAAACTTCTTCTCGTGTAAGTATTCTATAAAACGTTTGTGAGAGAGTACTTTGAAACATTAATGACCGAAGGCACGACATAAAAAAATGAAGATGAAGAAGAAGATGAAAAAAAAAAAAGATACTCGTAGCGAAAGTTACAGGTAGCCAATTTTTGCCCACGAAAAAGACGGACTCAAGCCGAGTACCATACCAATCTGCAGTTCAAAGGTCATCTCAAAAGGGGAGACTCATAAAACTTCCTTTTGGAAAGAAAGATAAACCACAAACACAACGTAAGCTCTTTTAACAAAATACGAATTCAGGTAAATCATTTCCAGTGAATGTTTGATACAGCATGCCACACCAAGAACTGTTTTAGACAGCGTAGAACCACTTGCAATATGACAATTCGTCACACTAAAGATTCGCTACAATTCTTGTCGTTGTAAATGTGGATATGAATTGAAAGGATATATATAAGAACGATATATCGTTAACGATTTAAAACAATGATGAGAGACGACCACATAATCTTGCAATGACATCATCAAACACCAGAATGGCTAAGTATTTGCCCTGTCAATGTATTGAAAGAGGGACCTTTGCTAAAATGGTATTTTGATATAAATAGATTTATTTTATAGATAAATATATTTACTTCATCTATAGATTAATAATATAGAAACCAATGTTTAATAAAAGTGTAATGACTAATAAGTGTAGCCCAGTTGCAAAGGTGAACTTGTATCCCACTGGTCTAGTCTCAATAATGATTGGTGAACGAAGTTTTTTTCATCATTTGGACTTTTATCCTGCTTCGCGTCAGTCAAAATAGCAAAAGCCTTCGAGACTAGTTATCTGGACTACCCATTGGTCTAGGGTTTGAGCCCCAACATCGCGACTTGCTCTGTCGGAGTGTTTCTGCAAATCAGCTGAAGCATGCTATTGTTTTATCTTCTGAAAGCAGTTAAACCTTTCCCAAAAGCCAGATTTTCGACAGTAGCAAATTGAAAGAGTTTGCAGACCACATTTCAAAATGTGATGAAATTGGAAAGTGATCTTCTGATAGAGTAGTGAACATTGCGGGAAAAGGAGAAATTGCTCATCATGAGTAATTTCTCCTTTACCCACAATGTCTTACAAAGTGGTCCGCAACAACATGGCCAAATGTCATTATTGTTTGGTAATGGATTTAATAATGAAAGAAATGTTGACACAGTGTTAAAGCCTATGCAAGAAAATGTAATCAGTTTCCTCTTGCAGAAATGACCATGTTTGATTTTTTGCTCCCAATAAATCTTTTCTGCGCATGCGCACTGGAATTGGAGAACCTATTAAGCGCTTTTTTAATTGTTTAACGGCAATTGATGCCATTGTTTGGTGGTATTTGTTTTGTCATATCAATTGACTTTGAATGGTCATTTGTGCTTTAAATCTGAAAATTAGATTTGAGAAAATACGACATTATTTGGATCGTTCGAAATTTCGACATTTAGATTGCCCCATCAGAAAAAGGAAAGCAATCTTCACATCCAATTATTTTGACTAGTATCCTATTCGTCTAGGGTTTGAGCCCCAACATCACCACTTGTTTGTAGGAGTGTTTCTGGAAAGACTCAGCAGAGCTGAAGCCTTCTATCATTTTATCCTAAAAAAGCAGTTACTGTTATTTTTTTATTTAGACTTATTTATTTTACATCGATTAAGAAATCAGTTCTTACACTCTCAATTCTGGTTCATGGATACACAACCAGTACTCAAGCTGAATGTTAATTAACTAAAGGATGCAAGGCAGATCCCGCTACTCATATGATTTGAACAGACGACCCTCATGCGTGGAAGCCGACACTCTTCCCATGGACCACTGTCCTCCACATCGGTATGTATCTTAAAGAATTGTTGACAACTGTATTGAGCCCTACACAAGAAAATGTAATCCTCTTGCAGAAATGACCATGTTCTCAGCAGCCTGCTACCAATTTGCCAGATCTGTTGGGAAGAACACACTCATTCCAGCTCCTAGCATAGATGAGAAAGACAATGTTAAACCCTTACAGTTAGTGGTTAAGACTACAAAGCGAAGGTATTTGTTGTTTCACAAGACCAGCTACCATCCAACAGATTTTCAGGTATAATGTTGAATTTTAGTCCCGAACCCTTTAAGTCATTGATTATCATAAAGACTCAGTATTCTCTATTAGACTTTGCGAAACAGGCCAAATCTGAACAGGCCACTTGAAGGGGGCTCCATGGGGATTCTTAACATCTCGGCCAATTTGAACTGGCCAAGACATATTTTGAAGGGGCGGCCTGTACTTATTGAGAACACTGAAATCTAAATTAATGCATGCTGAAGGACCAAATCTATGGATGTGCCATGGAATTTCATTCAATCAAACAATGGTTGTAAAGAATAGAAAGTGAATGAAGTTGAGGTGCAATTAAAACTGCTTGTTCACAGATTTTAGGGAATTTGAGAGTTAAAACTTGATTTCTTAAAGCTATGCAACGGTGTCTGTGTGTCTGTAGTATTACACACATTGAAAAATAGCCATTGGAAGCAACACTATTTTTTTCTGGACTGGGTAACACAACTAACTGGGTAATTAAAATCACTTACTGGGTAGTATCCCGTCTATAATTGCAACAATACACGGGAAGAGATTTCCCTGCACTTACAAGATATTTTGGTTGGATATCTATTGATTATTTTCTTTGAACAAACTTTAAGTCTTGGGTTTTCTACTAGAATGGACACATAACATCAGCTTTGGAAGATGCTTAATTAAATTTCCAAGCAGCTAGAAATGATGCTTCTTTTGCATAGGTTCTGGGCTTTTTCACTTTATATAACAGAGATCTATAAATTATGATATAATATAAAGGCACCTTCTCAATTAGATATTTCTTTAATGTCATACAGTTTTTACAATAGCTCAAAGTAACGCCAGCTTTTATCTTTCCTAATTTCAGGGATACAACTTCCCAAAACTAGCAGGCCAAGGCCTCTTCCCAATTAAGGAAAGAAAAAGCCATGATGTTTCCTCAGCCAAAAGTCCCTCACCCATGAAAACTGAGTTCTGCTGACTTTTTTTTTTACTTTCTTCTCATGGCTTAGTGTAGAATTTCCGCACAAGGCTTTTTTTAGCCACTGATTTAGCTGCCATGTCGGAAAGATCAAGAAAAATAGAAGGGAAGACAATGAATGTGTATGCATTTATTCAAAGAGAAAAGACAACGATGAAAACCTGGGTACCCAAAGATATTAGAATTTCGGTTCCTAGATAGAATATTTCTACCCATCAAATCTTTAGTGGTTTTATATAACAACTTCTAAGTACTATTCATGACCAGGATCAAACCTGGGACCAACTACTTCAAGTACACAACTTCAACCCCCTGGGGTCCGTTTTACTAAACATGTTACCGAAAATATTTGTGTAAGTCATAATTGATAAACATGGATAGTATCTTCTACGAAAGTGCAATATTGTAATGTGACACGTCATTGGAAGCGTCTCGGAGAGATGATTCCAATGATGTGTTACTTTGCAATATTGCTTAGCCCAATATTGATTAAAGAGGAATTGTTGTTTTAGACTTAGGCAAATCTTAAGCGTAAACTGTTTAGTAAAACAATACCCTGGTCCATGTGGAACATGCTTTATAACTAATGGGCCAAGAATTGCATTAAAGCTGAAATACTTTTGAAACAGTGTACAAGCGGGGGAATCATGTGACCAGTGTTTACGGTCCCAACAAGATGGCCATGCCAATGATGGAACAGGGACTTATGTTTTTTTTTTTCACCTACTTTTGCCAATGATAGCCACACTATATACCCCACATAAGTGCATAAGTCCAAAAAAGTCGGCCTTCAACTGTGATTTCTCTGCCAAGTGTTAAACATAACACCATTATAAAGCATGGGTTATCATAAACCACCAGAACTGGAAAGTTGATGGTCATATATAGTATGATAAATGAATTAATTTATTTTTTTGATTATATTTTAGATGACCGATGTTTTCACCGACAATTCACCTTTGAAGCTCCAGCCTGCTATCGAGACAGAACTTATTAATTATAACAGGAAAACAGAATTGTCGCTCAAAGGGAAATTTGGAGCCGACCTTGCCAAGGAAATCATAGGTTTGTAAGAAAGGTTTAAAGGACTCTCTCATCACAGATTGAGATTTTAATCTTTTTAAAATTCTTAAATCTTTTTTTGTATTTTTATAAACATAATGTCATCTAAAAGCAGAAAGGCTATTTTTGAAATTACACATTTAAAAGAAAGGTTTGAACTGTGCAATACTAACACCTAAGTTAATAGTATACACTTTTCTTCGCTGGGAGATAGCATATATGTGTGTTTTTATGTAGGTTCATTTGAGTGTATTGAGTGAACTTTCCTGTAGATTGAAATTGTATGTTTATTATGTTTGCATAGCCCTCTGAACTGTTATGGCCAAAAGCATATTTGTGCTGATTCCGAATAAAATGATTGAAAATTAAATTGATTAAAATGACATGCTGTAGAAATTATGTTGACAAAATAAAGTGTCATCACAAAATGGTCATTTATTGAATGATAAGGACTGTTTTAATATTTATTTTTAAACAAATTATTTCTCACATAATGCAATCTCTGGGTTAGTCCCTTTAACATGTATACACAGATATTATTAAATTCCCTAAACGTCTTATTTAAAGATACATACTGGACAGTTGTTATACAATTCTCTTATTGATATTAACTAAAATGACTGAATAATTACCCTTACAGCTTACTATAGTATTTCATTAACACTTTCACTGCCAGACACTCTTTAGATACATTTTTGCCTAGTGCCAGGTAATTATTGGAAAATTTATTAGAAAGATGTGTCCTCACAAGAATGTATACCGTGGACTTATTTATCAATGGATCTTCATGAAACTTCACATACATGATAGCAAAGCCTACTTGTATTAATTTCTAACCATTTTGTTTTTAAAAAAAAAAGGCATGACCCCGGTGGCCATCTTGGATTTTTGGATAATATATTATTTCTTCTTTTCGCTTCCACATAATTCGAATGCAGTTGCATTCGACAATGTATGGGTAATTCCACTATAGTCGTGATTCGCAGTGAAAGTGTTAAACCCTGGATTTGGAGGAATGGTTAAGATATGTAAAAAATGTTTCAGATATTGAATTGGAGGCTGATGACAAAATAACAGTGAATATCGACTTTGGCAAAGTCATGAAGAAAGAGGTCCATATACCAGCACTCATGGCCGAGTTGAGCAGAAGGTATTTACAATGCTCTTTGCAAGAACTTGATAATTTCTTTTAATTTCTCACCAAAGCCGTTTTAGGATAGATAGTTAAAGTGTTGTTTAACCTTAACGATATACGGCACAAACCATATACCAGTAAGTTACATTACAAATCATGACATAATTAAAAAGTCTGCCATGACATATGGTGTCATGTTTACATCATCCTCTTCTTGTTTTCTGTGTTTTGCCTTTTTTTAGTGTGTTTTGTTTTCATTTTGTTTGTTTTTTAAGAATCCATTATGGTGGCAGGATAGATAGAATAGCAATCTGAACACATCGGGTTTATCCAATAGAAAACACCTCTGAAATAATAGGGATGACGCCATATTGTTTCCGGCGAGAATGACGTCACTTTCTTTCGTTTCTAAAAATAGATCTTGAATGTAAAATCAAAAAAGTCGTTAAATTTGATTGAGGAAACAAGTATACATGTCACAACAACAAGTTCGCCATTTGGTATGAGTTACTGATCAAAAGTGATTAAAAAGGATGTCCAACACTTCCATACACATTGAACTACTTAACGTGCACGCTTAGAAAATGTGTTAATTGGCGGATGCCGATTTACCCGAAAAATTGTAACCCTACACTTATATCCGAGGTGTATTTCACAGCTCACGGAAATACCCGAGTAGTTCCGATTGATAGAATAGATGTTTGGTGTTTTTGAATAGGATTAGTTATCTGCCTTACCAGACAATATTCCTTCACCTTGCCCTATTACATTTCTGATTCAAGACACCAGCCATCTATTCTCTATCTCTTTAACTTGTCCTCATGTGCTCTTGAATGAGGTGTCTTTGTCTATCTATGATTTTGCAGGGTTTGTAGTACAACCTATGAAATTTGCTTAATATCCAAATAGCATATCCTTATATCTATTTGCTACAAAATGGCCTAGAGGTTAAGGCGTAATTGGTATAGTCAGTGAAAAGTGTCTCATATGCCAAATTGGCTGGCACTTTCACTAGGGGTGACAATATAATAAACAAAACCTATACCTTTACCTTTTATGGAGTAATTTGGTAATGCAGGATTTACTGTATTGTTATGGTTAATCATATTTTATTCTCATTTGAACAGAAACATCAATATGTCACATAGTTACATTAAACAGATCAGTAAGGACAGCCGAAAGGTGCCCTGTGTAATCACGGGAATGGCATACCTTGACAAAGGCGGGACTGTACACAGGGAAACCAAAATAGACGGAAACGCTTCTTTGACTTCAAAGGTGAGGTTATAAGACACATGATTACGTCCCTATGTGTGTGCAGGGGTGATTAAATCAATTGTGCCAGTATTGCCCAGCTTGTCCAAGATCTTTTAAGGATAAGTGAATTTTTACTGAAATTTTCTATTCTACCATTAAATGCACAAGTGCTGAAAAAGATATGTGAAGAAAAGTATTTTACTTACAGACAAATACATCTAAAATGAGGCTTTCTCTATTTCAGTTAACAAAGACTGTCTCTATTTAAGTTTACTAAGGCTATCTCTATTTCAGTTTACCAAGACTCTATTTTAGTTGACAAAGGCTACAATCTATTTTAGTTGACAATGGCTACAATCTATTTTAGTTGACAAAGGCTACAATCTATTTTAGTTGACAAAGGCTACAATCTATTTTAGTTTACCAAGGCTATCTCTATTTCACTTAACAAATGCTATGTCTATATCTATTGACAAAGGCTATCTCTTTTTCAGTTGACAGAGGCTTTCTCAATTTTAGTTGACAAGGGCTACAAACTTTATTTTGGTTAACAAAGGTTTTCTTTATTACAGTTAACCAATGCTATCTCTATTTCAGTTAACAAAGGTAATCTACCTTTATGTCAGTGAACAAAGGCTATATCTAATTCAGTTGACAGAGGCTACTATATCTGTCAGTTAACAAAGGCTATCTCTATTTTAGTTAACAAAGGCTATCCCTATTTCAGTTAACAAAGGCTATCTCAATTTAGTTAACAAAGGTTATCTCCATTTCAGTTAACAAAGGCTATCCCTTTTTCAGTTAACAAAGGCTACTGCCTCTATGTCAGTTAACAAAGGATACTGCCTCTATGTCAGTTAACAAAGGATACTGCCTCTATGTCAGTTAACAAAGGATACTGCCTCTATGTCAGTTAACAAAGGTTATCCCTATTTCATTTGACACAGACCATCTCTATTTAAGTTTACATGACTATCTTTTTCAGTTAACAAAGGCTACTCTCTCTATTTCAATTACTGTTAACAAAGGCTCTCTCTATTTCAGTTGACAAAGGCTATCTTTTTCTCAGTTGATTAAGGCTACTATCTCTAATTTAGTTGACAAAGGCTACTATTTCTGTCAGTTTACTAAAGCTATCTCTATTTCAGTTAAGAAAGGCTTTCTTTATTTCATTTAACAAAAGCTATCTCTATTTAAGTTAACAAAGGCTAATTCTATTTGAGCTGATTAAGGCTACTATCTCTATTTCAGTTGACAAATGATATCTCTATTTCAGTTAACAAAGTTAATGAAGGCTATTTCTATTTCAGATGACAAATGTTATCTATTTCATTTGATTAAGGCTACTATCTCTCTTTCATTTGGCAAAGACGATCTCTATTTCAGTTAACAAAGACTATCTCTTTCAGTTAACAAAGGCTATCTCTTTCAGTTAACAAAGGCTATCTCTTTCAGTTAACAAAGGTCATCTCTATTTCAGTTAACAAAGGCTATCTCTCCGGATGCAGAAGGGGAGTATGACAAGGGTAAAGATTTGGGCTTGGCACCTGGAACACCCATAGCATACTGTGTACATGAACTAAATGTTGACATACACAGTGGAGGGATGGAACTAGTTCTAGGAAAGGGTAGGTTTAGCAGTCAAGGCCTCTGCCTTTGATTTGAAAAAAAAAAAAGGTTAATGTAAAATCGTCTTAAGCTTCAAAGGTTTTTTTTTAGTTAAAGAAAAACCTATTTTGTGGGTACTCATTAGAACGTCTTGACAAGAAAGTTAAAATGAGTACCGTCAATATAGGATTCAGAGAAGAAATAAAGAAGTTATAAAAGGGAAATCCCTTCTAATGCAATGCTTTTTATGTTTTTTACCTAATCTGGATTCAGATTATTTGTATGTTGAGTACAAGCTTGACATTTCCTAAACTTGATATATCAGAAAAGTTTGACGTTTTGTCTCAGATTTAAGCATTCCTTAAAACAATTATTATATCTATTCCTCATTGATGAAGTAATCCTAGTTATCCTGTCAGAAGTGCAATTGTCTGACTGATAACAGGGTGCTAGATAACACTTTTGTTATCTGTCACTTCATCATGCGATTGCTACACCCACCTGATAGTATTGATTTTCTATTTTGTTTCCTCTTTGTTTTTGTTTTCTTTTATTTCAATATGTAACAGGTTAAAGACAATAGATCAAGGTTGGTGTCTTAAATGGGAAAGGTTTTCTGACTTGGCTTCGGATTGCTATCCATTTCACATTGGGTTCAATGGATAATATTTCTACACCTTGCCTGATAATATTTCTTATTTTAGACACCAACCATCTCTTCTCTATATCTCAGCGCAGAAAAACAAAATATTCTTTGTACCGTATTGCCTTGCGCTCAATGGATGGTATTCCTACGCCTTGCATGATAACATTTCCAATTTAAAACACCAACCATCTATTCTCCATATCTCACCACGGAAATAAAATGTTCTCTGTACCTTTTCCAGGGAAAACTGGTGGTTTTAAGGAAGGTATTTCTTATGACGAACCAGATGCTGGCAGTGAAGGTAAGTTGAACCTTATTTTCTAGAACTTTGCCATGTGAACATCATAACCTTTAAACCATTTGTTGTGGGTAATCTATAGAATGATTCATTTAGGAGCCTATTAGTGATCGGTGAAAGATAAAGGTTTAGTTTAAACTTATTTATTTCACGTCAATTGTTAAGCAAGTTCTTATAAACTCAAGACTATCTGTAAGTCTTGATTCTGCATTTTGCATGCATTAATAGTACTTGTTGCAAATGTTGATTAATGAAAGGGAACAAAGATGACCCCACTAGTCCAGGGATTCAAACTATTGACCATTGTGTCCAGAGGCCTATGTTTTAGCCCTGACCTTCTTTTCTCCAAAATTGAAAGCATTACCAAATGAATATGATAAAATTTTAAAGAATGCTGTTTTCATTTATGGGTAGTAGGCTTTATATCTATTTTATAAGATGTTACTGATTTTATTCCTTTGATAAACCCCTTCCCCCAAAAGAAACGAATCTTATTTTCAAAACCTAATTTTCTACTCATGTCTATTTCTTTTTCAAGCTATCGATTTCCAGAATGCATTGAAGGTTTTCGAGGCGTTGATTTCACTTCCTGAATCGCAACGACAGGCTACAAGAGACGACCTACTAGCCATTCTTGAGGCGCCTCATGACTTACTGACATTGGCTGAACTTGTATGTATTTCTATAGTTGTTTCAGAGTTCTGATGCTTACTTGGGGCCTCTGTCACCTAGTGGCTAGTGTACAGATATTTGAATTATATTGCCCCTTTCCATGTGTATTCAAACCTTGATGAAAGCGTCTTGATTTTCAAGAAAAGAAGTCTCTTTTATGACTTATTGAAGGCAGATGGTTCTACATGACTCGACTAGCCCTGATGAGCAGTCATGTTTGGGATTTTCCTCAATCATCACATGCCAGGCATTGCAACATCACTAGAATAATGTTCAAGCGATGTTAAGGTCAATGATTAGTAAAGATGTTTTCTCTAATAGAGATGTTGACTTTATGGGAAAGTTTAGGAAATTGTCATTGTATCTCAAAAGTGACTTTGTTTTTGTGAATGAAAAATAGACATTGGTTTAGAAAGTATGATAAAGATTCCACAAGTAGCAATTATATTCTATTCACCTCTAAGTTATTGCTTTTCTAAGGTACTATTTTCCTCTTCATATTTTAATATTTACGTTTATAAGGAAATCTTTTGTATGAATCTTTGTTGGCGACAGTGGTGCAGTGGGAGTGTGTTAGTCTCTTGTACCAAGGGTCCTGGGTTTGAATCCCCATTAGGCAAGGAGAAAATTGGCGGGACTATCCCACGATTTGGCACGAGTACTGGTGCAGTATCCAGGAAGCAGTCATCCAAAGTGAATTCAATAAGCAGCTTCAAGCTTCGGTCACAATCAAGGTAAAATAGATAAGTTTAGACATAAATTTAAACCTTTGTGGGACTGACTGTGGTCTTGTTCATTTCTTCTCACTGTACATTATATTTGTCTTGTTTTTATCTCTTTGAAACAAAAGACATTAATTATTGGAAAAACTTTGATCTATGACCAAACAATAACGACATTTGACCACTTTGTTGCAGATGACTCTCGAAAATATTGTGGGAAAAGGAGAAATTGCTCTTAACAAGCAATTTCTCCTTTTCCCACAACATCATCTGCCCTATCAGAAGAATATTTTTCAATTTCATCACATTTTGAACTGTCGTCTGCAAACTTTTTCAATTTGGGCCAGTCGAATATTTGGCGTTTAGTTAAGTGTTAAAAGATATTTTAGATGGACCAATTTCATTTCACTCAACAGCTTTACAAATGTGAATCCAAGCAGCTCTCAGAAGATGGTATGGAACTGGAGTTGATATCTGTAAAGGAGACTGTGGGCAGAGTTTTGGGACTCGCCGGAATTCAGTTCAGTGTACGTACACCTGATATTCTATTCATAATGAGGTAGATGGATCAAATCCTGTTTCCAAAAGATTTGATTATAACCAAAATTGTTGAAACTGTGTAAAACCCCTTGATCACTGCCCTTTATCTACCTTTTGATGCATGTTTACTTGTTTATATACATGTACTTTCATACATGTTATAGTTTTAAGACATTTGAAATAGGTGCTACAATGTTTACAATAAGTAATTCACTACTTGAGGTAAGTGCATCATTGTTTGAAATAAGTGCTTCAATATTTGAAATATGTGTTACAATATTTGAAATAAGGGCTACAATATTTGAAATAAGTGTTACAATATTTGAAATAAGGGCTACAATATTTGAAATAAGTGTTACAATATTGGAAATATAATGTTTTAGATAAGTGATATAGTCTAAACTATAGTTTTATCCTTTTATCCCTAGATGACATTATATTTCGAAAAGATTAACCCTCAATCTGATAGTCTTTTTAAACCCATACAGGAAAGCATATGGAAGTGCATGGAGATGATTATGTTATATTGTTTTCTCTGATTATAGGATGATACGGCATACCCACCTAAGTCTGACAACACCATGTTACCATGTCTGGCCGAATTCTTTGATGCGGCGGCAGAATTAGATGATGATGTTCTTGCATTAATCAGGAAATGTTCGCCAGCAGTTTCTGTTCCCATATTGACTGTGGTAAGACATCTGGGTATTATTTTACATAACATTCTTTTCTTAAAAGTTATCCAAGTTGAAAACAGCATTCCGTCTTGTTTCAGAATTAAGAAGAGCGATATTATAAAGTTACAGATCAATGGAATTGTCTCTCCTGGATGCTTCCAAATTGGCATGTCGCATTTCAAAATTTAGGTGTTGCGAAATCTGATTTTTATTTACTTGTCTGTTAATGCCAAATCATTTCCTTTACTTGTCCTTATAATGGTTATATATTGAATTTCAATTAAAATTCACTTGTCCAATAAGACTTTTGGACAAGCTGGGCAAAATAGAAAATTGATTTTGCCATCCTTGATATTGCATGTTGGTTTAGTATTTTATCCATGTAAAAGGGGTTTCCTCATATCGTTAGGTTAAATGAGCCCTTTGAGAATACCTATTTTATTTGGATATGGCTTAATGACTTTTCAACAATTTCTCATTGATGGTTCATAAGAACATGACTAAATGGTATTACCTTTTTTTTCACCAGAAATTACTTAGTAATCGTTTTTCTATAAATGATGAATCATTTAGAAAAGATAGTGCAGTCCCATGTCACAATGGTCTCAAGTGCAGTCCCATGTCATTATGGTTTCAAAATGATACTATAAAGAAATATGCTATTTCTGTCCATCCTCTGCTGTTGCCTGCAATTTTGACCTGTCAATCAATCCCTTATGAGCAAAATGCACCTGTAAAAATGCATGCTAGATCAATAGAAATAGGAACCGGAAAGATGATTTTCAGCAAAATTTCTATTTACTTATCTGATGTTAGATACTGCAAGCTGTAAAGACGTTAAATGTCATTTGGTTAAAATGTATTGAACAGCATGAACGAGATATAGAGAACATTCCATCCTATATTTGAGAATAGAGTAGAATAATAGATTAGTGTGCTTCGGTCTGATTAACTTGTGTCCATTTATCGATGTGATTGTTGAGGAATTTTATCTTTGACAAACTTGTTTAGGCTTTGTCAGTGGGAATGATAGTTTTAAAAGAATCCAATAACATGCCTGAATGTATAAAAGGTTCAAAGACTACTGAACTACTTTAACATTATAAGATAGCTTGTGAAGAAATGCCAGTGCAATTTGAAATAAACAAGTACAGTCTAACTTGTGTTAAGCAGCCACCCTTTTAAGCAGCCAACCTGCATTAAACAGCCACTACAGAAAGTCCCATTGTTAGATTTATAGTGTACATCAATTTGTGTTAAGCAGCCAACCTGTGTTAAACAGCCAATTTACTCTGTCCCATAGGCTGGCCTCTTAACACAAGTTTGACTGTACTTATTTCACCTGTTTATGTGATAATGCCTCTTCACATACAGGGAAAATGGAGGGAATGAAAGAGAGGGACATAACACAATACTTAATTTTTCAGCTCCAGAAAGGCATTATGGGTAAAACAATGGATGAAACTGAAACAGTCCAAAAACTTGTTAAAGATTCAGAAGGAAGCCACATAAAACTTTTGCAAGACCTGGGTTTCGGAATACTGCCATCAGAGATTCAGGCCCCTACCGAGCTCCCATACTACATTGATGCCGTGTACTGGGTCTTCACAGCTTTGTGGGCTTAGAACAAGTTGTAAAATTTGCAGTGCCTTAGGTTTGTCATACCTTAAAATTTCAGTACCTAAGATCTTCAGTACCTAAGATTTACAGTGCCTATAATTTGCAGTATCAAGGTTTTTCATGATTTGCAATACCAAAAATTTGCAGCACCACCTTAGATATGAAGCATGTTTATAAAAGTTGGATGTAAATGTAGAAATTTCATTTTCAAGCAATTTCTTTTGATTTTTTGCATTGGTCAGGCTTTTTTCCTTTGGGAAGTAGCCTATGCCTGCTATTTTTGGGGAATTGTATGCATATACATGTTCAGAGATGTCCAATAATGACTTATGTAAATAGTGCTCTTTTGCATTTTTGTTGTTTGCAATATTTTTGTATGATATATTGAATTGTTCTGTGAACATGTATGTTCTTCTAAAGAAAACAATTGCAACATTAAATGTAGGTCATATTTATTTAATGTTTTTTTCATTTGAAACATATTTTGTCTCAAGAATGGTTGGGTAAAAGTTTATACTCTTGAAAAGGAATAAGTGATACAATACCTGGTGTGTTCACAAATAACACTACTCAAAAAGCAAATAATCAAATCAAGTCATTCATAATGGTTTATAAGTTTAATCATTCATCATTTTTTTTGTCAAATTGTCTGTTGCCAAGCTGTACAAATAAACATGACAATAACATTAATTAACCCTATCCCAAACAACAAATTTTCAACTTTCCCAAATTGAAGGAGTTTGCAGAAGACATTTCAAAATGTGATGAAATTGAAAAATATTCTTCAGATAGAGCAGAAAACCTTGTGGGAAAAGGAAAAATTGCTTTTTACGTCTGCAACAAAGTGATCAAATGTCTTTATTGTTTGGGAAAGGGTTATGACACTCCTGACATGTTTATTATCTTTATTGCTCATGTAAATGAATGTAATATTATTGTATTATAGTACTCTACTGATATGTCTGACAAATTCAGATGTGAGGGAATAAAACATATTTGAAACTATTTGAAAAGTTGAAAGTTATTTACTTGTGCCCTCTGATATACAGGTCATTACTTGCTAACTTCACTCTGATTTTTTTTAAATGTAAATCAAAGCACACTTGCCATTATTCCAACACACTTCAATAGTGTAATAGAAAATACTCTCTTTAATGAAACTTATAATTCTTTTTCTTTTTTCTCTTTATATAAATATATATATATATATATATATATATGTATTGTATAATTTTAAGATTGAACTCTGTTTGGTTTTTTCACTTCAAGAACATAAAGGTAAATGTAGGGTTTATAGTCTTATATTTATGCTAGGCATGTTCAAGCGAACTTAACAATAACTTCCCAAATCACTGGGTGATAACCAGGCCGTTTATAATGGCACAAATGCAGCCATGGCACATTAGTTTATTCCCGCAATGATACTCATTTTTACATATGGGTGGAGAGAAACAACATTGGATGCAAATCCTTGTACTCAATCATTTGCTTTATTTTTTAAATTTCTTATCTTTTGTTCACCCTTTCCCAAACAACAAATTTTTTACTGTCCCAAATTGAAAGAGTTTGCAGATGACACTTCAAAATGTGATGAAATTGAAAAATATTCTTCAGATAGAGCAGAAAACCTTGTGGGAAAAGGAAAAGTTGTTCATTACAAGCAATTTCTCCTTTTCCCACAATGTTTTCGAAAGGCATCTGCAACAAAGTGGTCAAATGTTGTGATTGTTTGGGAAAGGGTTAAGTGTTATTAAGTGATTAGTCTTGCAGTCCTTTCAAACTTCGCATTATGTTTCCAACTCATTTTAGAATGATATTTAATCAGTTCAGTTTAAGATTTATTCATTTAATGTGAAGCTCTCATATATTTTACATTTTCTTAAAGAGGTTTTAAGTTTTTCTTTAATGTGTTGTGAAGATGTGTTTTTCATTTTTTAAGAATTTTTACCAAACCTGTGTTAAATGCGCTTGATTACAGATGTGAAGATATTTGGAAGTCTGAAAACAAAATAAGATCAATTTAATTCTATAACCCTTAACCAAATCTTTGGCTGTTCCAAATTGAAAGATTTTGCAGATGACATTTTAAAATGTGATGAAAATGAAAAATAATCTTTCGATGGGGCAGAAAACATTTTGGGATAAGGAGAAATTGCTCATTAAGAGCAATTTCTCTTTTTCCCACAATGTTTCCCAAAGTCGTCTGCGACAAATTGGTCAAATGTCATCATTGTTTGATAATGGTTTAAATTCTATACATTGTATATCAAACAACAATACAAAAACTGTATTTATTGAACAATTAATATTTTGAATTTCAAATATTTCCATTCTATGATTAAGCACCTTTAAATGTGAAAGGTTGATAATGTGTTTGCCTTATATTAAAAAGATGCTAACAAACCATAAAATTGATATGACTAAAAAAAGAAAAGAAAGTTTTGTATTTACTTTTTAACTTGAGATTGATTTTTTGTAAGGCAGTATTTAACTTATGATGTCTCATAGCTGTTAGATGTGGAATGTCCACTTAGTTACTATGCTTTAAGTGTTTATTTATCTCACCTTAATTAATCAATTAAACAAATTATTGTATCCTCAAGGTTGATAATTGTTTGACAGTATTCAACTTATCATAATCATCTAGTTTTTAAAAATAGAATGTGGATTTAGTTATGGAAAATGTAGGATAGTAATAAAATTTTTGTTGTCATATGTTTGCAGATTGTAATAAAGTTTTGAATGGTATACAGCTTTTAAGTTGTTAATGATAGAATCATTATTGTTAGAAATACCGTGGAAGCAGTGGTTTTGTTTGTATCGGTTTTACATCGCATCAACATTACTTCAGTTATGTTGCAATGCCCAGCTTTATATGATGAAAGAACTGCCTTTAAGGTTTCACCAGTTGTTAAACCAATTTATGCCTCATTTTGCCATTTACTGAAGCTTTGGGAACAAATTTGACAAAGGGATAAATTAAATTGCTCCTGTTGACCAATTCATAAGGAGCAATTTATCCTTTTGTTGTTATGGTTTCCGTCCGATGCCATTCATGTATATAGAATGTCTTTTTTTTCTTTCCATATTTTGTTGTCTGCTTTAAATTTGGACATGTCGTAAATTTCCATTTGGGGGAGGTTTCAATAAAAGCCTTTATACCAAACTATGTTATCTACTGCATATAGCTTAGCACATGGAAAAAAAATTATTTTGATTTTTCTTTTTGTATCCCTTTATCTGTTATATTATGTACTGTGCCTTTTTCAAATGATTTCTTTTTATACATTTCTCAAGTATTAAAATGAGTGCTTAGCATGAAGACTATCAAATGGTTGTCGGCTGTCTTATTTTCCCCCAACAAGGCTATCTGTAAATATATAGAAACTCTAGGTCATAATTGCTTGGCCTTATGTTAACCTTTAGAAAAATTAACCTTTAGAAAAATGAGTAATTTTCTAAAAATAGGTTTATGTGTCGTCTTTTGATGAGGAAAGATACTCAGAGTAGCAAACAGGTTTGATCAAAGGCCAGCCACCAATGTAATTGGCAGCTGGCCTGGATCTAACCTGTTTGTAAAAGCTTGAAGTTGGTTTCGGGTACTATTAGGGTAAACTGCTCCCATCTGACCCAACAGAACCTCTTTTTACTATATCTCACTTTCCGGAGCTGTCAACTTGTTATATTTAATTTGGTTCAATGCCTTGCAAGCAATGTCATATGTCTTACAGCTTCCCTGGATTTACCAGGCAAGGGCTCTGAAGTGCCTTGCCAAAGGACACTCTTACAAAACCAGTGGGGCTCCAGCCCAGGACCTCCAAGCTCTATAAATGCCACCCGCCTTAACCTCTGGGCCATGCAGGTTCCTTGTAATTTTTATACTGTTCTCAAATTATCTTGACATTCAATATGGAAATAGGAAATTCATGAATCTATGTCGAATTGTAGAATATGTCTGTAAAGCAGAGTATGGCTTTAAAGTTTTTTGAAAGTGGGTATGCTAATGTGATACAACTGAAATGGTCTTGAAAACGATGTGGAAATAAGAAAATCATAAATCTAAGTGATTTGTAATACATGTCTGTAAAGCAGTATATTGCTTTAATGCTTTGGAAGGGGGTATGCCAATGTGTTACAACTGATATATTGTTGAAACTGGTGTGCAGGTGAAATAATAAAATCAGTTTCAGATGGTGCCATTGAATCTCCTATCAAAGTACAAATTCTCAACAACAAAAAATGAGAAAAAACAAAATCTGAATTAACTGTTTCTCTGATAAGACTGCTTTGAAATATCGCTATAGAATGATACAATTTGTCATAAAAGAACGTAAAGAAAGTAATTCAGATCGTTTTAAAATCAAGTAAAATACCAACAAACATTTCAACGAATAAACCTTAAAAATCGGGGAGAAATCATCCACGTGAGATAAAAAATAATAGGGCGAAAAAGCTCCAAGGGAAATAACTCTTGCAGTATAACGGACAAAAATTGTAGCGGTTATTGCCCTTAGACCAAGAGTTGTATTTCCGTCGTTATTTATGTCCACATTTACGCTACATAATTTTGAATTTGGCCGACGATTTTTTGTGTTATACAAATTTAAAATACATTTCTTCTTTTCAAATGGCGCCTTCTGTCAAGATTTGTTTATTAAAGTACATCTTTTATCTGGGATGTACCTAATCGTGTCTGTCTGTCAATCTGTCTCTTTTCCGGTCATTACCCGGTTGTGCAGCGACACTTATTGGGTATTTGGGACGTTATGTCACGAGTTAAAACCAAATTTGGCCCAGTGGTTTGTTAAGTTGGCTCTGAGGTCCCGTATTCGAGTCCAAACGACACCTCAACGGATTCGTGGGAGTGACCCTTTGCAGGTCATTTCGGAGCCCTATCCTAGTACAGGTGGATCCATGAAAGCCGTTACATAACTGAAAACAATTTTGATACGGCATGAAACACCATGCCAACAAACGAACCCAATCCGCAGGGACGAATAGTTTTCAATGGTTGATAGACGGGACGGTCCCTTTACCAAACAATAACAATATTTAGCCAGTTTGTTGCAGTCGACTCTGGAAAACATTGTGGGAAAAGGAGAAATTCCTCTTAACGAGCAATTTCTCCTTGTCCCATTATGTTTTCTGCCCTATCAATAGATTTTTTTTCAATTTCGTCGCATTTTGAAACGTCGTCTGCAAACTCTTTCAATTTTGGGACAGTCGAAAATTTGGCGCTTGGTAAAGGTTTAAAGATAAGAATATCAAACGTTTTATAGTTTTCATTTTTATTCAGTTTACGTTTGCATTGCTGTCGTTAAAAAACAATCGATTAGTTTTATGAAACATAGAACATTCAGTTGAATCCTAAGCGAATATCGTAAGCTTCAGTTTACATTTAAAACAACTTGACCAGGCATAGTACTGTAATCGGAAGCAAAGCGTACCGATATTACAAGCTCTTTTTGCAATGATTTTTCGCTCAATTTAGAACCTTGTATCGATTTTAAAATACTGTATATTAATAACAAGCTCATCTCAAACGCAAGCTCAATTAATGTAGGTTAGGGTAGTACATTTTGACCAATCAGAGTCGAGAATTGTCTAACAATTATCAAACAATAGTCACAGAGTCTATATATCTGATTTGAGGCTTGTTCAAAGATCATAGAGTAGAAACCCTACATAAATAACAACGCTTTGTCCTCAGATGTTAGTTAACTGGTGTTAGAAACTTACAAATACATTATCATTCAAGAGGAAATTATAATACAATCAAAAGGATAATTCTATCAAAATGCATTGAATGATTATAAGCATATCATTCGATGTTTCATCCGGAATAGAATCGAGTCTTTCCGGAAGCTTTCGGTTGCAACGGAGTTTCACGAAGCGTTGCCTCAATCATGTTTCTTTGGAAACGATGACGTAGGAACAAAATCGTTAAATTCTGTTTAAGTAAAATGTTTCTAACTTTACTCAAGTTCACCATAACCATCACGTATTGAAGTGTTATCATCCATGGTAGATATACAGTGAACCCTCGTTTATCCGGACACCGATTATCCGGATGTCTCGCAATCCGAACAAAATTGTAAGGGAACGGAATTATTGGACCAGTTTATTGCAGACGACTTTTGAAAACATTGTGGGTAAAGGAGAAATTGCTCGTGACGAGCAATTTCTCCTTTTCCCACAATGTTTTCTGCCATATCAGAAGATTATCTTTGAATTTCATCACGTTTTGATATGTCTTCTGCAAACTCTTTCAATTTGGGACGGACGACAATTTGGCGTTTGCTAAAGGGTTATAAGTATACACCGCTCATACAGACCGTTTATGTCTTAATTTGAATAAGAACATGCTCTGCTTCATTAGTCCGGATTTTTCGGTAAACCGGACATTTTGTTGGGAACGGACGTGTTCGGATAAACGAGGGTTCACTGTAGATATAAATAATCTAGTTTAGTTTTAATTCAATTTAAACTTATTTATTCTACATCGATTGTGAAACAAGTTCTAAGAACTTAAATTGATCACCTTCGATTCTAAATAATCTTAACGCTTACCGTTTTTGATTTGTAATAAAAAGAACTTTACCTTTACTAAATGAGTCTGCTTGATGATGGTTAAGAAAAAGTAAAATATTACAAATTCCAAGGTCTGCAAAAGAATGCATCGTTTTCATGGTGATATTTAAGGGTATAAAGCATCACCCACTTCTCACTCACGATGAACTACTCAACATGAATGAGTTGACCTTTTCTCATAAAAGTTTTAAAAAGAATCGTGAAACGTCCAAACAACACATTATTGAGACCGGTGCAAAAAAAAGTAATTCTGCAAAAAAAAACCAAGTGGTCCATAGATAAATGTTGAATCATCATAGCAATGATGTATATAAAAAAAAGGCCGATGATTAAATGTGTAAGCCTATGGTACATCCTTGACTAAAAAGAGGAAGTAATCATCACAGAAATAATTCAATATAAAGCATGGTGGTTCTTGTCGAGGAATAATTGTGTAAGCCTATGGCATATCCTTACTGAAAGAGCAAAAATGCCTTAGCATTCGACCAAATCATGATGTGTTGGCGTTGCGTTGAATTTTAAATGAGGAACCTTGCGTCAGCGATTTATCATATACCCCGCTCTCAGTGTACAAAAAGGACGGACAAACATTGACCAAATACAGAACTTTTCAACAACAACATTTTGATACAACAATATGCACTTTCTTACCGGTGGTTTTAATGATCAAATGAAATGGCGCCGATGGACGATTTATCTTGCTTTCTCGTTTGGAATTAAGTTTTGAAATCGAATAAGCCTTCACCAAACAAAAGCGACTTTTAACCACTTTGTTGCTGACGATCCTGGAAAACATTGTGGGAAAAGGAGAAATTGCTCGCAACGAGCAATTTCTCCTTTATCCACAATGTTTTCTGCCCTTACAGAAGATTATTTTCTTTTGCTTTCGATTTGAATCAATATAAAAACCCGAGATGAGCCTTGTATGTAAATGATAATATTTTCAAATAGACAGGCATGTTAAACAGGCACACAAACGAATAAATACATGTCAATATGAAAGACGTTTCATTTCTTCTCCGAGATCAGATCAAATGTGATGACTTCCGGTAGATTCCGGATGTTTCTGCGCTGTTCGTTCACGTTAGCGTCATTATTAACGTCACTCGGAAAGTTTGAACAAGACACGTCCTTCGTGCTGTTGTTTTTATGCTCCACGCGCTCACAAATCGCGGGCAATAGACACGAATTCCGCGTAAAACTAGGCGCGTTTGGCAGGTTAGTCCGTAACAAAGATGGCGACGAGGATGAGAACGTCTGTGACGTCGTATGCGTTGTTTGGGGCATGAAAATGCGATGTGGAATAATTTGAGATGAACCGTGAATTACTTGTCCATTTTCAAGTACTGCCTCTGGGCATACGAGAAGCCCCTGCTGTATCACAAGTCGCCCGTTTTCGTGTATGGCGCTCCACCCACCGGGGACAGATTCCACGGAGCTCTCCGAAGTGTTTCGGCTCCGCTCCTGGTTTCTCGTCAGAATGCGCATGTCATCGATGTCGTAGGGACCGGAAGTCGTCCTGAACCGACCACGTGGTCTTCTGCGTCGATATGACGTCACGGGGCTGTAGCTGGCTGGAATCGGGGTGGGGAATCGGCAGATGGCCTTTAGTTTGTCCGCGAAACAGCAGACGAGGAATACCAGCACGAAGCAGATTGAGAATGGAATTAACAAGAAGAAACTGAGAGATTCGATGTCCGCCATATTGTTTATGATGTGTGTTGTTTCTGTGTCACGATAGCCGCTGAAACCGCGTTTTTTAAAGCTGGATGCTGGACAACTTCACCTTGGCAATTAAGTATAATCTCAAGCGGTGGTGGATCCGAACGATTTGGCTGTGCGTCAGTCTGAAAATAAAAAATGACATAGAATTAATGTCAAAGGTATGAATTGAACATGTAAGTGCTTCTGTTGTAAGACTTCAAACACCCTTTTCATGTGAATTGGACTCCCTGACATAGTTGTCAAACGAAAGAGTTTGAAAAATACATGACCCCTATTTGCGTATTTTCATGAAAGGTAGTTTCCCGGTTGATTGACGGAATGCCGCCTGTGGTTTTATCAAGCTTAACAAGCCCATATTGACAATTAGGTTTTGTGTCTTCTTTATCTTTATGAGCCTATTATCAAAACATATCTGAAAAAAGGTTGACGCGATGTAAAAACTACATGAAACAAACGAATCGGTTAAGGTTGAATACCCACAATACGCCATTTTGAATGTTTCTCCTTTACACCGAATAGGTCACCGGCCCCGACCGATGTAAACCGAGAACAAACAAGTAGTTCGACGAAAAAAAATGAGTTTCAAAATGGCAGATTATGGAACTCTACCTTAATAGATTTTTTTTTCATTAAATGCGTGTACCTGCAACAGAGGGTATAGAAATAATGTTGAAACAAAGATTTGTATGTTTGCTTGTTTGTTTATTCGTTTGTTCGACTTACTCAATAAAAGCGAGCCCCGGTATCCAAGACCAGCCTACACCGTAGAAAACCCGGGAAAGTCAAACAGACCGTGTATATAAATACAACCGTTTTATTAGAGACATTCCTAACATTGCGTAATTTTCCATCCTTGTAAAGTACGGTGTAGTCTATACAAATAAAAGGCATTACACTAGAAGGATAACATCGCCTCAGTACTAAAAGATCGTACCCCACTTCCATTAATTACAGGAGATTCGATCTTTATTATTGGTCTGTTTTCTAGTTTCCCCTCGTTCTAGCGATACGATGATCGAGCGAAACACTAACCCTTTACCAAACGCCAAGGTTTCGACTGTCCCAAATTGAAACAGTTTGCAGACGGCATTTCAAAATGCGATGAATTTGAAAAATAATCTTCTGATATGGCAGACAACTTTTTGGGAAAATTTCTCCTTTCTCACAATGTTCTCCAGGGTTATTTGCAACAATTTGGTCAAATATCGGTATTGTTTGGTAATGGGCTTATCGGTATATTTACTCGAGCGAGACGTTGTTCACTTGTCCTTTCGCTCGAGCGAGATGATCGTCGATCTCTTTGCTCCAGGGACGATGGTCGATCTTCTCACTCGAACGAGACGTTGGAAGGTCTCTTCGTTCGTTCGAGTGAGACGACCGCCAATCTGCGTGAACATGAGCTTCAACGGACCGGGACAGTTCGAAACGTAGATTGTCAATTTGACACGGGAAAGAGGTATAAGCAATAGGACTTATATAACAGAAGTTCGGATAGGGGGTGGTCTTCTCCGTCTAACTTACTCTTCCTTCAACCCGTCAAGTTCTAATGAATACAAATGCCATTGCCTTCCTAACAAAATGGCGCATCCCTTTCGTTAGAATGAGAGGAAAACTAGTTATAAAATTATCCGATTAGATTCTAGCCTTATTTCCTACGTCTGCTGTTGCTTCCAGAATTGGACCAGACACAATACCCCAATATCCTATATGGAATGTTGTGTTTGAGCACTTGGACGCTGAAATCTGACGCATCGGGTGAAACGACCGAGACATAGAATTCACACCAGGGCTTATTTGCGTTACATAACAGACTTCCATAAAAAGTACCTTCCCAATTGGAAATTTCTTTAAAATCATGCAGTTTCCTCAAATACTCAGAGTCACATCAGCTTTTAGGCTTCCCAATTCAGCAGTTTCAGCAACGTATTTTCCCAAAATTCAACAGGCTTTGGCCTCTTCCAAATTGAAGGAGAGATGCCCTGCACACCAGAGAGTTTATTTAACCATAATAGTGCTGGAACCGACTTCTTACTTATGCAAACAGGTTATATCCAGGCCAGCCGCCAAGTAATTGGTGGCTGGCCTGTGATCTAACCTGTTTGGTACTCTGAGTATCTTTATTCGTCAAAATTAGGCAGATATCTAAGGTTTAAGAAAGCAGACGACACAAAAATCTATATTTAGAAAATTACCCAGCATTATAAGGGTTAATTGTGCTAATAGTGAATTCTTCGTTCTCGGTTTTCAAGCAAGATGTGGCCTTGGAGCGGGTTTAAAAATAGACATTCGTCGGTAAATTTCCCAATATTTGTCTTCTGCATGTGAGTGCATTAGCTATGCACATACTGTCAGCCTTAATATGCCTTTTGCAAGCATCGATATTAATAGAAACCAATAGCCTTGTCTTTATAAAGGTATTCCTACCCTGATGGAAAACTTGTATACGCTTTGGTTAAAGAATAAATTGATATGCGAATCATGGTGTATATATCCTTCTTAAAGCATTCACAAAGCCACTTTTCCGAAATTTATATTTACAAAATGAATATTAACAATTCTGTTTATAATCAATACTAATTACATCCAATTAATTATCAATTTTTACATTGAAAATGAAGTTACATAAATGAAAGGTTGCAAACAAAAATGTCATTCCATAAAATCCATAAAAAGTTCTTACTTCTGGTAAATCTTTGACTTTATTACTATGACTTTCCTGATTTTTCTCCATGAGGGATGTTATACTTCTTTAGAAACCGATACATCTAGTCAATGATTTCACAGTTTCTACAAAAATGCAGATGATGCACTGAATAAAAGTGTGTTTAGAAGAAAACACTTTCAATAGCTGTGTTGGCTATCGTATACAATCAAATGTAAACTATTTCAAATGACTTTAATTAGAGGTACACCTAGTTTTCCGATTGACTAACGATATACCGATGGTTCTCCCCGGCTTAACCAGCCCTTATGGTTAATAAGAGTATGGGGTCTTCCTCTATCGATAAGAGTCTGACATCGCAAAACAACTGAAATAATGTTGACGCGATGTAAATAAAGAATAGATGGTTGGTGTCGTGAATCGGAAATGTTATCGGGCAAGGCTTAGGAATATTATCCGGTGAGCCGAAGGCGAAACGGATAATAATCCGAAGCCGAGCCCGATAACTTTTCCCATTCAAAGACACCAACCATCTATTCTATTTATCCTGTTAGCTTTATGTATTCTTTCAAACAAATAAGATGTAAATAAAACACGAGAAAAAAAGACAAAAATAAGTAGAGAATGATGTAAACATGACGTCATGTCGTTCTTATGACGTCTTGATTTGTCGCGTGGATGTGTTATATGGTTAGTGCCGGATATCACAAATGTTATACGGCACTTTGTTATCGGTCCCAAAATGACACTAGTGACAGGATAAAACCCATTACAAGAATGAAGAATGGCAATTAGAAAATTAAATCCAATCAACATTCTCATGATACAATATTTGATTTTATAGCGGCATTTGTTCTGGTAAATGTTTGACTTTGTTATTCTGACTTAGAGTAAGGGGTTTTCCTATTTCGATAAGAGTCGGGCATCACAAATAACTAAGCTGTTACCATGATGATGAAATAAATACACAATACGTCAACAATAGCAAAGCATATTTGCTTCCCGGCCAGGTAACTGTCTTAGACTCTGCATTTGTTTTGGCGGGAATGATAACCTGGGCCAAGTACCTTATACCTGTTTGTTTACTAATACTGCGCCTACCTGGAAGAACTCGGTCAAGAATGTTGACTATTTAACTATAGAGGCTATACTTGTGTTATGGTGACCTCGTGCTATCAATTGGGTCACAAATCGAGGGTTCGGTGCAAGATAATAGTAAGTGCTTCACAAACATGAAGCACTTACTATAGTATTGCAATGAGTCCTGGTTGTAAGGTTGTATTTGTTACGAAACGACGTTTACATGTACAAAACTATCATCCAACACTTGATGTTATCAAAAAGTACATTGATAATGTTATACATGTAGTTGAACAACTGAACTCATTTGTTTTGAAACACTTACTTCAGTCTTGTACAGAACCCTCGTTGTAAGGTGATACTTGTTACGAAACTACCAAACATTTACAATGCACGTCATGTACCATACTTTATATCCAACAATTGATGATTGAAAAGTACACGTAAAAACTGAACAACTGAACTCATTAGTTTTGATTAATCTATCGTGAAACACTTACTGTAGTATTGTACTAGGCCCTCGTTGTAAGGTAGCATTGTAACGAACCAACATTAACAAAGACTATACTATCATCCCATATTTGAAGTTACCAAAAAGAACATTAGCAATGTTTTGCATGTAGTTGAACAACGGAACACCTTTGTTTTGAGTAATCCAACGTGAAATACGTACTACAGTATTGCACTGAATCGTAGTTATAAGGTTCGACCTGCTACGAAGACATATATATATAAATGGACCATAGTATCCCGCACTTGAAGTTATCAAAAGTCCATTGGTAATGTAAAAGTTGAACACCTGGGTTCCTTTGTTTTTATTTATGCTTGTTACGAAATTGCATGTACATTCACCATACTATTCCACACTTCAAGATATCGAAAGTATATCGGCAATGTCATAGTTTAACAACTGAATGCCTTTGTTTTGATTGATGCTTGCAGTGCAATTACATCAGCTCGTACATTCACCATACTATTCCACACTTGAAAATATCGAAAGTACAATGACAATGATGAAGGTCAACAACTGAACGTCTTTGTTTAAATTTATACAACGCAAATGGAATAATTAATGCTCTCTGAAAAAGGGGATAAAAAACAAAGTACTCGGCAGGTGAGACAGATAAACACTTTCGGTTATTGCAATCGACGATGGTTTATTGATATTGCACCTTTACTCACAATGGTTTTTACCTTGTATACGTGATAGGCCTACATTTTACCATCGTTACAGGGCTTTTGCACGCTCTTAAACAGGGTCAAATAAAAGGGTACCTTCCCATTTTGTATTGTTGTTTGATATACAGTTAAAAGTAGATAAAAGTACAGCCGTTGTGCATTTTTAAAGAAATTGATTTTAACCTTTCATATATTATCATATCTGTGGACAAACACCTTTTAAATCGTGTATTTTTCCTAAAAGTTCGAAGTCACACCAGCTTTTATTGCTTCCATAATAGCAAAAGGGATGTCACAGACTAACGTTTACGATCTTATGTCCGAACAAGATGCTGCGTTCAGGTATTTTTGCTTTTTTCATCTACGAAAGCCACATTAAGTACCGCACATGAGTTGACCATCAACTTTCTGGTGCTGGTGTTACACTGTATAGATAACCCATGCTTTACTAAGGCGTTACGTCTAACCCTCGGCAGAGAAATCGAAGTCGAACACTGACTGTTTCTAGACATGTGTGCCCGTCGACAGGATTTTAAACGAGAAGAATTCAATCAGAGGACGTAAAAGATAGCCTATAAAAATACTTTTCCATTTGTAAAATGTTATAAAGACGGATATAATAAGCTATACAAAAGTTTTCCATCTTTCAACAAACATTTTACTTCCGGTTTCGAATGATAACTGACGGTGACGGCTTAAAATGTGTTTGTTCATAGAAGAGACAATTCGATTGTCAAAATCAAATGTTATTGAAAAACATTACAGTTCTTGTATTTTTTTTTGTATAGATAGTACAATTACCAGAAGCAATTGAGAACAGAATTAATTCAGGAAGCTTCAAAATGTCTAAAGACAGTGTGCACACTTTGAAGGATTAAAAACATCTAATTTTGCTTTCAATGACTATTTATTAGTGCGTATCACATAACAATACAACTGTTGTGAAACTATAAAGAAATACATGTTCAAACTTCAGAATTTCCTTACACCTGTGAACAAGAACCTTTAATGTATTTGAAAATATATTATCATAGACACTGTGTTGACATAATCGGGATTTTTCCAGGTCTTTTAAGTGCTAAGGTGCCCCAGCGCCTCAACTTCGAAATAAGCACTGGGGGAGACCCTGGATATGTCTTTCGTTTTTTATGCAACATACACAACATACTCAAACAAGGAAGAAAATAGGGCAACAAGGATCTACACATATCATATCAGATTGCCCCCTACCTTTCAGAAACGCATTACAAAAGTTATCTGTAAACTGTTGATAATAATGGTGCAACGTCCGTGTAAACAATTGGGTTATGTAATTTGTCAGCAAATCTCCAGCCAGGTCATATATATGGCTGACATTTCAATGCTGAACGGTTTTGGCTATACATCAATGTTAGTAGAACACAATAGATTAACCTCAATATGGAATATTCGGAAAAATATTTGAATGAATGCTGTATCTAGTAAATTGTCTCCAGGAAATGCATGGATACCATAGATCATCGCCAAGACTGGCAAAGCATTTTCCTTGATTACCTTTTTTTATTCCAAATCAGCGGTGACGAACTCTGAATTTTATTAACTTGTCCGTAAATGTCAAACCTTTTTCTGCACTTGTCCGTATGGTGGTTATAAAGAAAGTTTCATTCGAAATGCACTTGTACGTTAAGGCTTCTGGACAAGCTAGGCAATACGGAACATCGTTTTTGATACCCTTATTTTTCGAAGAACGGGGCTGCTTCATGTTATATAACAGGAGCTCATTAAAGGCACCTTCCCAAATAGAATTTTCTTTAAATTCATGATGCAGCTTTCCCCAAACTCAAAAGTCACACTGGTCAGCATTTTGATATTCCAATTCAGCAATTTCATTGACACATGTTCCCAAAAAACGAAGGCCTATGCCACTTCCAAATTTAAGAAGAAAAAGAAACCATGTCTTAGGTACTTTTCACAAGTTAATCAAAACACAAAATACTACAAAAGGTCTTGTAAGTCTCTTGGACATCGCTTGATCTAAACCTCTGCTATCGACACCACTCTTGTCGGCCATTTTGACGGCTAATGGGTTTATCATGCGGAGTGAAAGGTTGGAAGCGTCAAAAGCATCGTTGTTGAACATGAAAAAGCCCATCATGTCTGGGTAAATGATATACCAAACTATCGGAAAATTTTCACACTCAATGGCATTCCCTGTCTGCTTGGTCTCACTCAAGCGATGCGAAAATCTAAACCGCATAGGCCACGTAATATATGCGAGAATAAAGATTTGTTTACTTCGTTTTTTTTTATTTTCAAATTGCCATTAGTGAAAATCGTGCAAGTCTAGTTTGAATTACTTCTTAACAGGGTTAAATCGCATTAAATCACAGGGGACCATTAAAGGCACCTTCCCTATTTGAGACTTCTTCAAAATCAAGCAGTTTTCCCGGAAACTCAAAGTCACACAAGCTTTCTGGATTGCATCTTCATCTTGGATTCAATATCATCAATACAATTTCTCAAAATGAGTTGACCGGAGCCCTTTCCGGAAAAACCCCCAGCCCTGACTTGTCTACTTAATCGGATTTACAGCAGATGTATTATTAGAAGCATATGCAACAACATGATTATTTCTAATTAGTTATTTAAAATTTTGGAAATTGACGTCTGCCTAATTTCCTAAGCAAAATTAGTCCGAATGATCCAGACACAGATATTTCATGAACCCATTACCAAACAATACCGATATTTGACCAGTTTCTTGAAGACGACTCTGGAAAACATTGTGGGAAACGTAGAAATTGCTTTTAACCAGCAATTTTTCCTTTTCACACAATAATCTCTACAGTATCAGAGGATTATTTTTCAATTTCATCACACTTTAAAATGACGTCTGCAAACTCTTTCAATTTGGGACAGTCGAAAATTTAACGTTTGATGAAAGGTCAACACACAGTCACAGCTTGGATCAAACGAGTAAAAGGAGAATATATGTCTGTTGTTGTTGTTGTTGTTGCTCTGCGAGTCTCGTTTTCTTGTTGCTTACAATTTGAACCTTTCACGAGATTCAATCAATATTGGAGTTATGGGCAAGCAGATTAGTTCGAAGGTTCAGTGCAATTCTAAGTGCTCTATGTTTGTGTATTACTTACTATAGTATTGCGCTGAACCCTCGAGTTGTATTCTAGACAGTCGCCTGTTGACAACGCCCCGACTGAGTATTCAGATGGTAATTTGTTCATTGAATTTGAAATGTTCTTGACAAGATTGATTGAGAAACTCCAATGTATATGCAAAGGCTGTTTACCGCGGTGATTTACTAAGTTGTTATTGAAAGCAGACACAATATACTCCAGTTAAATTGATTATGTATAATAACCTGACCAGTTTGTCATCCAGTAAGGTTTCAGCCTCATGTGTCGGAAAACAATGTGTGCTTTAGTAAGGTTTCAGCATCATATTTGATCAACAGTTTGTCATTCAGTAATATTTCAGTATCAATATTTCGTTGAACAGTTTGTCATTTAGTAATATTTCAGCATCAATATTTCGATTAACAGTGTGTCATTCAGTAAGGTTTTAGCATCACTATCTCGATAACCAGTTTGTTATTCAGTAAGTTTTCAGCATCAATATCTCGATAACCAGTAAGATTTCAGCATCAATATCGCGATAACCACATTGCCATTCAGTAAGATTTCAGCATCAACATCTCGATAAACAGTGTGTTATTCAATTAGATTTCAGTATTATATCTCGATAAACGGTTTATCATCTAGTCAGATTTCAGCATTATATCTCTATTATGTGTATCATTTAGTCTGATTTCTGTTTTCAGCATCATATTTCGATAAACAGTGTGTCATTCAGTTAGCTTTAACACAATATCTCGATAGTCAGGTTTACATTCAGTAAATTTCAGCATCATATCTCGGGTAACCTTTTTTCTTCTCTTACATTATATGTGATCTATATGTTGACCAACTTTAGAATTTAGAGATTTGAGAATAACCATATTCACCAGATTAACAACCATGCGTTGGGCTTTGTTGCAAACTTCCTAGGAGTAATCAATTATAAAAAAAAATAGGGGGCCGGCAACCATGAACAAATGTGTCGTTTTTATAAAAATCCACAAAATATTCTTTGGGAATATGAAACAGCATTTATATTTGCCTGGATGGTTCGACAGCAATTATTAATAACTTTCATTTTATATTAATGATTAAAATGCACATGAATGGGATCCTTTTGTTGCCTCACAAATACTGCACAATATTCTCACGATTGCTTAAACACATGATCAAAACAAATACCGCATCGACACCGGATAGAATATAAGGTCAGCAATGTTTCTAACGTTTTGTTTGTCTGGGAAGCGTTATACATGTATTTCCTACCTTGACAGTTGCAGTAACGCACAAAATCAGCAACCTGTCAGGCTGTAACTACAAAGGCACATGTCGTCAAGTATGTAGGTCACTGTTCTACCAAAACCTTCAGCCGACAATGTACCGGAAGTGAACTTAGTAACAACACAATTCACATGCGCATTGAAACATTTTGAAACTCAACTGTCAGAATTCCTACGCTTGCAGCTTTATATGTATCAACAATCTAGATATGAAACTAAGAAAGGAAAGAGCGGCATTAGGATATATTTTGATCCCAATGCATGTATGCACGTTAACATAAATGTTGTTTTGTTTTTGTTTGAAGGTTCAGTTCAACACTTCAGTAAGTCCGTCACAGAAATGAAGGACTTACCTAAAGCTGTAGTATTACTGTCTTAAATCGAAACCTCCCGACTGTCAATTTGAACGGTTAAACTGCCAATGCCTGAATTCATGCGCTATTTGCTTACCGTATCATTGTTTCTCAACTAAAATGTCAAACTAAATCTATTGTATAAGTGTAAATCCTTCACAGAAGAGAAATACTTACAATAAGCCTGTATTGGAAACATACCTTGGAAGCATGGACCACCAATGTCTAACAGAACCGAAGCACCGCCATTAAAGCGGAAGTTTTCTGGTAACAAAGACACATTGCCAACATCGTTGTATTTGACCGAAAACAACTAACTCATAGTATATAAAAAGAGCCCATGTAAACAAGCACATGATAAATAAACTTACACGACATTATTTTGATCGAAATCATTCAACCTGATCTGTAGTTGTAAAGTACTATTAAACCAGAAATACACTCTGACTCACATATGCGCACGCACGTCTCGAATCGGACTGTCAGAATCCGCGCGCCTTCTGCGTCTTCAACAACAGGAACCAGTTTACTCCGGATGGGTCTGACCCGAAGAAAGCCATGTTGACCTAATTACCACGTAACCAGTTCCTTTAACTTTATATATGATTTCGAAACGTTTAAAAAAAAGTGAAGCCATTAGACAATGAAAATGAAAACCATTTGTGATTAAAAAAAACATGAATACAACCATCAGACCGATTTTCTTTTTCTTTCGCCAAATGGAATTGAAACATTTGGACTGAATGTGGTGTCAGTTGACGACCTTTTGCTTTTCATTTTCTAAATAAAGGCAGAAACACTTTTTGTCACAATAAATGTCAAAATATACAGATACCATACTACAATTTCAGTAAGAACTTATATCTGCAAAAGGCTTTGAACTCATCTGACTGACTAGACCTGAACACATTTGAAATAAAAAGGATATATTCACCACGCGCTTTTTCAGTCAAATTTCAATTTCCGATTCTATCAACAATTCACAATGCCAAAAGAAAAAAAAAAGCAATCGCCATGTGTTTCGTGTTTATTTATTTATAGGTTAAATCAAGACCAGTCATGAAATGTCAGATTAGACGAAATAAAACTCGAGTGTTATGTTCACATTCCCTTTATCCTGTCGCAACTTTAGAGATAACAGTCGACAACTGAACGCAGTGGACTCGAAAGAAACGGTGGTAAAAGAAATGTTGATGGATAAACTTTGAGCAATCTTTTCCATATGACCCATTGTTTCTTTCTCAACCAAGTTGACTATGGCTTACTATTTTAATTATCAAATTTTGTTAGTTATTCTAACATTGTTGTATTCCATGATAATCGATTTTCACAGGATCTAAGGTATTAATATTGCTATTATTTTTTGAAACACGAAGCCAAGTTACTTCCTGTACCAATGTTCACTAACAAACTCTTAGTAATTGCCTCTAACCCTTTTCACGTATATGGCATGCATCTGAGTTACCCGGAGATCTGTGCTTTATATCAGATCAGGGGTATGCACGTCCAAAATGGTGTTGTCGTTGTCGATAAATAACTGTTTTGTTATCAGCTATCAAGATTAATAGGCGTTACTTGTCGAAATACTTTGTTTTTAGGCGCACAAATGAGCTTCACCACAGAACCAGTTAGGTCTTTAGCTTCACCTTGTTCTAACAAAAACATCAACCATCCCATTGGGTTGGCCATTAATGATACTATTCAACATAAAGATAGGTTCATATCTATTTGCCTTGGCGATAATCGTGAAGGTTGATGTTATATAGCATTGCACAGAACCCACAAAATGTATTGTCTGTAAAGGCTCAACCATAAATCCCAGGAACAAGCTGATTTCAGGCACGAAAGGTCAAACTTCATTTTCCTACAAACAAACTGTACACAATAGGGTGGACATGTCGTGTGCCGCTAAAGGTGTGATGAGTTGGTCAGTTAACCTACATAGCAAGTTACTTTTGCTAGTTGGTTTCTGCTTTTGTGGCTGCTTTCAAACCAGTTTCAAAATACAGAAAGGTGGTCAGTAACCCTTTGCCTAAGAATACTTTCGATTTGAATCCATTACATACGATACAAGTTTCATAATACACCGGTTAAGACAATGAGAAAATGAGATTGTGCAGTTTAACTGACTTAAGCCTTGGTATAATATTAATGCCTGCATTAACTCACAAGAAGAGACTATTTTAATTGAAAGAGTAATTCTGACCAGTGCAAAACGCATTTTCAAAGTAAGTACAGGGATTTATTCCTAATGGATACATCTGGACAAGAAGGAGCTTAAAGCTTAATAACTCGATCGAACATGAATGTATCACATACTTCATATAGTTGCTTCCATCAAGACGCCGTCTTCATAGTACAGGTAAGAAAAAGAGTTAATAAATCAGTTAAAAAGAGTACAGATTAATTGGTGGAAAACTACGAAGAGATCAATAATTTAACGAGGAAATGATAACTTACCGGCGAGTAAAACCGAAATCACGTACTAACGTAAACACCAACTCTCCCAAAATGAACACTTTAACGTTTATTAAATGATTTTATAGAACATTTCATCTTCAATTATCATTAAATTCCTCGGGTTTTCAAGGTTACCGCTGTTTCTGGCTGAACATTAACACTCCGACTGGAATATCCCCATGTCTGTATACACCACGCGCTGTTTACTCTATCGTATGTGCTATTTTTAGATCTTTACACGGCGGGAATTTTTCCACAAATCTTCCATTCACAACCCACCGCTGGTTGCCCGGTGTGCGTCACTTGAAGACGTCATAATGTATTTATAGACACAACAGAGCTGGGAGTCAGCCAAACCGGGGGGGGGGGTGTAAAATACCTTCAGCAGACCTAGCCTCGATCTAGAGCATGTTAAACCGTTCTCAGAGATGCAATCAGACCGATTAATTCTTAAAAAAACATAAATACAATTTTTATTTAAAAAAAATCAATGGTCATGATGAATAACCTTTACTTAACCCGATAATGATTTGATAAGTCGCCGAGTTTTCTACAGTAAGAGTCGACGGGTTCAGACAAGGGTAAAATAGTCAACCAAATAACTATTCGATTCGGCCTCGAACTAAGATAAAAGCAACTGGTAAAAAGTAGGCCTTACGTACGAAGTTCAATTTATCTCTTAATTAATAAAAATGTACCCGATTTCAGAGTTTGAAAAGAGACACAACTGTTTTTGAGCATTTTGTTTAAGCCAATTTGTTAGTTACGACTAATTAACCGGACACATATAAAAGAGACACTATACTAAGTAGAACACCCTCACAAATACTGTAAAAAAAACAAAGGGTGACATAGAAAAATTATATAAATGTATATGTATGTTTTTTTTTTTTTTATTATTTTTTTTTACTTTTTTGTTTAATTTCATTTTAGTTTTATCTTTTATTCTTTCTTTCTTAAATTATACTCATTGAATTAAATTAAACATAGATGACATGTGAAGGATTTCCCTTTTGCTCTCTATATGGATATTTATTCGATTGTCTTCATTGCTTCTAGATATTGGAAATAACAAATTAAGCAACTGTTCTTGTTATATTGATATACATAAGTCTTCAATCACAGTTGCGTCTGAACAAGTGAAGGGAATGCAGACTTAAGGCTACTTTTTAGGCTACGCTCTCCCCTCAAATACCACTGCCTTATTGGTTATTTTTGGGGTTATTAACGCTCCAATTTCGTAAAATTTCCACCATGCCACGAATGGGTATGTAAATTACAATAGTTACAGTGTACATTCTCATTCATAATTCATGCCCTTATATGTATTGTTCGCATTGTTCCGGAAGTAGGTAAATTACAAAAATGCGTACTACTTTGTTGGGTCAAATTACAATGCGGTATGCAAAGTTTAACCCTTATTCCATACGACTTTTCCGATTTTGTCTGATTTTGAATTTGTATTTTCAAAATGAATGTCAATGAATTCTTATATTAATTCCATATAAATTACACCCCTAATTACCAAAGTCTACATTGGTTTTAAATTACGAGCTTGCACACACGTATTAAGCGTTGCTTTAATGGAAAATATGCCGTGCTGCAAAGACATTTAGTGTACTTGCTTATAAATGTCACACATAACTTACTAATGACATACTGTCGTGTGAAAACAAAGAAACATACGTACACGGTTCTTCAATGAAGTGGGAAAAAATGTTTGTTTTTTCCTACTCCAATACTTTCAGAACGTGTTTATCACGTTCACATGTAGTCGTTGAATATCTTCGACTTTCTCCAATGGTCTGAACAAATATTGATATTCCATAATTTGGAAACGTTTACGAATGGTCCACAAAGGTATTATAGAATGAAACAATGAAAGCGTACAAAATATTTATTTGGTGTTAGGTGGAAAACCATTGTAGAAAAAGGGGATTGATATGGGATACTCTGAAGTAATAAGTGACTCTTTGAAGTGAAGGATGATACTACGAAGTAAATGTGTTATTAATGCTACTATGAAGTAAATTGCGATACCATGAAGTGAATAGCGACACTATAAAGTAAGGAATGATACTTTGAAGTAAAGGTTGATACCATGAAGTAAGTAGTGTTACTATGAAGTAAGGGGTGATACTTTCAAGTAAGGAGTGATACTGTGAAGTAAGGGATGGTTTGATGAAGTAATTAGTGTAACTATGAAGTAATGGGTGATACTTGTAAGTAAGGAGTGATACTGTGAAGTAAGGGATGGTTTGATGAAGTAAGTAGTGTTACTATGAAGTAAGGGGTGATACTTTTAAGTAAGGAACGGTACTGTGAAGTAAGGGATGGTTTGATGAAGTAAGTAGTGTTACTATGAAGTAAGGGGTGATACTTTCAAGTAAGGAGTGATACTGTGAAGTAAGGGATGGTTTGATGAAGTAAGTAGTGTAACTATGAAGTAATGGGTGATACTTGTAAGTAAGGAGTGATACTGTGAAGTAAGGGATGGTTTGATGAAGTAAGTAGTGTTACTATGAAGTAAGGGGTGATACTTTTAAGTAAGGAACGGTACTGTGAAGTAAGGGATGGTTTGATGAAGTAAGTAGTGTTACTATGAAGTAAGGAATGATACTTTTAAGTAAGGATTGATACTGTGAAGTAAGGGATGGTTCGATGAAGTAAGTAGTGTTACTATGAAGTAAGGAATGATACTTTAAAGTGAGGATTGATACTGTGAAGTAAAGGATGGTTCGATGAAGTAAGTAGTGTTACTATGAAGTAAGGGATGATACTTTAAAGTAATGGGTGCTACTATGAAGTAAGAGAAGATACAATAAAGTAATGGGTGCTACTATGAAGTAAGAGAAGATACAATAAAGTAATGGGTGTTACTATGAAGTAAGAGAAGATACAATAAAGTAATGGGTGTTACTATGAAGTAAGAGAAGATACAATAAAGTAATGGGTGATACTGTGAAGTAAGAGAAGATACAATACAGTAAGGGGTGCTACTATGAAGTAAGAGAAGATACAATAAAGTAAGGGGTGATATCATTAAGTAAGGGTTGATAATATGAAGTTAATGTCGACCCTTCAAAGTAAGGGGTGACACTGTAAAGTAAGGGATGGTAGTAGTACTGGCAAAATCAATTGTCCGTATTGCTCAGATCACTCAAAAGCTTTAACAGACAAGTGAATGTCCTCTAAAGTCTATTCTTCAACTTTTTTACGGACAAGTCCAGAAACATATTTGCATAAATCGGCGCAATTTCTAGTTTGGTATCCAGGAAGCAGTCAGAGTGAGTGACTATGAACAAGCTTCAAGCATTCTTCGCAATTAAAGTAAAACAAATAGGTGAATAAATCAATAAATGAATTTTTGGCATTTACGGACAAGTAAATCAATATTTTCCCACCACTGGATACTATGAAGGAAATGGCACTACTATTAAGTATTGTGTAAATACACCGAGATCAGATGTTTGCAACCAAGCGTACCTGTAGGTTGACTCCAGAGGGACGGTCAAATCTCGGTCAACATACGTAACTGAACAGTGGTCAAAAGAAATAGGAGAGGAGGTCCGATCTACAATCTGGTCTGTACTTGTTAACGAATATAGACTTATGTCATGGCATAGCTGCTAATAACGCTATTGTTTGGCCAAATCCCTTATAGGGGATTTAAGAGTTACCGAAATGGACCTTTTTTTACATCTACGATAGTAAGTGTTAAACGTAACATTTCCATAGAAACAGTGAGTATATTCGCTTGTTTAGGGCTTAATGCAGTGTCTACAGTTTTTCAGTTGCATTATTCTTTTCCTTGCTTCGGTTAACAAGTAGAATGATTGACCTCTGAAGGGGTAGCCTGGGTTCCTGACCCATGTTTATCCGCATTAGCCAGTTCGGGGTATACGTACGGGCCAGGCCCCAGGTTATTGAAGAGGTAGGAACATTGTTCTATGATTTACTTCTTTTCTTAAAGAAATCCACTCTAACAAATGATGACAACCAATTGAAAAATGAAAACCATAAGGTTTGGTTATGGTTAAATGCCCCTTTAACAAAATATTTCTTTCGTATATCTGCCCATCTACGAACAAAAGCAGACTATGGCCATTTTCTACATAGATTTGCCCATAGAATCGTGTTGTCTTGGTGCCTTCCATGGACCTACGACTAGATGAACTGTCACTTTAATAAAATGCGAACTATCGATATCAAGGTATCATTCCCAATGGAAAAAGCAATGTTTACGTTGAGGTAAAAAAATAGCTTCTTACGAGGAAAAAACCTTGCTAAAGGAAAATTAACTAAGGGAAGTAACTCGTACAAAATTATGTAAGAGTTTTGCTATAGTTATCTTTCTTGATAACTTCCTCGTCTACCCAATTATTTGCGTAACGAAATATCCTGTTTTTGATTGTTCGATTACTTTTCTGTCAGCTCCATTCTCATAAAAGCGACAAATCCTTCAATCAATGAAAAGTTCCTGAGGATTTTAAAAAGAAAAAAAGATAAGAGATTGTACATGAAACAGTTTGGGGAAAAACTAAACAATGAACGTAAAAAAGGCAAAATTCAAAACACTTATAAGAAAGAAAAGGCCGTATAGAAGAAATAGTGTATGAAGCATAAGTTCGGACAATAAAACTATATCTTTAAGTAAAGCGAGCGAAGTATTCCATACCTGTGCTTTATATTTGGTTAAATAAAAGGGAAATCACTCGTTCGTTTTTACCATAATAATAATGCACAGTTATTTCCCTTTTTGAACCATCTTCTATCTATATGTATATAAAAGAGAGGCACACGAACGTAAAAGACGCTTCTTGGTTCTTTTCTAGTGTCTTCCAAATGCATATTCGTGAAATGATTTTTAAATAAAGCATTTTACCTCTTTATAAACTTGATGTTTTCTCTTTTCTCTTTTAAAAAGTCTTTTTTCCAAAACGTCTGTATTCATCCCACACTTCAATACAGAATAACACGTATGTTTCATTGGTGTCAAGGTTGGTGCAAGAATAAAATGAGTGATTCTTCTCTGTGAATCACTTACTATAGTCTTGCATCAAACCCACGACGTTTACCGTCAACTTGAATATATAAGGTAAACATTTCACAGCGGATATTGAAAGTGATTCCTTCCAATATAAAAGTCGAACGTTTTTTTTCCGACAGATTTCTCCCACCCCTCCTCCAAATGAAACCAATCAAGTAAAAAAAAAAAAAAGATATGTCTTGATAAAATCGTTGCCAGAAACTGTGAACATTTCCTGTGATATTCTGATGGTATTTCTAGGTAATCCATCAAAAAGTTGGAATAAAATGAAAAATAATGTATTTTGCCGATTTTGGTACAGGTCACTAAACCTATACGATGCTTCCAAATTGAATCAATCGATCCTTCTTTTACGGGTTTTATTGACACTAACTGGTATGTATATACGGGATGACCGAATTCAGAGCGTATACGTGAACAAATAAATCCCGCTTTCCTTGACACTAATGGGACGTTGTCAGGAATTACCCAGTTTCGCGATGAGGCATTTTCGACTCCTGGCGTGGATCGAACTGTATTGTTTTGACAATTAAACCGTTTCTGTGACGAACAACACGGTTTGAAAAATATGATCTTCCGTTCTTAGGATATTTCGGACACTTATAATTCTATTGCGATATGTTACGATGTTTCTAAATGAATTGAATTTCTGTCGACCCCAACGTGCATTTCAAACGTCGAGGACACTTTTGGAGGCGTGTCCAACGCATTTTGATAGCTGTTTTATTTCAACCCTTTCCCAGGCAATAACGACATTTGACCACTTTGTTGCAGACGACTTTAGAACACATTGAGGGAAAAGGAGATAGTGCTCGTGACAGTCGAAAATATGTTGTTTGGGAAAGGGTTAATCAGTATTTCACTAGGAAAGCAGCGGTATCGTTGTAACACTTTATCGCAAAGCATTTTGATAGCTGTTTTATTTTAACCCTTTCCCAAACAACAAATTTTCGACTGTCCCAAATTGAAAGAGTTTGCAGACGACATTTCAAATTGTGATGAAATTGGAAAATAATCTTCTGATGGGCAAGAAAACATTGTGGGAAAAGGAGAAATTGCTCGTTACGAGCAATTTCTCCTTTTCCCTCAATGTTTTCTAAAGTCGTCTGCAACAAAGTTGTCTAATGTCGTTATTGTTTGGGAAAGGGTTAATTGATATTTTCCTAGGAAAGCAGCGATCAGTCCATCTTTCTATGCTCCAATGTTTAACTTACCCCTTATGAATAAAACTAAATCCGATTAAAAATAGCACCCGTTAAAACACGACAAAAGATTTCACAATATGGACATATGTTTCATTCACGTCTAAGGTAACGCTTCCAGTATACTCATTTTCCTCTTTATGTTTTCGTTTGCGAAATCTATCGTACATGCCTTTGTGAGACAGGCTCCTGTATTCTAACCTTAGACTATGACTATATTCAACTGCCCATGGATTTATGATAAGCCTTTGTGTTTCATCGTTCAAACGATCCGGTGATCTGCTTTAGTCAAAGAAAACATATAGAAACCTAGACAGACCGCACTCAACGCTGAAACTGTGCAACCGAAATAAAAAGAAATAAAAAAGAATAAAACCACGAGCTTGCATTACCGCACAAAGTGATAGTCATCTTCGATCGTATCATTTCTTTATATAGGCAATTCACGAACCGCGATCGTTTGCGTTATTCCCCGTGCGATAGCCTTCGAAGCATGTGTTAGTATAATTGCATAATTGCGGACATCCTGAGTTATTTCTTCGCACTACGGTTATATATCCCCTGGGGTAGAACTGTCGGTCCGTATTGGTGCAGCAGAACAACAGAACCGTACTTTAATCCATTATTGCACGTTGTAATGATTAACTCTGATGCACCAAACAGAGTATTTAAAACAACTGAAGGGTCCTGCGCGGTTCAATTGTTAAGGTGGCGGACATAGAACACGGGGGTCCCATGGGGGAGCCCAACTGACACCTCTGGTCTCGTGGGAGTGACATTTGGCATGTCACTTCAGAACCCTAGCCTAGTACTCGAACATTATTGGTACAGCGTTAAATGACATTCAAGTAAATAAAAACCACTTGGGCAAAGGGAATAATATTCTGTTATGAGTAAACGTGTAATTTCACATTGGGTACACGTGTATCATTGTTTACCATTCGAAATCAACGTGACATTGGTCCTTTAATTGGCATTATTCCTCATAATACTAATACGAAATGGTTTCATATTATATTGTCATCGGTCCTTACACTGAGATATGAGCCAAGAGCACAGTCCAATATTGGGAATGGGTTAACTTTTAATTAGTTGAGAAGGGAGTGGTTGTCTTGGGAAAAAAGACACATGATAAACCGCCTCATGGTATAATCAATACTTAAAAGCCAATTAAATCAGTTCAACAGCCAATTAGCAAAATGTGAAAGCTTAAATAGGTTTGATTAGAGCACTTTATTTTCTTCATTTTAAACCGAGGATAATTACTGACTGTTTAGATATTGGATTTGACATTTTAATTTGAAAACGAAATACATCGAAAGTAGTTTTCATTCGCAATGAAAAAAATGATTCCGTGTAATGTTCAAGATGAAATTGATTTTCCCTTGCACATGTCTTAAACTTTTCCTTAACATTGGCTAGGAAAAATAAAGATGCCAAAAAATGCCAAGTTAAATCAGGCAAGTGGTTTCAATCGAGACACATTATTCGCCCTTGCATAGTCAAAGGAAAAGAGATATCTGGGCAGTCCCCGGCTAGACGATAGTCTTACCTACTTAATTAGAATAATAGGGATACGATCCTTCGGCTATAAAGTATCTTTATCACGAACAATACGTTTCAATTATTTGATAAGATACGACTTCAATCACCCGTTCAGAAAAGTCCCATACACGTTTTTATTTTGCATCGATTGTGAAACAAGTTCTCATAACTTAAATTAGTATCTCTCGATTTTGCTTCCAGGATACATACCCAATAGACCTACTCGCGCTATTCGGTTTAAAGCGAATAATTCCGGCACCGGCCTGTGTATACCACAACCGACCGAAGTTAACTGGCGAAAAGACTAGTTTCAAAATGGCGGATTATGGGTATTCTACCTTAAACACACTGACGTGTAATGAAGTAAGGGGTCAAGCCTATTGCTCCGATAGCGATAAGAGCTTGGGTGATCTTTAGTATCAATTTTGATGACAAACTCGGAGGCTTGACTGCCCAATCGTATACCATGACCCGTACATTAAACTTTGTTAATAGCTCAGGCGATGCATACGCCAATGCATACAAAAAAACGAGCATATCGCAAATTTCACCAAGCCTATCTAAGCGGCTGGCATGTTCCCTGCAAACTAGACTACTTCTTTTTGCTTTACTTTATTTATACAACCACATTTCCGGGAAATTAGTAAAACATCGCAGTCGCTTTGGTTAGAATAACAAATGTCGTTAAAGCATACATAATGCTTAACGCCATTCGATCCTACGTATTGACTTTAGACAGACAATGCATATATGTATACGCTAAGTTAAGATAACTTGTCAACGGCCGTTGTAGATAAGAGGAAGATAGCCCTACAAACATATTGCGATGTAGATCTGTTGTCTTTAGTCAAGAGGAATATCAAGGGATCGAAAGTAAACGCAAGAAGACAATATTGCTAAATTCACATTTTCATTGTATATCCGGTAAAAAACATAAAAAAATTCATGATTTAGATTTCACCCGGATGTTAACCTTGTGGTGGCAGTGAACGTTGCGGCGTAGCAAGGGGAGATAACTGTAAGGGGTTTGTACTTAAAGTTCTTTGAATAATTGATACGAGGATGACGCATGCGTACTGGACTACTTTGCTTTACTTTATAAACCAATATTCTAAATAACTGCTTTCTTAACCCTTTCCCAAACAATAACGATATTTGACCAGTTTGTTGCAGACGACTCTGGAAAAGATTGTGGGAAATGGAGGATTTTGCTCTTTACGAGCAATTTCTCCTTTTCCCACAATGTTTTCTGCCCGATCAGCAGATTATTTTTCAGTTTCATCAGATTTTGAAAGGACGTCTGCAAACTCTTTCAATTTGGGGCAGTCGAAAATAAAACGTTTGGTAAAGGGCTAGGGTACAACCGGAACTTACAACACTAAGCATAAGACACTGCTTTCTTGAGACCTACTCTCTTATGGTACAACTGGAAGTAACACCGCTATACCTACAGTGCTCAATTCTTAAGAACTACTTTCCAAAGGAACAGCCGCAATTGTAATCGCTCAGTATACTGTACAATGCTGCATTCTCAAGAACTACTTTCTTATGGTACAACTCGAAGTAACAATGCTAAGCCTACGTTGCTCAATTCTTAAGAACTACTTTCCTAAGGTACAGCCGCTAGTGAAATCGCTTAGCATAATGTGTCATCGCTATTGAAAGGGCCAGCCAGTTTTGTTATGAGACACTTTTTACTGATCATACCAATTACCTCCCAACTTATATCAGCATAGTGTATGATAACCGATGCTTTACTGCTTTTGTATAACGGCGTTACGTCTAACACTCGGTAGAGAAATAGCACCCGAAGACCGACTGTTTTGGAAAGGCGAGCTCGTCGACTGTGATTTCTTTGCTGAGTCCGACTACAGAACGCGATAACGATGCTTACTGACCAAACTGGCTGGCCCTTTCAATAGCGGTGACACTATGATTCACAAAACCTTTTACGCCATCAGGACCAGAAAGTCGATGGTCAACTTATGCGTTGTACATAATGTGGCTATCATTGGCAAAGGTAGGTGAAAAAAAGCAAGACTACCTGGACGAAGCAGTCTTGCTTTGACATAAGATTGTAAACATGGGTCATGTGATCTCCCACCTGGTCATGTTGTTCCTTTGAAAAACGACCTCTTAATAAAACAACACTTTTGGTGTTTACCTTATTATAGGGCGTCTTTTTTATATTATTTTCCGTCTGATCGACTTCGAAGCAATCCAAAGATTGTCTTACACCGACAAATGTAAACATTTTTAACTTACTTTATTAAGTACAAAGCCTTTCTGCTTCTCCCGGGAATCGAACGTACAACCTATCTCACATAGCAGACGTGATACCATGACCATTGTCGTACCCCACCCAAATCCCCACCCCACGACTTCTGTCCATCGTTGGCTTTGGGCTTGCTTCAAGATTTATAAGAACAAAACCTTTCCGAGCTTTACAACCGATTCATCATCAATTTATCATCATTATTTTCCTCTGAAGTCTAGAGACTGTGGGCGAAACGCACTGTGGACGAAAACGACTCACGTTTGCTTCAACGTGAACGCTATCCGATATCCCCCGCATCTGTTCGCCTTTACGATTCATGCTCTTTTTGATGCCATAAACGTATGGCTGGTTGTTTTGTTGATGGTATTTTCGTCTGTGAATCGAATCGTTTTATTGCTACTACAAGTGATATTCGGATTTACTACGAGACGATGTGACCACGCAAGGCAATGGAAATTACACCGCAAACTAAAGTTTAAAACGCCGAGTCTTGGATAAAGCAGTTTCAAAACAATTTCCTCAAATATTTTTTTTTCGGTTTTTAGACAGATTCAAATTGAGAAAACTATTCTTTGACGATGACATTTTGTTGAATCAATGAATTATCTGTCGACAAAGGGCATTCATATTAATTAGATGTAATTAACGCTTTAACTTCATTCTAAGCATTATTTAACGATCTTATTTCAAATCTAAAATAAGTAGCATTATATGTCAAGTTACAAAAAAGGAGAGGGCCAGTCGCTAATGTTGTAATAACTTGTGGCCCAAACCAATTGCAATTATTTTTCTTTTTCCTTTTCATGTCTTCCTTCTAAACTTGTTTATCTGTTTGTTTTATATATGTCTTGTAACACATGTAGGAATAATGTAATAAAATATGATTAAACTAAACTAAAGGGCATTTTAGATTTGAATACAATGATTGTACTTCGGGCAAATCAATAAGAAGTGATACTCCGTCTCGACTTGACACAAATTACTCTGTAAACAGATTCTATCATTACGGTTAGTACTAAAGTGTTTACTTAATGCTTCTATCCGATATGTGACATTTTAGCCTTAAACATGTGTTTCCTTTCTTAAGTTGTTAGTTTGGAAATATTCAAAATGAAATAGTTCTCGGCTCAAATAAAGTTTGTAGCTTTTGAAATGATATAAATTACTCTTTTATCATGGTTGTTAAACTAATAATTGAAGGTTGTGAAGTAAGAATGTAAGTCACAAGAACGATGCTTTTGTTGAAATATAACAAGAATTTTAAAATATTCAGAGTTTAGTTATTGCTTTCCAAGTTTTTTAAATCTGTTTTTGTTTTGGTTTTAGAAAAAAAATCCTTTATACAAAACGGGCGCAAAGGTGTCCGTAATTGGTCCCAGCATCTTGCAAAGAAATATGACACAAAATGAATGTACTTTTGCCAAAACAATAAACTCAATCATGAACATTTGGTCACTTTATAAGATATACGTTTTGAAGTTTAATGGCTCGCTAAATCTGGATGAATTGAATGAGACCAATGTGTTTAATGAAGGGTTATCACGGAGAAATCTTTCAGTACAGGTCATCAATTGCCAATGGGTCACGGTTTAAAAATAATCCCAGAATATTTAGCAAATTGGTCCAATTCTTGTTGACGGCTTTTGGGGTTCCAATGAGAGGCAGTCTCTCGATTCTCCTTAGGAGTTTCGATGGCTTTACCCGGCATCATCAGCCCTCTTGGACAGCCAAGTTTAGGGTCTTATTCCATCTTTACGACCAAGGCATTGCAATATAACTGAAATACAGTGAAGCCTCGTTTATCCGGACCCCGCCAATCCGGATGTATCGCAATCCGAACGAAATTGTAAGGGAACAGAATTATTTGACCAGTTTGTTGCAGACGACTTTTGAAAACATTGTGGGCAATGTTTTCTGCCATATCAGAAGATTATATTTGAATTTCATCACGTTTTGAAATGTCGTCTACAAACTCTTTCAATTGTCCCAAATTGTCGACAATTTGGCGTGTGCTACAGGGTTATAAGTATACACGTACTTACAGACTGTTTATGTCTTAATGTGTATGAGGACATGGTCTGCTTCATTAGTCCGGATAATTCGGTCATCCGGAAATTTTGTTGGGAACGGACGTGTTCGGATTAACGAGACATCACTGTACTGTTTAATTTACACTACGGCCAATTCTTCGTTTTACCGGCCCCAAGTGTGGAAGACTGTTAGTGCACAACGTCTTCAGAAGAACAGAAAATGCCCATGCGGTTCGATCCGATTTATCAACTAATGATATAATATCATTTTTCCAACCCTCCGTATGGCAACGCTTAATAATGCTAATGTAAACCCTTGTCATATTCCAACGATGATTCAAATTCTATCGAAAATAAACCTATCATTCGAATCCATACATTTGCACAATCAAAAACGCGTAAGAGAGTTCATAAAGACTACACCCCCGCTTCAGGAAGCCGTCGCCCTTCGCCAATCAAAACATCAAAAAAAGCCCACGGCATTGCCTTCAAATGTGTTACTTGACATTTCCATTAAATAGAGCACCTGGGTGAATCACATGGTCACGAGAATTTCAACGTGACTGAGGTTTTCTCGGTTTTGTGGCGTGTATCATTTTCTATTTTTCCCCAGGTATGTCTCTTTTTAATGGAGAGATAGTAAACACGCCGTATTCCACGTTCATTGACTAGACGATCAGCTATTCTCCGCAGGCCTCCCACGCTACGGCAAATATTGGCTTTGCCTGGAGATTTTAAAGGTAGGCACAGAGCTTGTGGTAATCAGCTCTTCAGTGCGGAAACCAGGAACAGTCTCTGATTAAAAGGACTACATCACATATTGACGACTCAATCCTTTTTTCTAAAAGGAAATGTATTAAATGGATGAAATGATATCACACATCTATAAAGTTACATAATACAAGCCTCTTCAAACGTCCCAGGCCACGGCAAATATTGGCTTTGCCTGGAGATTCTATAGATATAGAGCTTTTAGGTATCCACTCTTCATGAGGAAACCAGAAACAGTCTATAATTAAAAGGACTACCTTACAGAATGAAGATCAAGTCATTTTAAGGTAAAGTGTATTACACGGTGAAATGATATCACAAATATAAGTGATATCTCAAAGATATAAAACAGGCTTCTAAAGACGTCCCTGGATACGACAAATATTGGCTTTGCCTTAAGATTCTATAGACATAGAGCTTTTGGTAACCAGCTCTTCAGTGCGGAAACCAGGAACAGTCTCTGATTAAAAGGACTATCTGACAGATTGAGAATTAAATATTTATTCTTTTTTAAACAAAATGTATTTAACGGATAAAATGATATCACAAATATATCAAGTAGCATCAAACACGCTGCTTCAAACGTTCATCAGTTTAGCAAGTATTGGCTTTACCTTGAGATTGTATAGACACAGAGCTTTTGTAGGCTACCCTTTGTCTTTTGCGTAGAACATGCTGGGGCTAGTAGGCATAGGGGGCCCAGTTTAGTTGCAATCAGCTTTTCAGTGCGGAAACCAGCTCTTCAGTGCGGAAACCAGGCACAGTCTCTGAATAAAATGACTATCTGGCAGATTGAGGATTAAGTATTTTTTTCCTTTTTTCTATAGGATTCTATAGGAATAGAGCTTTTGACAATCATGACTGGGAACCGGTCTCTCATCTTTTCATTGTAGAACAGAACAGAACAGAATTTTATTCTACGACATGTACATAGTACATCATCATACATACATAGCAAGGAAAACAAATAAATCAATCACTTGGCGTATAAAAAAAAGATGCATGTCATGTAGAGACCGGCATGTTACAAATCTACCAGGCAGGATTCGGGCTGAAAACGGAAGGAAAAAGAATAGCACTAAAGCTGCGGCTTTTTCAGAAACCATCATCATTTTTGTCTCACAAAAGTTTGACTATGCATGTGTTTATATTTATATTGTATATATATTATATTATATTATATTGCAAAATCTTCCAAATGCGCTGAAAGGCATGGAAACTCATTTCACTTTATTGAATGTTAAGACAGATGTTCAGAAACTTAAGAATAGAAAAATAGTATTTTCTGAAGTGACAAGGATTGATTAAATCGTAATTCAACCGTTTGATACCCACAAAGCATGATCTTTGAGATAATCGTACTGTTTGGTAATGGGTTAAACCCTGTCTTGTTGACCTACTGTTCCATTCCCCAAAAGACACTTATAACCTAACAAACCCCGCCCCGCGACACAACACAGAAAGTGTAAAAGAATGCGTTACAAATACAAATAGATTGGTCTCAATAACTTGTCATTTCGTAATATCACGCCCGTGTCTGTGACATAGATGATGGCACTGTGATACAATGGAAGGAGGGGTTGTGCGTTAAAAGCTGCACCGGGTACGACAAAAGAACAAAACGAACAGTTGGTGTGCCGATGGTTTGATTTGAAGGTTCACATCGAATGCTACAATGGCTTTTCCTTGGAATTCGGGGTTTCCGAAACCGGGTTACGTCCTGAGTTTAAATTCGGGGTATCGGACTCGAAACCAATCGGACTATACACATATACATGTAGCACAGTATTGCAATAATAGATACAAACATTGGTACTAGTCTAATATATTCATAACGTTGATGGTATACAGTATTTATCTCGTCAATCCGAACACGTCTGTTCCCAACAAAACTTCTGGATTAACCAATAATACGGGTTAATGAAGCATGGCCTGGTCTTATACATATTAAGACATAAACGGTCTATATGCAAGTGTGTACTTATAAGCCTTTAGCAAATGTCAAATTGTCGACCGTCCCAAGTTGAAAGAATTTGCAGACGACATTTCAAAACGTGATAAAATTAAAAAATAACCTTTTGATATTGCAGAAAACATTGTTTGAAAAGGAGAAATTGCTCGTCACGAGCAATTTCTCCTTTACCCACAATGTTTTCAAAAGTCGTCTGCGACAAACTGGTCAAATGTCGTTATTGTTTGGTAATTGGTTATGCAAATTACTGCACAATAATTCCATTCCCTTACATTTTCGTTTGGATTGCGAGACACCTGGATTATCGGGGTCCGGATAAACGAGACTTCACTGTACATGTAGCAAAGTATTGCAATAATAGAAACAAACATTAATATTTGTTTAATATATTCATAACGTTGATAGTATAGATGCAATCTAACAATATGTCAATTACAACGACAACAAACACAAATTCAACAACAAACAATAACAATAAATACATTTCCTTATTTTGCGCATATTTGATCTAGGAAGACAAGTTTTACATAAAAATGTCGAGAAATTGTATTTCTGTTATGAGATCTTCCGTTTAAATTTTAACCAGTTCTCGTACTGGCTGACCGCCGCTGATAGTGCTGGAACTGACTTCATGCTTATGCAAGTAGGTTAATTCCAGTACGTTCGTATGTTTCAGCTTTCCGTTCAACATAGAATTTTTGTATCGCATCTGATTATGTATCTCGAATGTGAAGGTATACTTGTATACTGTACCAGGGTACCGTTTTACTAGACAACTTAAGGAAAATATTTGCGTAAGTCATAACTGATACACATGGAAATTATATTCAATGAAAGTACAATATTGCAATATGACACGTCACTGGAAGCGTCTCGGAGAGACGATTCCAATGATGTGTTACTTTGCAATATTGCTTCGCCCAATATAGAAATAAGAGGAAATGTTATTTTAGACTTACGCAAATCTTTAGCGTGAACTGTTTAGTGAAACGGTACCTAAATTACTGAAAATAAGAAACATGATAGTCTTTATTGTATTGTACATCATTGCAATATTGTGTATTGTTCGTAACACCGCGTTTCTTGACCTGCGTACAGTGCTCCTTTGATACGACCCTAACACACAAGAAGTGAAAACAATGCTCATATGCGGTAAAAATTTGTAGAATTGAAATCGTAATGTTATGCTGGTTTGCTGTATATAGATAAGTCCACTAATATGGGTACGCATAGGGTACAGGGGAATAAATGAAGAACGACAGTTCTCTAACTAATCACAACGTGTATTCGTGTTGACTATCTGACTGTACATTAACCCTTTCCCAAACAATAACGACATTTGACGATTTTATTGCAGACGACTTTAGAAAACATTGTGGGAAAAGGAGAAATTGCTCGTAACGAGCAATTTTTCCTTTTCCCACAAGGTTTTCTGCTTTTTTCCAAAGAAAATTGTTCAATTTCATCACATTTTTAAATGTCGCCTGCAAACGACTCTTTCAATTATTTGTTGTTTGGGAAAGGGTTAACGAGTGACCAGGCAGTAAGCCGTGCATGCTGTATGGTCACCGATGCCTATAAAGTCTGCTTGTAACATTCATGATCAGTGTTACCTACCGTTGCATTTAGCATATATCACCTGTTTACATATTTTGAACTCGGCCATATACTGCTTTAGACTTATGCTATAACAGATATCAAAATACATTTGACATCATTTTCAATAGTAACTAGGTCGGTAATAAGGTCAAATCTTGCTTTAAGAACTGTAAAATCGATGGGGTAAGAAGGGAAGAAAATGAACAAATAGAACAACATTTACTTTAAATATATTTGTTTCTATATTCCATACCCGTAAGGAGTGTCGAAATAGTTTATCATAGCTCAATGATTTAATTCGCATATCAGTCAACGAAACCAGAAATGGAAATATCGTGAAAACTAACCTCGACGCGTCGCTTCAGCGATACAAAAGCTACGCTCGTCATTATATAAAAGCCAATACAAACTCTAGAGGGAAAGTGACAAGCGCCTCAATGCACGATGCTATTGAACAGCACTGACGCTAGCCCGTCTGTCGATTCAACGAAGTCGCCTAACCTAGACTGCATCACGCACTGCCTTAGGCGGGCAGGCAAAATAGGAAACCCCCTCGACAGCTATGTACTTGGCGGCCAGAACGCGTCAGATCGCAACGTTGGATCCCATCCGCTCCTCGGAAACGGGGGCTTCCCGAACGTGTCTTCATCGTTACCATTGCTACCATCTTCCTCGACTTCACCACCAACAGAGTCGACGTCGACGACGACGTCGCTGGTGTGCGGCGCTGGGAACGTCAACGTAAACGTCAACGCATGCGTGCACGGTTACCAAGCAACAGACGGCATTCCGCTGTACTTGTTCTACATCGTCGGCTCAATCATGGTGGTGGTGTTCGTGCTGGGATTCTCGGAGAACGCCATCGTCGTTTACGTTTACGTCAGAAACCGGAAGTTACAGACGGTCAGCAACGTGTTCATTCTAGGACTGTCGATCAGCGACATTGGACAGGCGGTATTCAACATACCGCTAGTGGTGATCGCCAACTTCTCGGGAGGCTGGTATTTCGGCGAGGGTGTGTGTATGTACTACGGGTTCGTTACCACAACGTTCGGTCTTTCGCAGATCTCGTTGCTTACGGTGATTGCGCTTGAACGCTATTGCATAATCGTTCACCATGCACGGGTCTTCAGTGGCTCTATGCGTAAGGCCGTGACGGCAATTGTTCTGTGTTTTGGCTACGGATGCGCCTGGGCCCTTGGCCCGCTGTTTGGCTGGTCCGAGTACCGGGTTGAGAAGTTTGGGACGCGATGCGCGGTGAGCTGGGAGATTAAGAACGAAACGTATCTGTCGTACACGTTGTGTCTGTTTACGTTTGTTTGGTTTATTCCACTGTTACTAATCACGTTCGGATATACGAGTATAGCTTGCATGGTGAGTAATTTATTTTTAGTTCATTTGTGATTTTGTTTGAGTTATTTGTATTGACTTTACAAGGCGTGTTGATCATGTGATCAATGTTTACGATATACAACAGATTGCAAATGGCGGTGCTTATGAATAAATCAGCAGGCATCCATGCATTTTATCAGTAGATTATTCTTGTTTTCCACTATTTTATAATTTTATACGCAATGTTTCGACGATCAATTATTCACAACCGCCGGTGAATGTTGTTTTTATCCGTTTTGGCCATGTCGAAGTGTTGAGAGCTGTTCTTTGACCCACATTCGGTGTTCCAATCTCCGATTGAAGCAATTTGATGACTTTTGAATGTTGATTTTATCATTTCCCAATTTACATGCATTTCCTTCGGATTTATTTAGAATCAAATGGTACAAACGAATGGTTTGCTCATAATCTAAATTAAACCTTTTGTTACAATGGTTTTACGAGCGTCTGTAGAATATTTGTCTTGCCTCAGTACATGTAGTTTGTACTAAGACGTTTAAACAAAACTAAGACTAAAAGTGCTAATCGAATTAGTGATTTCGAGAAAGCTTTTACCTAGTTGATTTCAAAAAGAAAACCTTTCTTTTTATGACTTTATGACGTCTCCTGTTGATTTCAATTTAGACCAGTCACACATTTGCCTTTGGGGGAACTCGATACACATATTCGTTTTTATCCTGTCACTAGTGCCATTTCGGGACAGATAACTAGGTGCCGTATAACATTTGTGATATCCGGCACTAACCATATAATACATGCACGCGACTAATCATGACGTCATAAGAACGATATGACGTCATGTTTACATCATTCTCTACTTATTTTTTCCGTTTTTCTCGTGTTTTATTTACATTTTGTTTGTTTGAAAGAATAGATAAAGGTAACAGGATAAATAGAATAGATGATTGGTGTCTTTGAATAGGAAAAATGATCGGGCTCGGCATCGGAATATTATCCGTTTCGCCTTCGGCTCACCGGATAATATTCCTACGCCTTGCCCGATAACATTTCCGATTCACGACACCAACCATCTATTCTCTATATCAACTCATTTATTCATGATGTATCATAAGGGTTCGAGTCCTATAATGACCAAAAATGTTCCTGTTGTTCGATGAATTCGATCCGACATATAAGAGCGGTGGTTCGTCGCTAAAGCCGAAGAGTTACGATTGTGACCACCATTGCATGAGCACACTATATTTTCTAAAACGTCGTAAATTATACACAGGGATCGAACCAAATGCAGGCCCTGATATGAACATATCGGAGCTTATTTAGTGGGCGTTTGAAAATCGATTTCATTGATAGTAAGTTATCTCTTTGTATTGATTTATACGCAGTGGACGGTTACAAATCGAATTTGAATAAAAGCAAAAACATGATAATCGGAAAGTTACATAAAAACACTTTAAGAGGTATGTGGTGACAAAAAGTTTGCTATTAACAGACACAATAATTCGACGAACTCAGATGCATCTAGGCTTGCAGTATTATTATGATCTTTTCCCGTAAAGAAAACCACCAATTAGGGAAGCATAAAACGCAGTATTAGCTAATAGACGCATTATCAGAAGCCTTTTTATGAATGGTTAATGGAATTCTTTCATACAAATAGTGCTTTTTTTCTTCGTGTTATGGTATTCATGGTTTATGAACACGTATCAAGGGAGACGAACTCGTCGGATAACTACACTTGTATGACTTTCGCAGGTTTATAAAGGTCAGTGGAGAACGGGCGGAAAATCAGTTGCTCTCATTGCCCGGTCTGTTCTCAAGTGACTTTTTAATGCGTTTAATGATACAAATAAGTGCAGAAAACGATCAGACATCTACGGAAAAGTAGAGTCAGAAATCGCAAAAAGAACCAAGCGCAGTTAAATTTATCTCGAGGTAAAGAATTGCACGATATATCATATTTTTCTGAGAGAAATCGGCGTAAAATCACAAAGAGAACAAATAGATAAACATACAATCTCCATTTTTGCCAAACGTAATACAAATTGTCTTAAGTTAAAGAATTGCACGATATAGACTAGCATTGTAAAAAAACGGTGTAAGATCACAAAGAAAACAACTAGATAAACATACAATCTCTATTATTGCCATACACAGTTCGATTTGTCTTAAGTCAAAGAATTACTCGATACAGACTAGCATTGTAAACAAGCTTAATCACAAAGAAAACATCTAGATAAACATAAAATCTCCATTATTCAATGTGTCTTAAGTTAAAGAATTGCACGATATAGACTAGTATTGTCAAAGGAACGACGTAAAAACAAAGATAACAACTAGATAAGCATACAACCTCCATAAATGTCAATCGCAATTAAATTTGTCTTAAGTTAAAAAATTGCACGATATAGACTAGTATTGTAAAAAAAGCGTAAAATCACAAAGAAAACAACCAGATAAACATACAATCTCCATTATTGCAAAGCGCAGTTAAATTTATCTCGAGTTAAAAAATTACTCGATTATAGCCGAGTGTTGTAAAAAAAAAACCGGTGTTAAATCACAAGTAAAACAACTCGATAAAAATACAAATTCCACCAGTGCAGGGCGTAATGCAATTTGTCCTAAGTTTAAGACGAGACCCATATGTTTCGGGCTAGAATCCTTCGTGATTTGTAGCTTCGTGTCACGGCTAATTCTGTTCCCGAATATGGTCGAATTAGGCTGTCTGGGGATCGTAGAAAAACATAAGCGATTGCATGCGAAACCGAGAGGAAAATCTATACATAAATCTATATATATCCATTACATCAATATGCCTCACTAAACCCTTTACCAAACGCCAAATCTTCGACTGTCCCAAATTGAAAGAGTTTGCAGACGACATTTCAATTTTGGTGAAATTGAAAAATAATTTGATAAAGCAGAAAACATTGTGGGAAAATGAGAAATTGTCGTGATTTTCAAAATGGCGGATTATACGTATCCTACATTAAACGCCAATTGTCGATGAACTTGTATACAATACAATATATATGATCGACGCAAGTTTAACAGTCTTTTTCGCTGACATTTTGGCTTCAATCGTTATCACATTGTAGACATAGAGTTAATTGTATAGTATAGTATCAGTTTCGCAATTCTCTTGTCTGGGTCTTTAAATTTTCAAGTTGGTTTTATTTTATCCATTTCATTAAAATTTCAGTCAGGATGGGTTTACAAAACAATTCATCATGAATGGCGTATATTACTTTTAATTGGAAACAGAACCTCCGTCCAACCACAACACAAGATAATGAGTTTTTTCTTTCGTTTCGTGTAAAAGAAATCTGACCTGCATATATATTTTTCCCTTAGGGTTTATTGGCCTTCGACGTATTTTCAGTTATAGAATTCCATTTGCGCATTTCCTCTACGTAGTCTAGTGTTATCCTTTTTCTAGTACATGAGTAACAAAGAGTCCAGGGTTTATTGAACTGTTTTGCACAATCTCACAGTGCGTCTACAAGATTGGGAGTTCATAGAGTTGAATACCGAGTCAACAAGTTGTCAGTTACGGAACGGTTTTTCTGGATTCACCAGTACAGTGAAGCCTCGTTTATGCGGACCCCGATTATCCGCATCGTCTGTTAAACGCTGGTTTTCATTACGTAATTCACGCATAAATCAGTCTGTTAAACCCTGGTTATCATTACGTAATTCACACATAAATCAGTCTGTTAAACCCTGGTTTTCACTACGTAATTCACACATAAACCAGTCTATTGTAAGTGATAGGGTTATGCCTTATGAATCGTTTGTATTGTGTTTAACGCCTTATCAACATTTCTTCAGTTATGTTACAGCTTTCTCGGGTTGGAACAGTACTATACATAATCTTCTGAAGGCATATGAAATATATGAAACTCAACAAAATTACTCACTGTTAAAAGATTCTCGTACGAATTGTTTTTGCGTGTCACACAATAGTTTTTTGTCCGAATTTTCGAAGAGTGTCGCACGATTTTGTTAACGACTAACATGTGCTCGATCTATTTAATGTAAGACCTGGGTAATGGAAATATGATCATTGCTTTGGTCAAAAACTAAGTTGAAATGTTATTCACAAAGTATCTATCATTTCAAAGGCATTCATCGAGCCAATTTTCAAAATTTGTCTGATTTTGAGTTTATATTTGTAAAATGAATATCAACAATTTTGTTCTTTATTACATATTAATTACCTCCCTTTAATTTTCAATTTTCACATTGAAACTAAAATTACATGAATGAAGTTGGCAAATAAAAATTTCAACCAAGGAACAATTCTAATAATATTAAACTTGCAATCCGTCTATTACCATGTTGCAATCCGTCTATTACCATGTTGCAATCCGTCTATTACCAAGTTGCAATCCGTCTATTACTATGTTGCAATCCGTCTATTACCAAGTTGCAATCCGTCTATTACTATGTTGCAATCCGTCTATTACCAAGTTGCAATCCGTCTATTACTATGTTGCAATCCGTCTATTACCAAGTTGCAATCCGTCTATTACTATGTTGCAATCCGTCTATTACTATGTTGCAATGTTGCAATCCGTCTATTACTATGTTGCAATCCGTCTATTACCATGTTGCAATCCGTCTATTACCAAGTTGCAATCCGTCTATTACCAAGTTGCAACCAGTCTATTACCATGTTGCAACCAGTCTATTACCAAGTTGCAATCCGTCTATTACTATGTTGCAACTGCGAAATGAAAAGAAATCACCTACTACGGCTGCATTACCAAGTAATATAACGGCGTTAAGACATCTGAACAGTCGTAAAATCCTGGCGAGAATAAGTAGGATTGAACTAATAAATGTTGCACCAAAGCGGAGAAAATTCCGAACGAGTCTGGCACACGAGCGTTGCTTTGAACCGGACTGAAATTGGATTTTTTACAGTCTGCTATCTAGTTTGTATATTCGATTTCGTAATACAAAGCGCGTTTTTTCTCTTTATTAAAGTGAAAAGGATACTATTGTTTTGCGTAAGATATTGAATATTTCCCGAGACGATGGATTTCATATTAACACGTAAGCAAAGAAAAACAAGATGTTATCTTAGAATACTAATGTTACCAATAAGACAATTCTTTTTGGAGTTTTATGACCAGAGTGAAACTTTGATTGTTGACAATATCACCGTGACCTTGACCGTTGACCACGTGACATTGACCTTGACATTCAAGCGGGTAATCTGTAACATATTTGGTGTGTAAATGTAATTGTTTTGTTTTCAATTCAAAATACCTTATTCATATTGAGATACAATGCATGATTAAATATAATAATACATATAAAACAGTTTGTATATTTCTAAAACGTGACAAACGTTTATAGTCTATGAGAGTTGTTTACGGTAAAAAAAGAAAAGAAAATATGCGTGTCGCCACTCGAGCACTGAAAAAAGCAAACTTACATATTTGAACCTTATAAATTTATAATTGTTGAATAGCCATATGCCCAGCAATTTTTATTTCATTTAGGTTGCCAAATATTGTTGAAAAAAAGATGTTTGTTTCCGATAAAAAATATATTATTCAAATCCAAGAAACTTATCAAACACAATGCATAATTATTTTCCATATAGGCTTTCGAATTTATGTTCTGTTTAAAATGGTGTTAATGTGAGTAGGAGTATATTGGGTTGAATGTAGTAAGTCAAAGTAGTAAGTCAAAGTAAAAGCACATTCCTTGTTTAAGTTTAATTTAAAACTACTTGGTATACATCGATTGTGAAACGGGTTTTGAAAAGTTGTATCAATCTTCCTTTGGAAGGCAGTCATATATGGGAGTGTTTTACCAAATGTTAAAGGAACATTTTTGTGTAAGACAAAACCGATTCCCGTATACATGGATGTAATCTTAACGAAAAGTATAATGGTATCGTGTGAATTGACATTAGTGTCGTACGGGAGAGACAATTCTAATGACATGTTACTTTAGAAAATTGTTTTTTCTGGATGTTGAAAAAAAAGACGAGAATTCAAATTGACTTATTCCGTGTTTTCAACCTTTGCAGAGAGAGCAAATATGAACCTAAGGTCTATACCCTTAGCATAAACTGTTTCCCTGCCGTCTACTGGCCTCAATTTGTTCCACAAGATAGACAACGGCATCTAACAAATCCTGAGCGATTTGATTAGTATAAATGCAACGTTCCAAAATACGTATCAACATGAAATAAGAAATCACGGTTGTTTCTCATGAATCATTGTTATGGGATTTTTTTGAAGCAGACATCCCTTTACCAGGCTGTAAGTATCCACTGATGTGTACCAAATGATTGTTAAAATTCCAATTTCAAATCATTTTGAACATTATCTCCGCGAATGAAACTTCGTTTCACGGCCGACCGTTCGTTTGAACCGACAAACGTTCATCTCAAAGATCAGCGTGCTCTTTTCGTTCCTTCTGTTACCAGTCAGATTTCTGCCCGGTAGGTTTGTACCATACCGGTCTCTATATTCGACAGATGATAGACCGGTTCCAAGTCTACCCTTAGCACTGGGCAATGGCTCACCCTCCCGATATAGTAAAAAAAAATTAACGAGCGGATATTCGCGAGACCCATTATGTTTTATGTATCCCCATTGGTTCAAATATGGCTTATTTTGGTAACATTTACCCATTTTTCCGATTTTCTCATTCAATCTAATACCATGCTAGATGACAAAAGTAATATTTCTTATCCCAGGGGACAAAAAGAAAGAAGAAATAACCTGGATCTAGAATATAAAAGAAGAAAAAAAGCAGATATCAGATTCGTCTACGAAATGTTGGTGAACATGTACTACATGTACACGCTTTTACTGAATTTCATACACCAGAAGGAAGCTTTCGAATCCTCTGTGAACAGAGACTGAACGATAGTCTATTTTCCGAACATCTGGACATTTAACGTTTTCCCTGAGGCAACAGTTATAATGATATAGAGTAAATCCGGACTACATTCCTAGTTCCAAGAAGGTATTAGTCCGCACAGTGAAGGCGGATGTTCAATGACTAATTAGGGTCAGGCCGCTGTTTGTGTATCGATAAAGTACCGTCCCTCAAAAAGTGGTATGTAAATTCAATGGATTAAGGCGCTGACTTGGTCCAAAGAAATATTATTGTGATTTAAAGTCCATATGTATAAACGAATACACGAAAGGAAATAACCGAAACTGGTGTTCCACAATGTTGTTTTCTTTTTTTTTAAAAAAACATTCAAAGGTTGTTTATCAATTGATATTTGTTCCAAACGAAACCTAATGAAATATGGAAACCTATTCTTAAGCACAAGATGCAATAAGATCTAAACCCCTTGGTCAAAGCGATAGAAATAAGCTCCTGTGTTGGCCAGTATTTAAGGTAGCGGACATAGAAAGCTTGGGGTCCTGGTTTCGATCCCTACTGTTAGTCTACTCACGTATGAGTGTCCTTTGGAAAGACACTTCAGAGCCCTAGCCGAGTACTAGGGAATGCAGGAAAACCATAACGTAACTGGAACTGTTTTTGTCCCTGCGTTAAATCCCATTAAAACAAAGAAGGAGAACACTGCTTTATTAACGAGACTATTCAGACAATAAGAAACATATATCGTTTGGTTTTGATAGAATAATGAACGAAAACAGTGTTTATGAGAAACAAACTGTCTTGTCGATGTATTGAGAAATTGATGCTTTGCGGTGCAAGCTTTCACAAACTAATTATGTAAACAAGCTCAGCGATTGTACAAGGGGATATTGTCTAGATATTAATAGACCGTTTAGAGGTACTCATACAACGGTTTTTGTAAGAATTAAAAGCTGCGTAATTGCCTTGTAAACACTGCGCTTACATTTACATTAGACGGACATCTCTCTCTCTCGCTCTCGCTCTCGCCCTCGCTCTCTCGCTCTCGCTCTCGCTCTCTCGCTCTCTCTCGCCCTCTCTCGCCCTCTCTCGCCCTCTCTCGCCCTCTCCCTCTCGCCCTCTCCCTCTCGCCCTCTCTCCCTCTCGCCCTCTCCCCCTCTCTCCCTCTCTCCCTCTCTCCCTCTCGCCCTCCCTCCCTCTCGCCCTCCCTCCCTCTCGCCCTCCCTCGCCCTCCCTCCCTCCTCCCTCCTCCCTCCCTCCTCCCTCCCTCCCTCCCTCCTCCCTCCCTCCCTCCTCCCTCCTCCCTCCCTCCCTCCCTCCCTCCTCCCTCCCCTCCCTCCCTCCCTCCCTCCCTCCCTCTCCTCCCTCCTCCCTCCCCTCCTCCCTCCCTCCTCCTCCCTCCTCCCTCCTCCCTCCTCCTCCTCCTCCTCCCCCTCCTCCTCCCTCCTCCCTCCCTCTCCCTCCCTCCCTCCCTCCCTCCCTCCCTCCCTCCCTCCCTCCCTCCTCCCTCCTCCCTCCCTCCCTCCCTCCCTCCTCCCTCCCTCCCTCTCCTCCTCCTCCTATCTCTATCTCTCTATCTCTATCTCTATCTCTCTATCTCTATCTCTCTCTTAGTAAAAGACTTGAGAAATTGCCGTTGAAAAAAAGCATTTTCTCCTCTTGACATAAATAAATGTTCGATCGACATCAAAGATGGCGTCTTTTTTTGAGAACAAATAGAGTAATCAAAGAAAGTAGGCCATTATCGTCAGACATTTCAACATTTCAATTTTTTTCTACAGATGTTTTCACAAAGGACAAAACGCGAAATTCGTTTGGGAACCTGCAAATCGCTTGTCAATTCAGCATAACGTCTGAAATATACATTCATATGAATATATTTACATGGAACACATTTACATGAAATATATATCTGTTTACTTGGCGAAATAAGCGAACCGTTTTCATTTCCAAGAAACGGACATTTCGAAAAAGGGTGTTTCTCTGATTATAATGATACCCATGGGATACGTAAGTGGTACTTCAGCCGTACAAATCGCGGACCTCTCAATTGGTTCCTCCGAGTGACCGCACGAAACAGCTCATGTTAGCCCATTTCTACAGGGGCTAATATACATACTACCGCCAGACTCCTTCTCAAATCGCTATTTCATTACGGGAACGAGTGACAAGTCATTAGCGAACCAGAATGTATAATTCAAATGGCAGTAATGACTTCGCTCCTTTGCACTTTCTGTGTACTTTAAGTACTCTAAGTGGCAAAGCGATCAGGGGTCAGTTTGTTGCTAAAAGTTATGCAGAAATATAGTGGTATCTCGAATATCTAATCTCTGTAATTGTTTAATATGACAAACAACGTACCAACGTAAAAGTAGAAGAAGACTCATCTTATGTATTGAACGTAAAAAACCGGATTATTGGCCAATGTTTCAGTATACAGTGCAATAAAATAGGACATTGATTTGAATAGAAGGCGAAAGAAAGACCGCTGAATACAATTCATTCAAATCCAGGCTGTTAACCATTTAACAGTGGTACCGACAATAAATGGTTAGATGAAAACACATAGTGTAATCAATGAAAATACGCCCCTTATTTCAAGCCCAGTATAATTGAAAGAAAATATTGACATTCGTAACCGAGATATAGTACAACTCGTTGAGATAAATCCGTATGTTTATTTTCCCATCGGTCTTTTGATATTTCAATTCACCATTACATTGATTTCAAGTTAAATCGATATTACCTGCGTACTGATTCTATCATAGCTGTTACTTCCGCTACTTTACACAATACAATACAATACTATACAATACCATACAATACAATAGCCACTGCCTTGGTGTTAAATATAGCGGGAAATTTCGGTCAATTTCCGAACAAACCCGAGTGATCTAGGAGTTGTACCTAACTTTATTTTCTTGTTTCTAATTATTGCAAACAATGTATTTTTAAGATTTTAGTTTTATAATATGTTCTATCAGATACAAATAAGACACATGCGCATGAAAGTTACTGTGTCTAATCTTGCTGTCACACAGTGTGCATGGCTGGTGTATACCAATGTTTTGATTTCATTTAACCTTGATATGCATCGTGGGGTGTGGTCAGATTGTGGCAGGACCATGGTTCATCTTCCTCATCAAGAAATAAGTTAAAACTTTGCAGAACTGTTACCTAATTATGCATTGCGATTGTTGTGATACGCATACTTACTTAATACGGCACTCGTAGGCCATTATAACCCTTAACAGTTGTATGAAATATACATTTTTCACATGCCATTCATTCATTACATTTGTTACTTAGTTTCTCTCTTTAAACAGGTGTATGGAATATACGTATTTCACATGTCTTTCACTCAATACAATTACATGTCATTCATTTAATACCTATATAACTAGAGTTTCTCTCTTTGAACAAGTGTATATAAGGTACACAATTGTGGCACTGAAGCAATACTAATGGCATTGTCCACATGTGCATTGCATCGTATCGATAAACGTTAGTGTACAGGGAAGCAGCTGCATTTACGGCTCGTAGGATCTTGGTCTCACGAAGTGTAAGATGGTTTTCTCGTTAACATCTATATTAACAGCTTATGGAAACAGAGACAGATGTGTCCGTCACACAATGTCTGAAGGATGTATTGCACCAATTACGGCGTTTTCCTATGTGTTGCTCATAGTCAGTCATGTTTTAAGGCACATCAAAGGAAAGGAGTACAAATAAATACCGAAAAAATATATAGAGTTCTTTTATTATGTTCATAAAAGTCATGAGAATAAGTTAAGGAATGCATTGAGACCCTATTTAATAGACTCATTTCAAATAAGTTATTTTGTGATTGAAATATAGTTGTCACCAATTCAATCATGTTTATCAACAACCTGTTTGTTTACATATTCAAATAACGAATTCTGGTTGGTCGGTTAAAAAATGTGTGTATCAGTGGTCAAGGTCAGTGGGGAAAAATCAGGAAATCTGAATGATAAAACTTGCTAATCTGGGTTATTTCTGGTTTACTTTCACATTTAAGTTGTGCTGATGGTTTTTTCTGGTGATAACTATTTGAATCTGACTAAAAGTTTACCAAATAATATAATATAGTTTGCTATAGCATTACTCTCCTTTTATGAGCCTTTAATACCTACGTAACTAGAGTTTCTCTCTTTGAACAAGTGTATATAAAGTACACAGTTGTGGCCGTAAAGCAATAATAATGGCATTGCACACGTGCATTGCATCGTATTGATGAACGTAAGTGTACAGGGAAGCAGCTGCATTTACGGCTCGTAGTATCTTGGTCTCACGAAGTGTAAGGTGGCTTTCTCGTTAACATCTATATTCACAGCTAATAGAAACAGATATAGTTTGATATAGCATTAATCTCCTTTAACGGGCTTTTAAAGCGACCACTTTTGATGACTGTGTGTAAGATTACAGCAGAATCTCTAAACCTTGAAGTTCGAATAACCTTTTTTAAAATGTTCGACCGAGAGTTCGTTAATTGCCAATCCCTTTGGTAAGAATTTCTCTGACTTCATATGAGGTCGCCAATGACGTTTACTACGCGAACAAGACGTGCCGTTTCTGAAACGCAAACACATATGTTTATGGATTTGCACGTGACACTAATCTTAGGAGCATTTGTCATTTCCAATTCCAATCTTCGCTCTGCATCTCAAAACATAAGGCTTTACTAAAAGAAATCCAAAGTGTATGATTCTACCGATGAACAATGTCTGTCGCTCGAACAAGACACGCCGTATATAAGACAAAAAAAGAAATGTCTTTGCAGAACGAACATATACAGATACGAAGAGAGCGACCGTCGAATCTAATCCGAAACTCTAATCTCGGGTTTCATCGTGAGACTCTATCAGTAAATATCCGAGATACATGTTTACGGTGTCGGTGTTCGTTAATTTCCCATCCCTTTGGGTAAGAATTTCTCTGACGTAATATGAGGCTGTCGATGACGTTTACCATACGTGCCGTTTTTTAAAATGTAAACAAATGTCTTTGTGAATTGGCACGTGACCCTTGTCTTTGGGAGCGTTCCTCGTTTCCAATTCGAATCTTAAATCTCGTATTGCATCTCGAAAAACGAGATTTCAACAGAAGACACCCCAAAAAAGCGGCGTTTGGTGTTAGGTTACAGCCAATCCCATTTTAATTTCAAGTATCGTTTTTTCTCGCACTAGCCAACGAGATTTCGACTAGGCGTGTTACATTTTGCGAAGTGTAACGAGATCAAACGCGTGAATTCGCGTAATGTCACGTGATGCTCTTCTCGCCGAACTACGGGATCTAATTATATGAGATTAAACGGGAGTGGGGAACCTGTGACATTGCGTGATCTCGTAAACTCTCATACGTGACTGGCCATAGCAATCAAGCAATACAGATCCTTTCAAGATTTCATCATCTCTTTCGTTTTCTAAATAACTTTGACGGTGCTTCATAAGTCTGTACACTTAGCAGTCTACATTGCACGTATGAACCTTCGCTGTATCAGTAAAGTGTTGTTTATTTTTGTACGCCTATTTCTTCTCAAAGACATTGTTTCTATTTATAAATCATTCATTGTACAACGTTCCTCTGAAGTGATCCAAGCAACGAGAATCATCTTTGCCACGAACCATTCTATCTCCCTATTTTTCATATATATGTAGACCTAACCACGTGTAAAGGAATAAACAAGCATTGTTTGCTTTCGCCAACAAAACATGTGATGAATGTATCTGAGACAATGCAATACAATTCAATACAATAATCAGTCTTTTCCAGTAATTCAGTCATCAGGTCCATTATACAAGTATTCCCTCACCTTTATAATACATAAACAGACACAGTAAAACAAGTCTTTGTTGCAACGGAAAGCCTGACGCATTTCATCACGACATCAGCACATACAAAACAAAGAGATGTTAGTTTTAAATCAATCGAACATAAATTACTCATTCATTATCTACCATATAATTCTTGCGAACTTTGAAAACTGTTCACAATAAAAAAGAAGTTTGCTTTATCGTGTAAGCACCTTTCGGTGACATCATATTGACAACCATGAGGTTATTATCAAGAGTGCGGGATAAATGCTGGTTAGGAACCACGGGAGTGGTAAAAGTGTACGGTCCCTTTACATAGAAATAGAAACAGATGAGACCACATTTGTCTTACTAAACGGCATACGTCTCTAAGGACAGATGGTTTCGCATTCCGCATCGTGTACATGAACTGACTGTATGTCTAATCTGAACATATCGGGTTGTTTATCCAATGAAAATACCTCTGAAGTATTATTGAAGCCGCCATATTGTTTCTCGCGAGAGTTCTTTCAGTGTCCTTTCGTTTCCAAATATAGATCCTAAATGTAAAATCTAAATAGTCATTTAATTTGATTAAAAAAACAGAGATGTATCACAACTTATAATTTCACTATTATGAATGAGTTAACGATACAAAGAATACTGAAATGTAATGATGGTCGAAATAGTGTAACCCTACATTTACGTAGGATGAGTATTTCTCAGGTCACGGAAATACCCGAGTAGTTACGACTGTTGTGTGTCGGAACAGATACCGACTTACTCTTTTACAAAGATGCCTTCTCTGCATGGGTTCAACCAACGCACGGGAGGTTTATTTTTATGGGAGATGGTGTCAAGGCTGACTAACGAAATACAGTTGATTCAACGCGTCTTAAGGACATGTTCTACAGTTTCATGACAAAATAATCCTTTCATAGAATTTTCTGAATTTTTGATATGTTATTTAGAATTTTATTGTGAATGCAAAGTGAAAAGAAAAGTGCAGGTCGACGAGTCAGTTTTTTTTGTAAAATGAGAGTTTCCATGGTAACCGTTTGGGGCAAAAATGTCAAATTGACTATACCATCTTCAAAGGTAATAAAAACAAATCTGGAAGGTTTTTAAGTACATGAATTCATACATTGAATACTTTATGTTCTATGTTGTTTTGAATTATTACAATCTGAACAATCTTTGAAATCCAAATCAGTTTTTTCAAATTTTTGTACAATGAAAATTGGTATGTATATTACAAAGAAATGAAGATATTTCAAAATTCCTTTCATAGAATTTTCTAATTTTTCAGTATGTGAAGTAAAATTTAATCTTGAAATACAAAATGCCAAAAAATGTATATGTTGACGAGTTATTTTTTCTGTAAAATGACAGTTTCCATGGTGACCGTATTTGAAAAACATTTATAAAAACGACAAAAATAACTTTAAACTTGAAAAAAAGAAGCTAGGGGCTTACTATGCTTGAGATATATATAAAAATGTTAATAACCTATTATAATTTTATGGATAATATGACTATTCTTTGAAAAAAAATGCATACAGTAAATTTCATCCGAATACAAATGTTTATCCGACTTCTATGCAAGTACCTCTTCGGTAACAGATGTTTACTCACTTGGATGCGCAGATGAAGTGCGCAGTAAAAACTACCTAGAACATCCTTAACCAACGCTTATGAGAAGTTCAGTTTGGGCATCGCAATAAACCTGAAAATAATTGTTGATGCTATGTAAAAAATTGGATGAAGCAATAAGACTTTTTCCCAAACTCATATAGTCCTGCATAGGCAAATGTTCGCTCTATATGTTTGAAGGCTTTGTGGATTTGATACCTTCACGTGATGCATTAAAAAGCTTTTAAAACATTAGTACCAATACATTCTAACTTATCATTAGGGATGGCAAAATAAAAGCTTGTCCACTGTCACATGCGGTAAATGGAAGCAAAGTCTACCTTTCATACTCTTTATCAAAGAGTCACCTATCTCCAATCCCGGAAGTCTCTTATAAGATAGGAAAACACGTCGGAGTAATGTCCGGTGTCGTTGAGTCCGGGAAAAAGAGAACGGGGAAATAATTAAGTACATAGATATTGATTCTGCACAAGCCCATAGCCAGTAATTAATGATCTGGGACAACAAAATTATGTCATCTTGACATTAAATGGGTCTTTTCACAGAAGAGGAAATTTGAAAGTCAAAAAAAATATCGTGAAAACAATACAGCTTTTGTATTGTTGTTTGATGTATACTTAGCATTAAGTATTGAAAGCATACTGGAGTCAAGAAACGTCGACTTATCTAACTACACATAGTTTATATGCGGTGGATTTCAAAAGCGATGCGACGCTTTTGGATTGAAATACTTTTATATTCACCTTGAAGAGTTGAAAAAACGATGTAATTTTGCTTCCAATTACTATATCTCAGTGCGTATCATATAATAGTATAGCAGTTGTGCAGTTTTAAAGAATTAGTTTTTGTCTTCCAAATTTCCTCAAATCTGTGAACAATCCCATTTAACCTTAACATACCAAACAGAGGGACATTGGCACAACGTTTTCTTAAACTTATCAAAACGGAAAGAAAGTATTGAGTAATCAATTCCTCAAACGCTTGTCGAATGGATTCGCCACTTATGCATAATCAATTGGTAGGAAATTGGAATGGCATTCGGAATATCGCAGAGTGGCATGGTTCTAAATGATTATATTTGCTTTAAGCTTTCTCGATAGGCCATTATCAAACAAGACCGACTGTTTAGTATGGACAATGTAAGTGCCAAAAGCGATCGTGTTCTGTAGGGTTCAATTTATAATGTGCCATTTGATATCGTTGATATACACTGCCACCACTTCCAAAGTCCAACTAAAAATACGGGAATCTTTTGGATCAGAATATCCGTCAAAGAATGGTGGATAAATACCATATTATATAACACAAAGTTTTCGACAAATAGTTGAAGACCGCAACAAGCAAAAGGATGAATTTCAGCAAGACTTAATTCACTGGTTGTTTGTACCTATGTATTTAATTAGAGGTATCCGGCGAAATACCCAATAGTTCAGCATCTTCCTGTTCTGTTAATCAGTTTTTGCATCATATTCTCACTTCAATTTATGTTGTTTTCAACCATAAATTAATTTGCGAGATACAAACATCTGTTTCCGAAATCCAAACATTTTTTATCTTTACAAGACCTTTAAAATCATTTTGCCTTTTTCATCATCCAGCGCTCAATATCAGAAGTAAAACCTTTAAACCTTTTTTCTCTCTTCATCACGATATAATGTGGCGTACGGATTCGGTATAATGATTCAACGCTATACTTATATATGCATCTGTTATGTATATAAGGCTTTCTTGCATGACTATCTTAATTTTTCCTCATGTAGATGATGGTAATAATGATATACATTTTCGTGCTTAAAACCTTTAAACACGTTACTACGGATTTTTCATTGGTGATTTCTCAAAATGAAAATCTGGGAAATGTTTAATTGTAGAACGATCCCTCGAGGAGAAATCCCCGTTATGAGGAATAATATCCATTCAAACCACCCCTGCCTCTATTTCACCTTTTCGTACATTTTTCCTGAACGGTTTGCAAAGAGACGTTGGATCGCGTATGGGTAATGATCATATTGTCAAGTAAGATCTCAAATAATGAAGACTTAAAGTGGGCGTTATTGGCTGATTCTATTTATTTATATATATATACAAAAAAATACTCTGACAGAATTACTATTGTCGACCGTTTCTTTGATCTGTTTAAGGTATTAAATTGAACATGGTGAATCTATTTTTTATGAGGGTGAGAAACACAAATCCACACGACCTTGCGTTAAAAACGAACCATTCAAGATGGTCCACAACGTATGAAATTGATACAGTTAATGCGTTTTAATAGGTTTAGGTAACACAGGAAGGCTCGTGTTACATTTTGTAAATCAGAAAATGAGAAGGGCAATGGCATGAAAAGCATAGTATTTGGAGATAATTGAGCTTTGAAAGAACCACTTAGCAATTCGCACTCAAAAATCACCGGTCTATTATTCTGTTCATGAGTTATTAACTAAAGGACATAATCTTTCATGTCCAATCTTCTTTCAACACGGTATTCCAAGAAATGTCGTTATATGATGTCCTTAAGCCTAAACGTCTCTCTTCAAGGTAAACAGAAGAAGACTCAGCTATATTTATCTTTTGTCCACACCTTTTCTATCAAATTTAACAGAGAACTTCTTTGATCTATTTATTATCAGTTGTCTATACTTATTTCATCAAGATATACCAAGAAAAGCCTATCCTGAATAACCTTCCGTCCATAATTCATCCAAAAGATTTACTAAGAAATGGTTATCCTGCATCACACCACGTCCATATTCATTGACTCCAGAGTTACCAAGAAAAATGTATGCAGCACCCCCTGTTGTCCTTTCTTCTTTTCATTCGAATAAACCAATTAAAGTCAATGAAGTGTCAATCATCTCATATCCATACTCTTGTCCTTTAGATATACAATCACCCAAATCTATACTTATTTCCTTCTAATATGCAAAGAAAAGTCAAAGAAGTTTGAATCGCCATATATCCATACGTTTCCCCTTTAGATACCTAAAGTAAATTCAATGAGGTTTCAAACACCGTATGTCAATTCTTTTTTCTTCCAGATATACCGAGAAAAGTCCTCGAAGCGAACGATTCGAGCATCCAACGAGAGTAAATCGACGAAAGAGCGAAAGGTCGCTATTACCGTGCTGTTCATGATTGGTAAGTGTTTATCGTGTTTGTTATTGGAGTTACGTATCCTGTGCGTACATTTGTTATGATTGTTCATCGCATGAACAATATTTCAGTTATACTGCGTTACTCAATTCAAGTAAGGATTTCTTTATCGGCTCAATATAGATGCATAAACACATAACTGGGCTTAACTGGCCATACATGCTCTTCAAGCATGGAGGAACCATCAGCATTCCGTAAGTCAGTCAATACACAACCTCTGCGTTGGTTCCAATCATGGTAGTGGTGGCAAAATTGCATTAATGTAAGTCTCCTGGCTAAAACATAGTCAGTATATGGGGTTTCTGTTTCTGAGATGATCCGGGTATTACAATAAAACTTAACAGTTTTTGACATGTAACAATTCAATTTTAAGGATTTGTGCTCGAAAACTTACACCCTATCATACCTTAGTTTACTATTCTGCCACAGCTAAAAAATTACTCGAGGACATACTTACGGATATGCTGGACTTTAGACGGACCGTTAAGAAAATGAAAGCATAAGCACAAACAAATGATTCATAGCAAACGACATTAGATGGAACATTTCATTTAAGAGAGATACGATTTGCTTCTGATAACGGTACTGTCAAATGTCATTGTCAACATTATGGTGATGAACGAAACGCTTATTGATGTTTTTTTCATAATGTTCTTTTACCAGTGAAGGCAGGAGCTTGAAAATCTTATTGAAAGCATTATATCCTTTTATCTTTTTTTTGGTTTCTAAAGCATGAGCTACCACGAGACCTCTCCCAATAACGAAATAGTTTCCACTTGAACGCTTGTTTCCCTATGGGCTTGATTGGTCCAGATACAATATGAACAGAACAGAACAGTCAATATGTATTGATTGAAAAACAAAAAAACAAACTTGAGACAATAATTACGTAGAATTGCAATACCAAAAGTAATTATGAAAAATGCCTGGGGGAACCCCGATTTATATCGATATCTCTCTTAAGAAACTAGGTCTTTGCGAATTCGGCCTGTTAAATGTTCGCATTTTCGAAGGGCCTCCTGTATAATCCCGGCTGTTGCTTTAATTATGATGGTGGAATCATTAAGGACACTTTCAGAGGAGTTCTGTTTTTGCAGAATAATAAGCTTCCTGACTTGTAACGTTAATGTTCGATTGAATAAAAGAGCAAATATATGAAGAGAAAAGCATGATATCGTTAACTCTAAAATGTTCTTGGCCCCTGTTGTGTGAAACCCTTCCGAATTACATGTAATGATCTACACTATACCGTGTTACCTGTATGTAGTTATTGAAACAATTTGTGATCGATGGGCACCTCATGTTCACCCACAAGGCCCCGTCTACAAGAACTGTAGCACTCGCTGGATGCAAGAGCAAGGGCATGACGCAGCAGGAGTCAATTCTTAACACCAACACCGATCTCATTCTAGAAATTCATAAGGCGATTTTCTTTCTTTACCACCGTTATTCTTATTCTTGCTTTTATTAATATTGAGTCAGGCAAACTCTTGGAACCCGAACGCTGAACTATTGTACGTTCCAGAGAAGCAGGCGTACGAAGGTTGTAATATCCTTGTACTTTGGTTTGATTCGAAAAATACCAAGTCGAATGAGAAGTTCTTTTATTCATATCTATATGAACAAAATCAGTTCAAACGAAAAATATTTAAAGAGTTTAAGTTATTATCTCTATTGTGTTAAACCCATTTCAATTGCAGAAATTCCTCTGAATTCAACAATTCAACATTCATGTATTCTAGGAAGTATTTTGCATCCAATATGAATCTCATGAACACGTGTCCAGTCACTGTGCTTAATGTTCATTTGGTCTTGATAGGAAATAGTCTTCGATGTAGAGAGGAAATATACCTTTTAGAGAGTGTTGACTGTTCTTGACCCCTATTTTGTAAACTCCGTTCTTTTAGTTGCAGCTTATTATCTAAATTACATACTTCAACATCCATGAAGTCTTGGATGTGGTCAGTGACCTATAGGCACATCACGAACACGCACTCGATCACTGCTACAAGAATCGTTGCTCTCGCTGGATTCGAGTGCAAGGTACCAGAAGTAACGCTACAACAGACAATGTTTCACACGAAAAACATTTTAGTGCCCAGTAATCTATAATTATGACACAATGTTCTTTATTCCTTTATTACAGAGAAAAAGCATATATTTTAATTATTTACAAATCTCTTAAGGCATTGTCTTAATGAAATAAGGGTAAAGCAAATTCCGCAGTACTCGTACCTGACCTTCGAATCATTGCACTTTTCAAAGATGCTTTGGCTGTTATATCTTTGTATTTCAAAGGCGTCCTTGGTAAAAACGAAGTCGAATAAGGAATTCGATTACTCCTGTTTTAATGAATAGACATCTTCAAGTATAGACAGCAAAGACTTTTAAGTGGCAGATATTGCTTTTAGCATGCCGATCAATCCAGCAAAAGGTTAGGATACATATTTTTGAAATAGCAAGCTTCCAGTATTATAACACTTTATTCTATGTTCGATTGGTTAAGAGGTGGAATATACTGAGGAAACAATCATAACACGATTTAACCGTGTTGATTGTTCTTGAACCCTATTTTGAAAAAAAACCCACAATCACATTGCAGCTAATGATCTTATTCATGTAGTCGAGGAAAGATTTTGTAGAAGCTGGACACCTCATGTTCATGCACTCGGTACCTGCTACAAGAACTGTAGTTCTCGGTGGAATCGAGTTCAAGGCACTGTGACGCAACGCAGCAGAAATCAATTCATCATACGATTAACAAATACGTATTTAGTACTTCGTGATTTTGACAATACATTTTTCCTTCTACATCATAGCGAAAAAAATAATCTTTTCTTATTCTTTGAATAGGTGAACTCGATTGGAATGTCATCGATAAAACTTTCTGGAACAATTTACCTTCCTTTTTATAACACTCAATGCTCGGTTGGTCTTCAAATGAACTATATAAAAATGCGAAGAAAGACATAAGATATTGAAGAGCGCAAGCTTTGACCCTTGATTTGTGAAACCTCTTCCATAATGTACCCTCATTGTGGTCAGATTAGCCCTTCATGGCCAAATGGCACATCATGTTAATTAAATCCAACCCGGCTACAAGAACTGGAGCTCTCGACGGATTTGAGCGCAGAATACAAAATGTAACAGGCAACATTTTAATACCTAATTATCTTTTTTTTGCAACAACTATTTCTTAATTTGTCGCAGCGAAAACGCATCCATTTTGATTCTTTATAATTGTTCTAAGGCGTTGCTTTTAAGAAATATGAGTTAAACAAACTCAGCAGTTCCTGACCTCATAACTATTGCACTTTCCAAAGATTTCAAGGATTATTTGTCTGGTATGGCCTTGTATTTCAAAAGGCTTCCTTTGATGAATGTGGAGTCTAATAAAGAATTCGATTAATCATGTTTTAATGAACAGACATCTTCGGATATAGACAGTAAAGACTGTAAAGTGGCGGCTTTTGCTTATTACAGACATATCCATTCAGAAAGAAAATGAGATGAAGATTTTTAAAACAGCATGCTTTCAGTGCTATAACGCTTAATTTATGTTCGGTTGGTTAAGATGAAATTTACTGTGAAAATACTCATAACATGTTTTACCAGTGTTCTTGACCACAATTAAAAAAAACCCATTCACAATGCAGTAAATGATCTAAATTATGTAGGCGAAGAAGGATTTTGTGGAAAGTGGGCAGCTCAGCTACATGCAATTGTCCCTGCTACAAGAACTATAGTTCCTGATTGGATCGAGTGCAAGGTAATTTGATGTAACGCAGCAGAAATCAATAATTCACTCGATAAACATATAAGTACTTAGCCATTGATATTTTTGACAAAACATATTTTCTTTCTATATCACAGAGGAAATAAAGTTCGTCTCATTCTGCAAATAGGTGAACTCAACCAGAATGACTTAGATGAAAGTTTCTGGAACAATTACCTTCCTCTATCATAACACTCAATGTTTGGTCACTTTTGAAAGGAACTACAGTCTAACTCGTGTTAAGCAGCCACCCTTTTAAGCAGCCAATCTGCCTTAAACAGCCAATACAGAAAGTCCCATTGTTAGATTTATAGTGTAAATCAATTTGTGTTAAGCAGCCAACCTGTCTTAAACAGCTAATTTACTCTGTCCCATAGGCTGGCCTCTTAACACAAGTTTGACTGTATATACCAATGTGAAGAAAGGCATGGAGTATTGAAGATTGTAAGCCTTGACCCTTTATGTATGAAACCCATTCCATTGGCAGGTTATGATCTATATTCATTGATATATCCTCATTATAGTCAAAGAAGCTATTCGTGGACAATTGGCACCTCATGTTCACGATCTCTAACCTTGTTACAAGAGTTGTAGCTCTTGATGGATTTGATTACAAGACGTAACGTAGAAATCAATGTTTCATATGAAAAAAAACCCCACATACATATGTTATAATACATATCTTTATACAATTGGTGTTTGTTAATCACAGAGGAAACACAGCTAATTCCCAAACCTAGTGTTGTTCTATGACGTTGTTTTTGTCAAAAACAAGTTAAGTCTATATTACATGACCTAAGAATAATTGCGTTTTTCAAAGAACCCATGAAATCTTAAGATGTTATATCGTTCCATTTTAGAAGGACTTCGTCTAGGGAATTACGAGGTCGAATATGGAATTGAATACTCATATTTTCATTAAAAAAAAGACCTCTCAATGTATTGAATGATGTATAGCTACTTCAAATTGACGGTAGTATTCAGAAGGTTTTAGATCATTCTTTCGAACATCACGAATTCTGTAAAGAAAAAAAAGACCTCTTAATGTATTGAATGATATATAGCTACTTCAAATTGACGGTAGTATTCAGAAGGTTTTAGATCATTCTTTCGAACATCACGAATTCTGTATCATTGTGCGCAATGTTTAGTTGGTTTGGAGGGAAAGATAGCTATACAATAGTTTGGAGAAACACATAAAATGTCCGCGAGTATCCCTCCCAAGTTTATGAGGACTCACACGGCGTTAAAGCATGAGAGATGATTATTGAACTTTAATGTGCCTTTCGTAATTAGTTGTGTCATTGACCTCTCGGTCCAATTTCAGTAGAGATATAAAACGTACAATAATTACATTAAAAATCTCTAACCCATGATATCATACACGTGTTGTTTTTTGCCTAACCCTTTCTCGTTAAGATGTTAAGAATAGGTTTGTAAAGCCTATCAAAAATTTTCATAAAAATCATCGGCCATGTTATAGATTTGAGAGATAGATTCTAAGAAGTAAAAGGCTAATGGCTTCTGGATAAAACAAAATCGGGAAGAAGTCTGAAATAGTCCAAGCTGGTAACCAAATCGTTAACAGGAGAGCTCTGACAATTATGTTCTTATGTGCGTTATCTGTAATGTTAAACAGTAATGAGGGAGTTGGGCCAAGTGCCAAAAGTTTGATAAACACTTAAAAAAGAAATAAGAAAAGGACATTCAAAAGGCACGCTTTATAACAGTATAACTTTATTTTTCCATAATTTAAGTTAGACCGCTGAGTCTCGAATCTTCGGGAAAGAATGCCAAAACCAATGTTTAACTCCTCGAGCAACAGGATGTATTATTTTCTCACCATTAATCTATTAATCCAGTAAGCGGCTGAAAAAAAAGAGAATTGTAATGAACTAGTGAAAAAACACAAGGAGCATGCCTATGTTCGCTGACCTCAGTTTAGTTAATTGACTTTTGTTAAAATTGAATTATGTCAACCAACTGAACCCAATGTGGTAATACGAAGTTCATTCATCAAGGGCATGATCTTTATTGGGACAGCAAAATCTCTTATCCTGATTGTCTTGTCATTTCAACGTTGATAGTGTTTGTTCTTATGTGTGATCCTTCGCCACAATATCAATAAAGCGTCGACATTTATCAATAATAACAAAAGAAAATAATCAGGACATAACCTTTCGTCCGAGAAACTGGATCCCATGGAAAATGGTACAGAAACGCCTACACTTATCCCCAAGAACATGATTACATAATAGAAGTTAAACAGTTGAGGGATAAGTAGCGTCGTTTAGATTATCTTCACCGATGAAGTGATGGACAACCTCTGAGTAGGCATCCAAAAACAAAAGGGGGTTCATGGGACATAAATACGCCTTCCGATATTGGTTTTGCTTTTAATAAGGAGAAAAAGTACTCCGGATTCAGCATCAATAGTATTTCGAGTGAGTCATATGAAAGGCTTTTTTTGTTTTGCCCCGAATTGGAATATTTTGAAAACCAGAAACCATCTTAGAGTATGCCACTGAGTTTCACAATAGGAACGTGGCCCCTTAAACGCTTATAACTAACTTCCTTCGTGCCTTTAACGATTCCACATTTTTTCTTGTTCATTTTCGAAGTATTTGGAAATGTATGCAACCTTACCACACAAAGTTCGGTTATGCCAGGAACAGTGTCATTAAGTGCGTGTTTATGACATGTTTATGACCCCCCACGAGAATCTTAAATGTTAATGGCATTTTTAACAAATGTCAGGCGCGAAGCGGAGACTATTTGAAGATTACACTCTTGAACTAGGAGGACCGGAGCATAGCGCTGAATGGAAGACTGTGACAAGAGGGGATTTCCTGTTTCTTTTTTCGGAACTGTTTGACAATTCATTAATCAGTCGATGATGTTTTCATGCTAATGGCTTAATGGAAGGTCAAAATCAGTTTAAGAATGCATTCTCCAACAAACCCACGACACTCGGTACCGTCCAGACAAAGGAAATCGGCTCTGTGTAGGACCATCAAAATCATCGAAACGCACGTTTTTTCGATAACCCTAAATACATGCAATTTCAAATTGCAGCTATACATGTAAATCGCTCTTGTAATCTTATAATCAGCCATATAGATGAGGTAAACTGTTAAACAATTGTGTCCGGACGTCTCATTAGCCGAATTACACACAAAGGTCAGACCTCAGTGCCTCGCAAAGTAGTTCTCAAATACATCAACGGATTTGAGCCGGGTGGTAAACGGTATTCCCTGCGTCTTGTTGATTATATTGCACAAAGCCTCTTTACCACGTTCAAGACAAAATTGAAAGAAATGCAGATGAAGGATTGAGAATTGTTGTAACGTGTTATCAAAACAACGTGTAAACATTTCAGTACAAATCGTCGCTCGCCTTACCGGAACTTCAAGGCGCGAGACGATTCGAACTGAAAGATTAACACACTGGCCTTTTAACACGCTTAAACGGTCGTTGGCAATTTGTTTCAAGCATGAAATGAAATAGATTTTGGAGACGTCATAAGATAAAGATGAAGATGACGATTTAAACTTTAAATTAACAGACTGACGCTATATCACGTTTTAATGGTCCTTAACATGTTTAGACTGAAATATTTACAAAATGATCTTACAGCACGTTTAAACGGCCGTCAACATGTTCGAACTGAAAGGTTAATACACTGGCATTATAACTATTTTAAACGGTGGTCAATTAGGTTGCAGCGGAAATGGTTTTAAGAGACGTGGTGAGAGGAATTCCGGGTTTGTTGAACCATAAACGGAAAGCGCAACAACAAAAGAGACATTGAACCGGTTGTCCTTAAGTGTTTGAGTCAACACTTCTTAAAGACATTTCCTCATTAAGAATTATGAGATTGATTTAAATTATTGAGGCAGATTTTTTATTTGACAAGACAAGACGCAAATGCAGTTCAAACAAAGCAGGCAGATTGTTTTAGATTATCTATCATATTTGAGAACCGCTTGATTTCAGAGAACGTTTTTGTAGCATTCGCAAACGACCCTGGTATAAGGAAATAAGCGAATTATATATTTATGAAAATATATGACATTTACTGGAAACAGTTTCCTGTAATAATCAAATTAAAGCAGACATAAAGTGTCTGTCAGTCAAATTATATTTTTAACACCAGTAGATTTCTATGGGTTATAACTAGAAATCAATATTTTCGTATCAAGTGTTTTACCATAGACCTAATTACTCAACTAACGCCTCTTTCGTGTTGTTTTCTCGTCTGGTGTTAGTATCAATCCGGACCATTTTCAAGTTTTCATATTGCGGGAATGCGTTAGACCCAGCTAAAACACCAAATGTCATCCATTAGAAAACCCTCATTCTCACTGCTTCTCTTATACCAATATTGTAGTCAATACCCAATTAAAATTTCTCTCCGAAATACTACCTACTTATCTAATTGTAGCTGATATTTCAGGAGACGCTTTCATTCCTAATTAATCAGTCAGCTGAAGCTAGACCTGGGGCCCGTTTTACTAAACAACTTACGGAAAATGTTTGCGTAAGTCATAATTGATTAACATGGATAATATCTTCAATGAAAGTACAATATTGCAATGTGACACGTCATTGGAAGCGTCTCGGAGAGACGATTCCAATGATGTGTTACTTTGCAATATTGCTTTGCCAAATATTGAAATAAAAGTACTTGTTGTTTTAGACTTACGCAAATCTTAAGCGTAAAATGTTTAGTAAAACGGGCCCATGGTTCTGTATACGCCGGAATTACCTTACGGACACTTCGTGATAATTTGACATGATGCTTGGAATATTTATATGCATCGATACTTCGTTTTGTGTTTTATCTAGTATCAATGCATAAATCTCACGTCCGACATCAATTTGATTTAAATAAATGGGCGACTTGATTCATGAAGGCAGCTCAACCTTTTCTACATAAGTCGCGGTTATTTCGGGAATATCTCCAGCACCTCACTTCGACATCCAAAGGGAGTGTTGGGAAGATCTACATATACGAGTATCCAAAGCATGCCTCGGGTACCACTTCACCTGGGAGAGACAAAGTTTTTGCGTCTTATATTCAGCAGCAATTAACAGGAAACCTCATCCTATTGTTGTAATACCGAGACAATACCTAAGTGGCTGCAATGCCATTTAACTTTATGAGTGTCGGTGGGCAAGACGTTGCAAAGCCCATTCCTAGTTTCGGGGCCATACAGGAAGGCCGTAATATGATTAAACTATTGCTTTCACGAGGTATCCAAACCACAAACAACCAAACCAATCGAACCAAGAAAGAGAGAATCTTGAACGACTAAGCTCTGCGTTTCTTCTCAAAAGCTCACAAAAATTATTAGTTGGTCAACCAAATTCCATTGATATCTAACGAATCAATATTACTTCATGCAATTGCTCCCGAAAACAAGCCGATATAGCCTATTTTATATGTTGCCTAATCGGTCAAAAACATTCCTACAGAGGATTGATACAAAATAAGACGGGATTGAAACGTGAATAATGAATGAACGCGGGAGTGTTTTATGGTATTTATCCAACGGCTGAAATTAATTGAGGCTACATAACGATAAGAAATACGTGAAAATAAGCCCCGTCGATACCCATTCGGCTATTGCTTTACATATAGAGAATATTCCAGAAACAGAAAAACTAAGATAAGTCCAACACGTCTTTTTTGGTAAAAGGGCACCTCATGTACACCAACTAGGTCCCTCCTACAAGAACTGTAGCCCTCGATGGAATCCAAATCAAGCGACATGACGTAACGTGGCAGAAATGTGGAAAGACAGCTGGAGCAAGCACAATTTAACTTTACAGCTGCTTTTTAGAATATATGCATGCATCCATATTTCGTTTCTTTTTTTTATCTTTTTTTTTATCTTTTTTTTATCTAGTAACAATGCATATACCTTACATCCTACATCAATTTAATCTAAATAAAGGGACGACTTGATTCATGAAGACAGATCAATCATTTTTAAAGAAGTCGCAGTTATTTCGGGAATATCTCCAACACCTCACTTTGACACCCAAAGGGAGTGTTGGGAAGATCTATATATACGAGGAACTTAAACATGTCCCAGGTACAAAGTCTCTTGGGAGAAACAAACTTTTCGCGCCTTATGTTTAGCAGCAATAAACATGAAACCTTATCCAATAGTTGTTATACCGAGATAATACCACCACAGTGGAAGTACCATTGGGTTGAAGACTACAGAGCCATAGCCTAGTATTAACACAATACAGGAAAGCCGTAATATAATTTCAGTATTGCTTCTCTAGGGTTTCCACACCCCAACAAACCAAACCAACCGAACCAAGGAAAACAGAATCTTGAATGACTAAGCTCTGCATTTCGTCTCTAAAGTTGGCCAAACAATTTATTGGTCACTCAAAACCCATTAATATAAAGAATTAGTATTACTACATGTAATTGCACTCTGGAAAAAGTCCGTAGTGTCGGTTTGATAAGATTGATAGACAAGAATGAATATTTTGTTGAATTAAATCATGTTTTGACCCGGGATATTGGACCTCCAACAATTTTGCAACAACCACAATTGTTACGACTATTGCAAACTTAGGTTTTAGGCTACGAATCAACTCAAGATTGCCTATTTAAGCCGTAACGTAGGTGAGTTGTCATTATATTCCTTTTGGAGTGCACCGGTAAACATTCATTTATTATTCGAATAACATCCAAAGACATTTATGCAACGCCTAGTAAGCCATCTTAAGGACAAGATTGCCGATTTATATGTATACACAAGAGAGTGTATTCTTATGCTTCAAATGTATTACCTAGACACGATTAACACTGACCTACATGTAGCAAGGGCGAGATAGCTTATTATATGTTGCCTAATCGGCCAAAAGCGTTCCTACAGAGGATTGATACAAAATAAGACAGGATTGACACGTGAATAATGAATGAACGCGGGGTTTGCGTGGCTATTTATCCCACGGCTGAAGTTAATTGAGGCTACATTGCGAATACATATATATATATACGCGAAAATGAACTCCGCCGAGACAGAATAGTTTCGTTGGGTTGCGTGTTTGTGATCTAACCCATTCCCCTACTCAAAGATGAGTAACTGGTCTAATATACAGCAGGAGCAGCAGACGAAAAATATGCAGACTAAAGGAATTTCCAATGCGATATCTCGTAGAAGCAATTGTTACAAAATCATAAATTGTTTACTAGGTACAGTGAATCCAATTATTACAAAGGGCATCAACGTATTCCCGGAAAGAAAAGAATAAAATGTTGTATAACTAGGTTTAAGCCGTTCTAGAGTGATTGCCATTGATATTACAGTTCAAAGTCGAAACCATAGAAGACGACAAAAAGGAGCAAATAGTTTATTTGAAATAAACATTGTTTTGAAGGATTTGGGGAGAAAGGATTGTGGCAGCAGGATGTACAGCCCTGTCATTTTGTCGCGATTTTTCCCCCTGAGTCTTTATACGCAGTGTAGCATAAATTGAGGATTTATGGGTCTCTTACCCATTCTCCAATTAGTGAAGCTGGTCTAAAAGTCTGAAATATGGAAAAACACCAGACGACAGACAAAGAAGCAGACTAAATAATCCTCATGTGAGATATGGGGTAGAAACGACATTATTTTTTGCTTGTTTTAGATACGATTATGGCAAAAGGATAATTTTTTGATAACAGTAACAAACGCTTAAGTCACAAGGGTTTGTAAATTCTTCTTAAGCACAGCGTAAAACACTATATTGTTAAAGCTGTGCTTTACAACTCTTCATTGAGATTGGTGTGACAATCCACATACCCATGAGTACGCATTAGCCTTTTTACACTTGACATGGAGTTCCTATGCGTGAGGACTATCCTATACCAATAAAACAAAGGTAACCCGTAATTGTTTTTTCGGTGTGCCTCTGACGAGATTAGAAGAGCAAGGACTAGAATAGAACTGTAAGGTATCGCGTAGGTTTCATATGTTCTGTTTATAACTCGCGGCTTATTAGTGTGGTTATATTGCAAAGAAATGGCGGAAAGCATCGTGGTGTTAGTTTTACGTTTATACTTATAACTATAAAAATATACATGCTATTTTGCCAATGACGACAAAGACATCATTATCTCTCTGATGAGCTATATCTGTTTCCATGATCAAGAGGAAGATCGGTTATTATATCTGTAGTTACATCTAAGGTAAACATGCATTCTATCAATCTGAACTCATCGGGTTTATCCAATAGAAAACACCTCTGAAATAATAGGGATGACGCCATATTGTTTCCCGCGAGAATGACGTCACTTTCTTTCGTTTCTAAAAATAGATCTTGAACGTAAAATCCAAAAAGTCGTTAAATTTGATTGAGGAAACAAGTATACATGTCACAACAACAAGTTCGCCATTTGGTATGAGTTACTGATCAAAAGTGATTAAAAAGGATGTCCAACACTTCCATACACATTGAACTACTTAACATGCACGCTTAGAAAAGGTGTTCATCGGCGGATGCCGATTTACCCGAAAAATTGTAACCCTACACTTATATCCGAGGTGTATTTCACAGCTCACGGAAATACCCGAGTAGTTCCGATTGGCATTCTATATTCGGTATTCTCAGGAACTAGTATGGAGGTTTGTCGTGTATCTGTACGCTTACGTTATATTGTCAGCAACTTTCCAGAATGTCAACTTTGTCTGTCTGTCTTTTCAAAAACAAGCAAAGAAATGTTGCGTGTAATTTTATTTGTATTGCTGCGTATAATGATTACAACATATTATGTTATGTTAATTCATATTCCCAAGAAGCATAGCGGAAAATATACTACCAGCAAAATCCATTGATCATCTTTTGGTTACCTATTAATTGCCAAACATTGGCGAAGAAGTTGATTTCTTCTGTCTGTTCTCCTTTTTTTATGAAACGCTTACCTTCTAATATACAGCCTGGTTACAAGAGCTGGCCCATTCATAAAAGCTTTTCATCATGAAGGTTACCAATAACTTGCAAATATGTTTCCTTATAAAGAAAATAGCTTTCGTTTTCTGTCTTACACATAATATATCTTATACGTGTATAATTGGTAGTGTTCACAGTACATTGTTTTTCGCTCTTAACCATTTTATTTAGATAACATGTTATGAGGTATGAAGTAGGATGATCACAACCGACCAATCGAATTGCAATTTACAAGACACAGAAACACAAAATTACAAATAAATAAGGAAAATAAAGGACATCTGTAATAGGACTCTCCTTTTTCATTTCAACAGTAAGAGATAATGTTTACAAAACCATCAACTGTTGTGGACAAATTTATATATTTCCCATAGGCAGTTTGTCTAAATGAAAACCAAAGCGATCAGGATCTCATTAAGACCATGGATGAATGTCTTAAAAGTACTTTAGTATACAGTATAATTTCTATTATTTGATCTTCTGTTTGTGTAACTCCTCTGTATGTCGAAGTAAATACGGATCCGGAATCATTTGTTGTTTATCTATATTTCCATATATTTGAGACATCTATACGTCGAACTCAAACCATATTTCCAGAAGGTCCCTTGAAATCCGAGGAATATATATTCTACTGTATCAATTTTTATAAGCATATTATATCTTATTCCAGGCTGATATAATCACTTTTTAGATCTCACATTGTTTAAAATAATGCGATAAAGAACTCTGCAGTCGGCGACAAATTGTTTAAGAAAGACACTTTTTGTGACATTTGCTCTTTTCTTCACCTCAACCAAAAAGCACACTGCCCTATCAAATCCATCAATTGCTCTGCTAAAACTCACACTTGAGAAAACCCTTACCTCAATGGTGGAATATTGGAGTAGCCACTAAGTTTGATAGAAACGCTTAGAAAAATTTGAAAGCTGAATTTCAGAAAAGTTTATATTTTACACATTTTCAAACGTTACCAGGTATTACGAAACACTCCCACAATAAAAAATGAAATGAAAAAAGAAACAAATCAAAATACCAGCCACCAACATCTCTTATGAAGTAGGCACCAACTGGGAAAATATATTGTCATATTCTTACGTATCAAGCAAAATTACTGTGAGACATTAAATCCACACTGAAAGTTCAGAGGATTTCTTAAGATTAATCACTGCTATTTTTATTTCCCAAGAAGGGCATATATCATTCTATTTCTTGAATCTTGACAGTTTATCGTTCAGCCTTAGATATTCCAACAGCTTTGAGGGCTTAAGTCCTCTATTTCCATGAAATAGCTTTACATCATGTATTTATAGGAAGTGGGAATAGGACTTAAAGTTGGACACTAGTTTCTGGTTGATAATTGATTATATTGTTGAATAATGAATAACCAGTTGTTGAGAGATATAATTGATGAAAAATGTTTCAAAAATTAGCAACCCAAGAAGCCAGTAACACAAACATTAAGCGAGTAATAGTTCGTGCTTTAAATGGGCGGAATCCTTAGTTAACTGATACCACTTGCAAATCAAAATGATAATTTCTAAAAGATTTATCACTATGAGACCTGAGAATTTCTAAAAGATATATCACTAAGTACAGAATTATGCCAACAATTCAGTTTCCTTTCTCCAGTCAATTTTCAAACAGTATAAGCAATACGCCTGAACTTTTACCAATCGTCAATTGTTACAATCGACGTAAAACCCAAATCCAATTAACTCTGAAAAAGCGTAAACAGGCCATGTTGTCCTACGTAGAACTATTTTCTGATTTCTCTTCTAAGACGAGCGAACCCATGAGAGCGAGTGTGACATATTTATGACGTTCGCGGAAATGCCCTCTGAGAGTTCAAATCTCTCACTTGCTTTGGGACAATTAAATTTAATTATTTCCTTGAAAGATGTGATAGAGAAAATACCTTTACATATGCATATAACTCGGTTCAACATTCTCGATTTATGTCTTTGATGGTTGACTTTGATTTCCTTTACCTTTTTCTATTTACGACGTCTGGAATTTTGCGATTGATCCAAATTGATATCGCAAGTGGAAAAGAACTATAAAGAACCAAAGTCATGTGTTTGTTTAATCACATTCAGGCTTCTGGTGAAAAGGAGGAATCGCTAAGAAAAATAAGAAAAACGTTTCATTTTCTTTCAGCTGATATTTTTCAGAACGAATCTCAGCTGATTTGGGTGAGCCAGAATGTGCCAGTATTAAGAATTAGACAGGAAAGCTTGAAAATAGCATATGTACTCCGATACTAGTCCAACATCGCAACAATTGATCGAAAAGCATTTTGTAATACTATTATTATTTCCTCCACTTCATCCACTATATAGGTGTACAAGCAAAATTCGTTCCATTACAGCATTAGTAACTTACGAACACTTTTATTGTGGCAAAAGAAATCTATTGTTCGCAAAAGTAGGTGAAAAAAAGAAAGGGTACCTGTGGCGAGGCCATCTTGACGGGCAAAAGATCGTAAACATTGGTCACGTGATTCCTCTGCCTGTTATGGTAGTTAAAGAACTCGAACACATTGCACTTAATTTAAAAATTCGAATTGACATGTTCCTTATACGATCTAACCATGCGTTTCGCTTAGACCAATGGTTGGTCCTCTTTATTGATGACCTATGTTCTACGAGTAAACATCATACATTCGAGATGATGGTAAAGACTATTTGTTCCAAACGATTCTGCTCTCCTTTGATATAAAACATGTACCCGCACATAGGCGCAAACGAACTTGGTGGTATTTCCTTTGATAACATAATATCCAATAATCTGGTTTCAAAGATGTCATCCTAGGTTATCAATTATCTAATACCACGGTAACTTAGAAGAATAAATGACTAGTTATTCCAATCACATAATGGTTTGAGAAAATATTAGAAAGCATCACATGCGGGGGTTTGGGGCATGTTGTCTACGATGAATATCCATACAGTGTTCGGGGCCGGAGCTATTCGCATTAAACCGAATAGTTCCAGCCCAGAGTATACGGACCGAAGATAACCGATGACAGAATGGGTTGCAAAATGATGGATTATGGTTATTCTACCTTAATTCAAACGTTCAAGCACACGCGATGATGAGGAAAAGTTATGTCAGAGGCCTTCTTTTGCATTAGTATTTTCGTTATCTAATGGTATCTCATTGCCATTTGCATGGCTTCCGTTTTTCTTTCGTTAGTGCAAAAATAGAAACAAGGTGAAGTAGTGATAGGTCATTCAACTTGAGTTTATTAAACTGCAAACGTTTGACAACATCATAAAATGGGTAGTAGTGGTAGTAGTTTATTCAACACTAAGTGTTTGTTCACATCGTAAAATGGGTCGTAGTGTTATCAAACACTAATGTTCAACAATCAGTGTTTGATAACATCGTGAAATGGGTAATAATGTTAGTTTGTTCAACAATCAGTGTTTGTTAACATCGTAAAATGGGTAGAAGCGGTTGTTTATTCAGCTACAATAAATATTTACGGAAAGAAATTACAAAGTTAAGACAAAGTGTGACCGTGAACGTTATCCAGCCATTTCTTTGGAAAAACTCGTTCTGGTTAAGCCTTATTTTCCGAATGATCTTATAAGAGGCGATATTATTTAGCAAACTTAGAAGTTGTTAATCTGAATATGGACATTTTGGTTCCAAATTCAATGTTTAAAATATGATAGCTTTACGATTCTAGTTAATAGGGTCAATCACTACCCGGTTGTTATACTTTGATGGACATAGTTGTTGGCATATGGTATTTTGATGAATGATTCATGAAATAATTTCAGGATATCTACATAGATGTTATTTTGAAATTGATTTTCATTATTGGTGCATCATTCTAATTATATGAATATGAACAAATTTCCCTGGTTCTGTTTTCAGGGTGGATCGGTCGTCCGCTGTCATGTCGTCATTGATTGTTGGCGTATGGAAATATACTTTTATCAATAATTCTATGACCACAGTCGTTGTATCTATATGTTTATACATGTATGTACATTCGTGTTTACATATTAATATCTACGTATAGCTCTACGTTGAGAGAATGTTAGACAGAACTTGACAATGTCTATGCCTAGTCTTATAGACCACTGCTTTCTTAGAAAAAAACACACACCAATAACAGATCATGACAAAGCTTAATCCCGGAGTAACTAATAAGTCAAATGAGGCTGGGTGTCTTAGATGACCGAAAACTTAAAACTGGATTGTATATGTCATCATATCACTATAGTAAATTCATCTTATATTATCCTTCCCTTTTTCCATGAGCATTCGTCATTTGCTGATTGCCTCACTCCGCCGTGGCAGCGATAAACGCCGTCTGTCAATTTGAAATTCAGTTGTATAGCCACGGTTTGCCTAGAAAACCATCAATGACATATCATACATGAGGCTATGTGTTTTAGGTGATTGATTCATCTTGATGGGAATATAAACTCATCGTACCTTATCTATTCCATTTTCAGGAGCATTCGTCATCTCCTGGTTGCCTTACTCCGCCGTGGCGCTATACACGGCCATATTGGGAACCAGCGACCTGTCCTTCGTTGCCACCCTGGTACCAGCGCTCATCGCAAAGTCATCCATCATCTGGAACCCAATCATATACGTGGTGCGGCACCGGGACTTCCGGCGCGCATGCTTAAAGACGCTTCGACTGTGCCTACTGCGCAACCACCACCACCAGAATAGCGATCACCTGGTGAAGACGGACTGTCCAAAGTGGGGGTCACAGGGTCTAGAGAACAGGGAAACCGCGCAACGTTTATTGAAACAGTCCTCGTCGGCATCGTTCTCCGAGTGCTCGTTGAGTCGGGAGAGCCATGCGGGAACCAGAATATCGGCCCTAACGTTTGACAGCTTCGATGCCGTCGGTCGGGAGAAGATACCGAAGCTGACAAGCAAAGACAGCTGGAAGCACAGCCCACATCCAAGCGTCCGTAGGTCCCGTGAGGAAAGGAGAATCGTCATACCGTCGCTGGATCCTTCATTGCCTTCCCCGTTGGCGCCATCAGGGCGGGCGGCAGACCGAATTACAAACCCGGTAATTCGCAGAGCCTTGCTCCGCGCCATAGGTACGTCTACTGCATTGGCAACGGTGGTTGACATTGAGTGCGAGTCCTCTAGTAAGAGCAATACGCAGTGTGCTAATGTGTCATCAACGTCTGGCACTGGGTCAAAAGATCCGGTTGACGTAGGAGGCGTGATGGAAAAGCACATAGCATCAAGCTTTTCGCCGATTCTAAGAGTGCAACCGCGGTTAATCAAGGTTCGGCGCCATCAGTCCCTGGGTGACTCAGTCCACAGAGGTTTGTATTCAGGTGTGAGAGAGACTCTTGGCGCTTCCGGTAGTGGTACTTCCGATGGTGGCACTTACGGTTTTGGCGTTTCAGCCTCCAAGGGGGTCAAGCCTGAATCCACCATGTTTGATACGCAGCGCGATGACGTCATGTTTCCTTACAAGAGACGGTCAAAATCCAAAATGGCGCTCGTCGGCCGGCGCCATCTATCGGACTCTTCAACCGCGGTGAATAAACAATCAAAGTACAACAAGTATGACGCTAAACAGAAACGCTCCATCATGAGGAACAGGGGAGTTAAGCAGAAAATTGAGATGAGCGTGCTTGGGCGTGAGGTAAGCTCTGTGTGTAGTCATGATGCAGATGCTGTCAATGTTGACCCCAATCAATCGCGACAACAACAACAGCTACAAAAACAACAACAATCAAACGACAACGAGGAATCTCTGGATGGGATGCAAGGTCTTCGGCTCCATCCCAATGAAGACGAAGACCAGGAAACCTTTGAGAGCCATATAGGGGCTTGCAGTATGATTCGTCAAAGTACAGTATAGTGAAGGTGTTTGGTTTTTTTTGTTCAAAGATTAATGAGAGTTTATTCAAAGGTTTATGTGAAAAAAGTGGTAGAAGTATTATAGAGAGCGGGTGTGGAGAGAAGATTATGAATCATTTGAAATTTTGAAATCTAATTGGATTTCGCTAACACTTTGTTTTATATTTTGCTATGTTAAAGTGCTTTTCTTGATCTTTGTATTATTTTGAATTCCAAGTATAAGATTCGAAGTGTTCAATTGCAAAGTGAGGTTAAAAAAAGGGCATTTCTTCGATTTCATTGCAAATGGTACTGTAACCAAATAAAAAAACTTGGGAAACCCGTATGAAGGTTTCACTTAATTTGTGCAACACTCCGTCACGCCATATGCCTATCCATCTTAACCCATTACCAAACGATAATGGCATTTGATCACGTAGTTTAAAACGACTTTAGAAAACATTGTGGGAAAAGGAGAAATTGCTCGTAGCCCTATCAGAAGATTATTTTCCAATTTCATCACATTTTGAAATGTCGTTTGCAAACTCTTTTAATTTGGGACAGTCGAACATTTGGTATTTGGTAAAGGGTTAAAATACTTGTGAATTTGCAACGTATGAGATACAATTAAGTTTAAACTTATTCGTTTTAAATCAATTGTGAAACAAGCTCTTACAACTTGAAATAATCACTCTCGATTCTGCTTCCTGGATACATCATCAGTAATCACGGGATTCGAACACACGACCCTCGTGTCCAGAAGCCGACGCTCTACCTCTGTACCACTGTCCTCCACATACAGTTAGGATCGGTGTCTATGTGTATATGTGTGTTGATCTACAACTCGATGCATGGCAGTAAGAAACTAGCGATCTGTATGCGTTGGATCCCAAAACCGTTACAATGCTTTGGAATTAGATAAATGTAAACGCGGTTTATACAAGCTCTAAAACCTAATTACCAACTATCTTTGCTTCAAATTGCTATTCTTCATTGCGTATCATACAAACACATGGTAGATGTGCAGTTTAAAGAAAATTTGTTTAACTTCGAACTTTTCTCAGGTCTATAAACAAGCAGCTTTAATAAACAAAAGACTTGTTTTGTATCAAGGAAGTTCCGTAATAAACCAAAATCACCGTGCGAGTGAAGAGCCAATAAATCACAATAAAACAAAAATTAACGTAAAAGTTAAAGCAATGGTCTTTTCTCATAGGAACCTTGTACTCTACATTTGAGAAGCATGCACACCACTGTTAGCATATGAAGTAACAAAGAACTATATAAAACATAGATTGGTTTCATAGCAAAATATCAAACAATCCATGCTTTACATGTATATACATGCAAATAAACAAATTGTGCATACAAAGTATGCAATGCACACTTTTATATCCCGCACCCAATGGTATCCATACATGTTTTATTAAAAACGCTTTGGCAAACACGAACATAAATTCTTAAGATAAACTGCTGGGCACATAACTTAAATCAACGAAGTCTGATTTCTTTAACATCACTCGTTTTATCGTTGGTTGTCATTCGACACACACGGCGCCGCCAAATAAGCGTTCACGATTTTGTTCTATTTTCGTGTAAGTGTTCGTGCCTGATTGTAATGGTATATTCATATACATACATGTTACGTATTTTGTCAGTATTAAAAATATTTCCTCATTACTGCGTTAACTTTTGCATCAAATCGACATATCCGTCAGCATTATTACAGCAATTCCAAAACATTGGCTGATAAGGCATTGTAATAACCGGCCTTTCTGTTCCATCCAAAAGACTTGCTTTGATGTAATGCAAGATCTACTATTTTCTAAACATACTCATCTTTCGTCTTTCATCTAACTTATATCAGTCAATGTAAAATATGCCTCCTGGAAAGATAACCAGTAATTGCGCCGAATTTGTATTGATGATTAACGCAAAAAGGTCTTCTCTACTCACGGGAATTAAACCGGGGCAAACGTTTTACCCCTGGATACCATTTTACTTAACATTGTATGCTAACAATCTAAGTAAGTTCAAAACCATATCCTCTTTTATTTCAAGATTAGGTTAAGCAATATTGCAAAGTAATACATCATTGGAATCGTTGGACGCTTCCAATGGAATGTAAACTTGTAAAATTGTATATTCTTTTAAGATACTAACCATGTTTATCAGTTCCTTAAAGGCACAACAAAGGAGATGAGTACAAATAGATAACTGAAGTAATATATGGAGTTATTTTATTATGTTCATAAAAGCCACGAGAATGAATGAAGAATGCATTGAGACCCTATTAAATATTGACCCCTTACTTTAAGTTATTTTGCGCTTGAAATAGAGTTGTCTCCAATTCAATCATGTTTATCAACAAACCGTTTGTTTACATGTTCAAAATAACGAATTCTGATTGGTTGGTTCAAAAGGTTGTGTATCACTGTCAAGGTCAGAGGTGAGGAATCAGACAATATGAATTATTAAACTTGATAATCTTGGTTAATTCTGGTTAAACTGTCATTTTTATGTTGTGCTGATGGTGTTTCCTGGTGATTACTATTCGAATCTGATCAAAAGTTTACCAAATACTATAGTTTGATATAGCATTAATCTCCTTTTATGAGCCTTTAAGTTGTTTAGTAAAACGGTACCCTGGATCCTATTTCTGTATCCAGATGTGCCGGTAATGGAATAGTTATGCTCAACAAAGCGACTGGGTAGTGTCGACAGACAGATTGTATCATTAAACATCTTCGTAATATTTCTTTGAGGAGGTAAAATGGCCATTACGTAATAAATATGGCAAACAGCAACATTTAGCCAAAGATTATTCACATTATATTGACTATTTTATCACTGCAGATTTTACGGTGGGGGATATAAAACATCGAAGGTATCAATAGTGTTTAGGCATGCATTTCATTGATTTAATTTGGTTATACAATTGTCTGATTTTCTGATTTAACCCCTATAGTACTGGGTATCGTTTTACTAAACAGTTTACGCTTAAGATTGCGTAAGTCTAAAACATCAATTCCTCTTATTTCAATATTGGACGAAGCAATGTTGCAAAGTGACACATCATTGGAATCGTCTCTCCGAGACGCTTCCAATGAAGTGCCACATTGCAACATTGTACTTTCATTGAAGATACTATCCATGTTTATCAATTATGACTTACGCACATATTTTCCGTAAGTTGTTTAGTAAAACGGGCCCCTGGAGCCTACTCAATGCGTATGCAAACATGTTAGATCCAGGCAAGCGGCCTGGAGTAAATTGGCGGCTGACATGTGATCTAGCCTGTTTGCTAGTCTGGGTATCTTTCCTTATCAAAATCAAGCAGATATTTAAGATTTTTGGAAAACAGAAGACACAAAGATCTATATTAAGAAAACTTCCCAGCATTCTATAGGTAAAGGGAATAGATTTTCCAACGTGTATTTGTCAGACGGCGAGTTATCTAATAAGTACAAACCTTTGATTATTCACTTCCGCCCACACTAGACCGATCCATTTATTCAAGTGAAATGGTAGTGTTTGGCACTCCTATTTTTCCGTTCTAACCAAAAAATATGTTACATTTTTTCCACATCAAGGCTTTAGACGGCTTAAGAAGGCGATGCGACAGAAGAATAAAGTTGTTGTTGTATTCCTTTTTGTCGTCAACTGTTGCTTACAATTGGATCAGTCACATACAGTGAAGCATCGTTTATCCGGAACCTGACTATCCGGATGTCTCGCAATCCGAACGAAATTCTAAAGGAACGGAATTATTGTGCAGTAATTTGATTAACCATTTATCAAACTATAACGCAATTTGACAAGTTTGTTGCAGACGACTCTTGAAAACATTCTGGGTCAAGGCGAAATTGCTCGTGACGAGCAATTTCTCCTTGACCCACAATGCTTTTTGCCATATCAGAAAATTAATTTTGATTTTCATCACGTTTTGAAATGTCGTCTGCAAACTCTTTCAATTTGGGACAGTCGAAAATTTGGCGTTTGGTAAAGGTGTATAAGTATACACGTGCATTTAGATCGTTTATGTCTAAATATGTATAAGAGCAGGCCCTGCTTAATTGGTCCGGATTATTCGTTAATCCATAAATTTTGTTTGGAACGGATGTGTTCGTATCAAAGAGATATTACGGTTTTCATTGTTGGGGAACCAGTCATTCCCCTGATGACTATCCATTGCATTGAACATGGCGTCCCGAGTTTCGAGCAAGGACCAAACTTGGGAAACTGTGCTTTATAATTGTTGACCATAAAGACGCCTGATTCGTTATCGATAATGCTTAGATAACATATCCAAATACAATTAGCAGTGAATGTCTAAATGTCTTTATAAATACCATTTACAAACAAGCAAACTACCGTACTTATTACATCTTTGCATCATGTATGAATACCAGAAAAAAAAAACAGCGTTTATTTGATTTCTAAAGTAGAAATGTAAAATTATTTTCTAAGCAATGGGACACAAGGAGAGAACATAAACACGAAATGTTTGCATTCGTTATACATTTATTCATCAACGGTTCTTTGCAGGACTTAAATAGATATATATCTCATCTGAAAACAAGCGATGTGTACCAATACGTAACCCGTTTCTAGGAACGGTCACTTCGGACGCCGTCGTAAACAAATGTATACTGGGAAATGTTTACTGTATTCCTACGCATATACAGAACTATTTTTGCACCAAGCCTGTTTACGTTAAACATAAACTCATTACTCAGAATACGAAGTTCAAAGAACACCTTTGAAGTTATTAGCATATTCATGCAGCCCATGGACAAACCTAAATGGGCGTTCTTGACGTAGTTGCGGTTTTTAACCCTTGTAGCGCTGCAACCGACACCGTGCTTATGCAAACATGTTAGATCCAGACCAGTCGCCAAGTAAATTGGCGGCTGTCATGTGATCTAATATGTTTCCTACTCTGAGAATCTTTCCTCAACACAATTGAGCAGATATTTAAGCTTTTGGAAACCAGACGACACAAAAATATATTTCGAAGAAATTACCCAGTTTTCTGAGGGTTAATACTTCCTAAATCGACGATATTTCCGTAGGGATCCGAAACCTACGCATAATCATGTCCAACATGTTTGTAAAGAGAATTCTGATCTTGAAGAATCTCTCTCGGTTCAAACGCACATCATTTTAAATCATTTTCCCATCGTTAACTCATAAATGGTAGTGAAATTCTAAGTTACATTATGTAACCTTTGCCCTTATCAAATAAAATGGCAATTTGGATTTAACACGTAAGATCTTTATTTAAACAACAAAAATTCAATGCAAGAAGTCTTGCAAAAAGCAATTATGCGGCTTTCATGTTATGTCAGAGGTGTTTTCATTCGATAAACACGAAAGTAAAATGCAAGAAGTCTTGCAAAAAGCAATATGGCGACTCCCATAGTATGTAAGAGGCATTTCATTAAAAAAAAAACCTGTGAGTTCAGATCGGTTTCACAGATATATAGTGGCACCTTTTAGCACTTTTCCCCCGTTCATATTGTCTTGGGGTCCGAGGAGTATTTACGGAAATCTTTGATAGCTCTTCCTCTCGGCGGACAGCACCGGATTTAACGTCAACAGATAAACGAACAAGGTAATGTTGTCTATGAATAATAAATAGGCCATCGTCTGAGGAATCATGATCCCACGAATCTCAATATTACTAGTATAGGACTTTGCGGAAATAAAAAATGCAATAGCAAAGCTCAATGTTTGTGAGAAGTTGATTTTCCTCTTTTGGAAAAGTCCTGCTAGAGGCATTACCTGTTTAGTTGGTTCCGCAGGATTTCGAGGCATCATCGCTGTCGAAGATGGTAGAGGTGTTAAACTGGTTGCCCGCTGACTACTGGAACATCTATTTCACAATAATTATAGACAACGGGCAGCCTACAAATTCTGAGCGATTTGATTGGTCAGTATGCAACGTTCCAAAATACAACAACAACAACAAGAAATTACGGTTGTTATCCCAAAATGGTTTAGCAATTTTCAAGGGAAACAAAGCGTCTATTATCAGACTTCGATTTATCCACTGATTTATCCACTGATTTATATCAAACGTTTGTCGAAATTCCAATTTCAAATCATTTGGAACAATATTTCCCTGAAAAAAAATCCGTCTCACTGCCAACCGTTCGTTTGGGTCTGCAAACGTTCATCCCTAAGTACAGTGTGCTATTTTCTTTCCATCCATTACCAGCCGGAAGCCTGGTAGATTGGTACCATACTGATCTCTTTATGCGATAGAATAGAGACCGGTTCCCAGTCTATTAGAGGTGTGCGAATAGTTTTTCGGTCACCTCTCAACACTGTTTATTATACTATTTAATATATGATAGATAAATATGTTCAAACAAACAATTTGCTAGGGATTTTCGACGAAACGATTACATGGACACTACTTCAATGTATCATTATTTGAGGTTTTGTTCCGCTTTCAACACTTTTTAAGTCAAATTGAGGCGTTTGACAGGATAAAGATTCAAACTTCATTTCTAACCTTGCGCTGTTTTATTTCCCTGTAGAGGAACGACCGTTTTCTAGAGCGCCGTATAGGGAAGCCGTTAAAACTCTTGCTTTGAAGTTCAGTGTTCTGTCTGAGCGAATATGTGTCAATCAGAAAACAGAAAAGTCGTGCTTGCGTTACGCTAGCTTGAATAAATGTAACGTTTAACCCATTATCAAACAACAACAACATCTAACCACTTCGATGAAGATAACATTGGAAACATAATTGGGAAAAGGAAAAAAATTGTTCGTCACGACCAAATTTTCCTTTTCCCAAAATATTTTCTCCTCTATCAGAAGATTATTTTCCAATTTCATAACATTTTGAAACAATTTGGCATTTGGTAAATGGTTAAAGATGCTTTGGAAGTGTCCAATTCTGAAATGGTCTACTGAACAAGCAGAAGTTTAATAATATTCTATTGCATTCATTTAACATGGCGTACACGGCATATTTACAACAACAGATACAAATGTATTTGTAGAAGATATTATTATATAGAAGATCATGTAAATAATAATAGCAACTGCGTTAGCGGTTCGCCTTCTCCTAAGCCTATTGTGAAATCTATTTATATTTCTACTTTTTTTTAATTTGAGATCTGATCCATAGATAATGCTATGAATGACGTTAAAACGGTAAGTTTACGTAATATGTTCTAACAACTCAAGATATTGTGCGTTACTCATTCCATGTCGGGGAGTCTAGTGCATTTTTTATGTTATAAACACTTTACCACATTTCCAGGCTAAGAGCAACGTATTGGTTTCGTATTCCCTGCTGAGTAAGGATTCACCAATGCAATCATATTGCGTGCACATCGGTTATCATTAATCAAGTAGCCAAACTAGGGCGAGCGTAACATTAAAGTACGGATGTTTGATTCAAGACAGTTGTGAAATAAAGGTGCTTTGAAACGCAGCACTAATTTACGTGAATAGTTCTGGTGGAATTTTTCCTCTACGAAGCTTTATCATTTATGATTAAGGTAGAATACCCATCCACCGCCGTTTTGAAACTCATTTTTTCATCGGATTACCTTGGCAGTTCTCGGTTAACCTCGGTCGGGGTCCGGAACTATTCGATTCAATGAGAATAGTTCCAGCTCAGACCGAGATATACCGAGGTATACCAAAATATACCGAGATATACCGAGGTATACCGAAAAAGACTAAAGTAATCCGACGAAGCAATGAGTCTCAAAATGGCGGCGGATGTTATCTTAATCCATTCCAAATGTAGATGTGTGACTGACAAGATGGAGAGCAAAAGGGCGGGAGGGAGGGGAATAATCGTGAAGACATTTTCTCGTGATATATCGAACATGATATTTGTGACTTCTATTCATAAGCAAACCAGGTCTAAGGTCAAACGCAACATACACAAAGCGTCACAGTGCTATTTTCGCGTAACATTTGACATATATCCTGGCAGTGCTTTATGAAGTGAAACCATAACATTAACCATGTATATGTAGGTTATGAGGATCCTTTTAAATAAATCATAATTTTTTATCGGTAACTCATACAAAATAGCGAAATGATAAGTTATGACATATAACCGTTTTCATAACCAAATAAAAGACTATTTAGATTTCATATTTAAGGTTTATTTTTGGAAACGAAAATACAGCGAAAGAAGTCTAGCGAGAAACTCTTTGGCGGCTTCCATATTACTTCAGAGGTGTTTTCATTGGATAAACCCGACGAGTTCAGATTATATCGATGTGTAAAGCGCCGCGGGAACGATACCAGATTAGAGATTGCGACATTTCCACTGCTGTCCATGTGCTATGCTATTTTAACGAATTGGGTCGGCTCTTTGGGGAAATATCTCTTCCGGGAACGTGTCAGAAAGATTTACAAGGACTGTGATAAAAACGCGGAATGTGTGAAACTCACGTCTGGTAAATTCAGAGGCCTTCATTCACACATACACCTCCACCACTTACAGGATTACAGACCAGAACAGAACTGACAGCCAAGAGTTTTATAGATGAAGTTTCATGTACACCTTCAATGATAAAAGGAATACAAAGCAGAACAGAACTGACAGCCAAAACTTTTGTTTCTGACGTATATCAACTGCTTAGCCTTAACGCACGAGGTTGAAATGGATGAAGATTTATTCGCATGTACACCTTCAATAATAAAGGATTGCAAAACAGAACGGAACTGACATCATTCTTTTCTTTTTGAACGTATATCAACTGCATAGCCTTAAACACACGAGGTTGAAATAGAGGATGATTCATTCGCACGTTCTCCTTCAATGATAAAAGGAATACAAAGCAGAACAGACAAGATTGTTTTTTTTAGACGTATATCAAATGCATAGCCTAAATGCATGAGGATGGAATGGAGGATGATTCACTCGCACGGCCACCTCCAATACTAAAAAGATTACAGAACAGAACAGACAATATTGTTTTGTTTTTTTTCCCCAGACGTTTATCAGATGCATAGCCTTAATATATGAGGTTGGAATGGAGGATGATTCACTCGCACGGACACCTCCAATACTAAAAAGATTACAGAACAGAACAGACAATATTTTTTTTCCCAGACGTATATCAAATGCTTAGCCTTAATATATGGGGTTGGAATGGAGGATGATTCACTCGTACGGACACCTCTAATACTAAAAAGATTACAGAACAGAACAGACAATATAGGTTTTTTTCCCCAGACATATATCAAATGCATAGCCTTAATATATGAGGTTGGAATTGAGGATGATTCACTCGCACGGACACCTCCAATACTAAAATGATTACAGAACAGAACAGACAATATTTTTTTCCCCAGACGTATATCAAATGCATAGCCTTGATATATGAGGTTTGAATGGAGGATGATTCACTCGCACAGACACCTCCAATACTAAAAAGATTACAGAACAGAACAGACAATATTTTCCCCCCAGACGTATATCAAATGCATAGCCTTAATATATGAGGTTGGAATGGAGGATGATTCACTCGCACGGACACCTCCAATACTAAAAAGATTACAGAACAGAACAGACAATATTTTTTTTCCCAGACGTATATCAAATGCTTAGCCTTAATATATGGGGTTGGAATGGAGGATGATTCACTCGTACGGACACCTCTAATACTAAAAAGATTACAGAACAGAACAGACAATATAGGTTTTTTTCCCCAGACATATATCAAATGCATAGCCTTAATATATGAGGTTGGAATTGAGGATGATTCACTCGCACGGACACCTCCAATACTAAAATGATTACAGAACAGAACAGACAATATTGGTTTTTTTTCCCCAGACGTATAATAAATGCATAGCTTTAATATATGAGGTTGGAATGGAGGATGATTCACTCGCACGGACACTTCCAATACTAAAAAGATTACAGAACAGAACAGACAATATTTTTTTTCCCCAGACGTATATCAAATGCATAACCTTAATATATGAGGTTGGAATGGAGGATGATTCACTCGCACGAACACTTCCAACACTAAAATGATTACAGAACAGAACAGACAATATTGGGTTTTTTTTCCCAGACGTATATCAAATGCATAGCTTTAATATATGAGGTTGGAATGGAGGATGATTCACTCGCACGGCCATCTCCAATACTAAAAAAATTACAGAACAGAACAGACAATACTTTTTTCCCCAGACGTATATCAAAAACACAGCCTTAATATATGAGGTTGGAATGGAGGATGATTAACTCGCACAGCCACCTCCAATACTAAAAAGATTACAGAACAGAACAGACAATATTGTTGTTTTTTTTTCCCAGACGTATATCAGATGCATAGCCTTAATATATGAGGTTGGAATGGAGGATGATTTACTCGCACGGACACCTCCAATACTAAAAAGATTACAGAACAGAACAGACAATATTGTTTTTTTCCCCAGACGTATATCAAATGCATAGCCTTGATATATGAGGTTTGAATGGAGGATGATTCACTCGCACGGACACCTCCAATACTAAAAGGATTACAGAACAGAACAGACAATATTTTTTCCCCAGACGTATATTAAATGCATAGCCTTAATATATGAGGCTGGAATGGAGGATGATTCACTCGAACGGCCACCTCCAATACTAAAAAAAAATTACAGAACAGAACAGACAATATTTTTTTTTTCCCAGACGTATATCAAATGCATAGCCTTAATATATGAGGTTGGAATGGAGGATGATTCATTCGCACGGACACCTCCAATACTAAAAAGATTACAGAACAGAACAGAACTGACAGCCAAGACTTTTTTTTTGGACGTACATCAACTTCGTAGCCTTAAACACAGGAGGTTGAAATGGATGAAGATTCCTTCGCATGTACAGGATAGATTGCTCGTATCAAAAGCAGGATTCGAACCTATGCCCCTCATCTTCTGGAACCAGAGTTCTACTCTAAGACTCCACACATTCCTTAAAACTGCTTGTTCACATATGTGATGGAATTTTGAAGTAAACTGGCGGCTGGCCTGTGATCTAACCTGTTTGCTACTCTGAGTATCTTTCCTCTTCAAGATTTGATTGGTCAGAATGCAAAGTTCAAAAATACGACAACAACAAATAACACACAGTTGATTCCCCTTAATTGATGTTTTGTGATGTTCAAAGCAGACAACCCTTTATCGGACTTATTCACCCACTGATTTGTACGAAATGTTTGTCAAAAATCCGAATTCGAATCACTTTAAACGATATTTCCGCGAAGGAAACTTCATGTCACGTCTTACCGTTTGTTTGAACCGGCAAACGTTCGTCTCTCAGGACAGCAAGCTGCGTTCGTTCCTTCCGTTACCAGCCAGTTTTCTGCCTGGTAGGTTTGCACCGTACCGGTCTCTACAGTCGGTAGATGAGAGACCGGTTCTCAGTCTAGATGACAAGGATCGAACCAGGGAGCCATGATAAAAGGAGCCGACGATCTTCCTTTACACTTCTGTCGTCAAGACGATTCTTGTGCAAACCAATACTGTAGTTATTTTGCTCTATTTGCTCACGCCACAAGTGTCAAATAATGATAAAAGACTAAATATAAGGAATATTGACCGACAGAGAGAACATACCTTTATAGAGAAAAGGAAAAAGACGACTTCAATACAAAACCACACTAAATCCTTTTGTCTGCACTTGTACGGATCAAAAATATCAATCAATAGCAAAAAACTCTAAATACAACAAACACTGACAAAGATGAAAATATATAGAGATCAAAGGAAAAGACCATCTGATATTCAAACATAAGGCCCAAGTCAACTTAAACCAACAACATAGGGTTGAGATCGCCAATTATAAGGTATGTAAGAGGAACTACCATGCTTATTTGAACCTTAGCGTGTGCTCATGAATAGTCCATGGCTCGTTTCGATTAACATTGCGCGAAGCTTTTAGGTTTTCGACAGGGACGTTTTCTGGCTGACTTGTTTGTAGGTCAATGTTTTCACGTGGTTGAGTAAAACGTTCATTGGCTTTGCATTTCTGTGGCACGCTAGATATTTGAAAATAAAGTATATCTGGAAATTATTGACTTAATGAACTTGGGAAACAGAAACCCGACCAAACGTATTTTATGTCGTAGAAATTTGACTTTGATGTATTTGTATGTTTAGTTTGCCTTGATGGTGTATCAACGTAAGCTGAAAAAACCTTTCTACTAACCCGTGTCATTGATACAACAATTTCACTAAATGTCAGTTCGAGTTCAACTATTATGAGTGTGTCTGTGTGATTGCTATTGATGTATTCATTTATCTGATATATTTTGTTATTTGTACTACAAATATTTATATATATATTTTTATTATTCGCTTATGAGAACAGTGCATCAAAATCCTTATGCGAAATGAATATGCAATTGAAAAGGGGCAAATATACTTAAGCTAACAGCAATATACCCTACTAAATTGAATTAGATAAAATATCATTTGTCTCAAATTTCTTGAGACCATCAAAGTCTTTAACATTACATCTAATACAGTTGTCTTGTAATTGTAGCATTTTCCCATGGTTCAACATTGATGTCGCTCATTTCCGGACAAATCTGGTTTACATTTGAATCCCTGATCGACATGAGTGAAATACAAATTGTGTTTCTGGTTTTGGGAACCTCTGAGCTATTCTTTAGATTTTGACCTTCATTATTTGATATATGTAAGAATCCCGATAGTGGTATTCCTTTTATCGTTTGTACCAGGTTTGATAACGTTGGCTTCATACAACTAAACTATTGTTGACACGATGTAAAAGCTCAAACTTAACAAACAAATGAGTCGAGATTTTCTAATTTGTCCATATTGAAAGCAACGGATTTTCAATGATAAAGTACGTAATACCACAATGTGATGCTGATGATGCCAAGAGGCCTTTGTAGATAGGAACCGGTAGATAATTGGAAATGAATGTATGAGGATACTTTTCTTTTTTGTTACAAGAATAATTGCAATCAAAGAAGATGATTATCTTGATGAGCAGTTCCTATCTTTTCTTTCAGCAGTATCTTTCATAGTGGTGTCCAATGTGTAGTATCTGGCGGGTTCAAACTGTACTCGGGGAGGATTCCGTTTTGCATGATTAAGAAATATTTTCCCTCCTTTAAATGATTTGACACGCCTTAACAAATAACGAAATTTTAAGAAAAACATGACAAAAGACATTCTTGTCACTTCGGCAATTGTTTCAAATATCGTCTGCGATGACTTTTAAAAAAATCGCTCAGAACTTAAAAATGTTTAATTATAGTCAGGAACAAGCCATTTAAATGAGTGTAAAGTACACTACGTGAGAGTATAAGAATTAATTAAATAGGCGAACAACGGACAAGTTAAACGTAAAAATGCATTAAAGGCAGCAATTATTGCGCCATTTCCAGGGAAGAAAACTCTTTTTCTTAAAAAGGCATTGTAGAATCCATTTCAACGATATTGATTTCCCTTTTCCTAAAGAGCTGTTCAAACCCAAATCCTCATTTAATTACTTTTAGAAACAAATGCCCAGTTCCGCAATAAAGACTGCATTCG